>OY756208.1:46508681-47108681 GCA_963576795.1 Metopia argyrocephala
TTTTTTAAAAGAGTTTGCTTTCCTCTAAAAATGTATAGCATTTTATTACACAGTGGAAGATGAAAAAAAGTAACCGTATAGGGACACCACTACGTGATAAAAGACCGGTTTTGACCATATTTATGAAATTTTTTTATTGCCCCCCAAACATTTGGCGCATCGGTGTCATTTTTTCAAAAGAGTGTTAATTTTCGCAGGCGAAGAAAATTTTGCAAAATGTATTCAACTGCTAATATTATCCTGGTACTACAATACAAGTAGTTTTGTCTCGAATTATCATTATTTTTTTGTTTTAATTTTACACAACATGTCAGTATCTAGTGACCACTGTTGTCTTGTATGTAGAGTGTTGACATACTAAGACGATAGCTCCAGCATGAAGCCCCAGCACTGGCTTCTGAAAAGAAAGAAATAATTTTTAATTCTTGTTTTTCGACCTTTATTATTTAACTACTCCTGCGTGTAGCGAAATATCGATAATTAAATAAAGGATTTTTATTTAAAAATAGACCTTGAGCTTGAGAATTTCTTTACATGAAAGAAAGAAATATGAAAAAAAAAAATATAAAAAAATTTATCTTTAGGCTACCACCTCCTAGCAGTTTTCTGGCAAAAGCTTTGAGAATAACAGATTTCCATGAAGAAGCTGCTCAAGTCTGTCGTTCGTATTTGATATTTAACTGTAGATCCATGTTCTCATCAGTGGCGTAGCTACCTAGGGGTTACGCGGGGCAGTGCCCCGGGGCCCTCAAGCTCAGGGGGCCCTCGAATCCTTACCAGAAATCTCGATCGAACTGAAATTTTGGAAATTTCTCCTATTTTCAAAATAAATATGACAGGTTGCAAGTTGTATCAACCAGAACAATAGGTGTATTTCCAAATACATCCAAATACATATGGACCAGTTAATCGATTTTGGTTGTGTTATTCCAAAGTACTAGACGCTGCCTATTGTCAACCCTGTTGGTTATTTGCTTCACAAAGGAATAAGGTTTGGTGTTCGGGAATTCGAGATTGGAAGCATTTATCAGAAAGAATTAAACAACACAGTTATTCGAGTGGCCACTCGGAGGCATGTACTGTGTATGAATTTTGGAAAAACAACGATACTAATTCCATCGACAAGGAACTTGAAAATGAAATTCGTAAAGAAGCATCATATTGGAAAATGGATCTTCAAAGGTTCTTCGTTATCACACTTACAGTAGCAAAGAGTTCTTTGGCTTTGAGAGGGCATCAAGAGTACTTGAGTCAGGAAGGATACCACGGAAATTTTCTGTCTTTTGTAGAGCTTGTCGTCCGATATGGTCACATTTATGCACAGAAAAGAGCTTAAGTAACTTAGCATTTTTATAGTATTTGTATATTTCATATTTCTATTTGTTAAAATCTAATCAGTTTACATAGCAGTGGGGCCCCATTTTTTATTTTGCTCCAGGGCCCTTGGTTGCCTTTGAATAATAATTGTATGGCCAGCTATGTATATATGTATGTACGTCACAGTCCAACCCCCGACTGCTTGCGAGCTAAAATTAATTTTTTACAAAAAATTTTAAATAATTTTCTTTTAATTTTAAGTTTTTCGTACAGTAAAAATTATTATAAATTTAAAATTTAATTTTTGTTTGTATTCTAGGAAACAGGGACTACTAAAAGTATCAGTGTAAAAAAAATATATAATGACCCAGTGTTCCGGGTTGAACCCAAAGTAGATCGAACACTATATTTTTTTTTCTGAAATATATTTTCGAGTAAAAAAGAAAAATTAAAAAAAAGAATATTTATGAAAACCTTTAACAAAGTTGCCACCGTAAATGCAATACCATATTTTTTTAATCGGTACTTAAATAAACGCCGTGAAAATCATTAAGATAGGTTCGTCGGGTTGAAAGATCTTAAAATGTGAGTTTTATATAAAAGTAGATATAAATACAAGAAGCAACATATTTTTTTTTACCAAACGTACATAATATATATGTATGTATATATGCATAATTGGCCATTATACCCCTGTGTCAGGGTTACGGCCTAGCTTGTTGTGTGTTAATCTTCATCCATGAGTACCGGGACCTACAGTTTAATGTCGGCTCCGAACGACACACTTAAGAAGCTTGTTCATGGCATTTTTGTTTTTTTTAGTCAGAAAATACACATTATTTAAATCTAAAAAAGTTTCAATAAAGTACCAATAAAGTACTTTTTTAGTACCACTAAAACCTCGTTTTATAATCACAAATTACAGTACAGTTTAATTATCTAAAAGTTTGTCTAAGAATTTAAAATTTTTTTCAAAATTTGGCAACTCTGTTAAATGCAACACACACTATTTGAGTCTAAAAAGTACCAATAAAGTACTTTTTAGTACCTCTAAAATCCCACCAATTATAGTACAGTTTTATTATCTAAGACCCATTATTACAACTTGCCGTTAGTTAAAGGTAGAATTTTATCAGACAGATAATTTGCTTCTTGTTGTTACAAGTAAATTTTAACCAAAAGGTAAGGCAATCTTACCAATAACTATATCGATCACTGTAGGTTAAAGTTTACTTGCAACAACAAAAAGCAAGATATCTGTATGATAAAATCCTAAAAAAGTTTTTCAAAGAATTTAAAATTTTAATTTGGCAACTCTGTTAAATGCAATTTAATACCCAGCAACATAATCAGTCATTTACTAGTAATTGACAACAAAATGTTGCCTACAGCTAAACCTCTAACTGAGCTCAATGTAATATCTTAAATATATCAATAGCAACAATAGTGGATTGTCCAGTCACTGACATGTCTGGAGACATTTACTTTTAAAGTACATTTTCTTAACTCCACCCCGTTTTGTTTTTGCTTTTGTTGGCAAATTGCGAATTTATTTAATTGTAAAGACTTCTTTTTTACTTTTTCCTTCAATTGTCGATGAATTGATAGCGCTTAGTGTGTCGCTGCTCTACGTAAATGCCATTGTCTTGGCGTTTCATGTTCGTCAGTATCCCCTGACCACCGTAGCTTATAATTTAGCGGCATCAATACGATTATGTATTGGAATTGAGCCCCTGAGGCAATTTAAAAATAAAAACATTTGCCTCATTTTTATTGGTTGTATTTATAGAAAATGTATTGATTTCAATATAAAATTGTGATTTGTTTGTGTTCCATTGAATATGAATGTTTGGCATTTATATCTCTGTGTGTGTATGTGTGTGAATGTGTGTGATTGTGTGTGAGTATAGATGTTTATGTTACTTGCAATATAAAGTGTTCGTTAGTTTGATTGCAAATTGTGGCAAAGTTTTGTGTTTTTATTTTATTTTTTTTTTGCAATACAAAAATAAAACGAGACCAATAATTTAAGACAAATGGCTAAAATGCTTTATGATGGTGGTTTGTAGTACTCGTTTTCTGTATACAGCCAGTATTGTACATTCATGCATACTTATATATTGCCACTGGCTCTTTGGGGGCTCTTTAAAATATTTTTCCATTATTTCTTTGAGACAGTAGTGGAATGTTGTTTCAATTTCTGTCCATATATTGATATTTTTATTTATTTTTTGTTCTTTTGAATTTCAGTTATGGCGTTTTATAGTTTGTTTATGTCCATTATGGCTTCCCTGAATTTGTTGTTGCTCGCCTTTCTTTGCTTCTTTGATGTATTTTCCACTTAAAAGTTATAGGAGTGGGCATAAAAATATGTCCATAGTTGTGGTTTATTGGCAACATGGTATTACAAGAAAAAAAATATACAAGTATACTTACATATGTATGTATATGGGGAAAAAGTGCCAGGATTGCATATTTTCTTTTTGTCTTTTACATCAGTGGCGATTTATCTGTTATTGTGCTTTTGCTGCAACAAATGCTGCATTCGTTGTTACTTTATTGGTATTTATGATTGAATTAATATTTTTTTTTCAGCTGCAATTACTTTCGTTTGTTAACATTGATGTTTTATTTTTTCCTATATGGATATGTACGAGTATGTATATAAAATTAAAATAATTGTTTGCAATTTTATTTTTGCTTAAAGGGTGAGTTCATACTCGTATTTATGCTATACTTACGAGTACAATGGCTTTATTGACTTTAAACGATAATTTATTTAATTGTATAATAAGTTATAAATAAAAGTTATTTATTTTCAAGAACAAAGGGGCTCTATTAATACTGGAATAATAAATCGTATTGTATTTTAAATGCTTGTAATATTCTTATAATTATAAAAAGTATTAATGCAAGAATCAAGTCTTCGTTTGGTTTCATATTTTATTTTTGCATTGCCAATTAATGATTCCGATCATTTTTGTATTTCACTCTATAACCACCTCTTATCCTTTGTTTTGTATTTCAAATTCAAAGGTTTTTTTTGTCTTTTTGAAGCAGTCTTTATTAAATAAATGAATTTTTGGAAGTGGTCATACTACGTGGCGCATCATATTGTATTTGCCTGGTTAGAGGTTTTCCCCCCAGATTCATTAAGGGACAATTTTATTGATTATTATTTCTTAAGGAATTTGCTTTTCGGTACAATATCCAAGTAATACTATGTTTTACAATTTGTTTTTTACATGTCCAATTATTGCTGGATTTTACGTGAAAATACAATTGCTAAGTTAGTATTTATATTTAAATACAGATATAAGCAAAAAATACCATAGTACCATTTAAACAAAAGTACCCTGACATTCCACCCTATTCGACCGTAACCATTGACAACCACGACAACAAAATTGATGATCAGGAGAAAAAGCGCCATCTATTGGGAAGTTGCAGCTAACAGCTAAAATCTACTTAGCGAAGGCTCTCACCACAATGAACATTTAAGGATGAGGCAATTGCTGTTGATTATCAAGGGTGAAGCTATAATACCTGGCCTTTGATCAATACAGCAATTTCTTTCATTCCTAAGGCGCTTAATAATATAAGAAAACAAAAATATATGTTCCATGACAATGTAGTGTTCTTTCCACAAAAATTCCAATATAAAGCACGCCTGAGTATTAGTCTTAATAAAATAAAAATAATTGTAACTGCTTAAGCTTGCTTTCCTCGCAAACAATTAAGTACGAATCCATTTTTTTTAAATATTCCCTTCTCATTCGTGAAATTTACAAAGGTGATGTCAATTGGCCGCCTAGAATCTGCGATTTGACGCTGTTGGACTATTTTCTGTGGGACGCCTTTTCAGATAAGTGGTATGCGAGAAAACTAAAGACAATTAACCATTTGAGATGCATTCGTGATGCCATTGCCGAAATGCCATACACTAGAAAAAGTACTCGAAAATTGGTTACAAAAAAATAAAAGACCTGCAATTGAAAATTATGGATTGGACGATATTTTATTTTGCTCATATGGTGACTATATTGTGATTTTCATAAATTCGTTTTAAATTATTGTTGAGACAAACAATTTCAAGAAAGTGATCTACACATTTATTTTGCAAGACTTTTCTTTAAACTACAATCTATTAAAAAATAAATTTGAGAAATTACGTTATGCGAAAGTGCCAAGAGGGATGCATGTAAGCGGTTGAGACTATGATGCTGATGTATTAATTGAAGAAGATCGGAATTCTCAGGTCAGTATAGAGGGGATGATATTGTGGGCTATCAATGAAAATAAAATAGGCGAAGTGCGAGAAATATTATGCATGGATAATGAGGCAGTGACGGCAATGATATGTATACTCCTTTACATCCGGTAATTGGTAGATATAGCTAAGCTTCTTTTGCAAACTTAGGTTGGACTCCTTTATAATTCACATGCAAATGGAGTAATGCACAGTGTGCACTTTTGCTGTTACAATTTGGAGCTGATGTTGATTAATTCTGAAGAAACGGCTGAAGAGATTGCCTGACGTACAGGCTTAACTTGGCGCCTATTTGAAATGGGTCATAGTGGTTATGATGTAAATTCTGGATGAATAGACTAAGTCTTAGACTAATTAGACTTGTCATGCCAATTTTGAAATTTTTATTTATATTTTCAAGAATTATAATTTTTTTTTTAAATCTTCAAAAGTGGTGGAAACTTTATAAAAGTATTATATATTTATAAAAGTAAAAGAAGCATGTACTATAAAATTAGCATATTTTAGGCTCTTTTAGAATATTTTCAAACGCCTATTAGAGCGTAATTAATGACTTTGTATTTAAAAATACTATTATATTATCACTGATAATTATCTATATAATCTCCCCAGTAAAGTACTGAGCCAAGTGCAGAAGATTCTCGGCTAACTGTGAGTGTCTACCGATACCATTCAGCTCAATGTGTTTTCCATATATAAAAGTTCAGGCGACAATTTCTCCGCTCTCGGAATAAAGTCTAGTAAATTGAAGGGTAAATCTAAACCCGGTTGAAAATCTGCAACCTATTTCTAGTCAGTGCTACAAAGTTGCGTTCCGTGTCTCATGTTTCTAAAGATAGTGTCTGAACTCAGTATCATCCACTATAATTGTAATAAATTTATGTGAAAAAAAAACAGTTGAATAAATAGAACATATTTCATTACGGTTTGAAAATTTGATGAAAACATTTCTGTGGCATTTTGACAAAACATATTCAGTCGAGATAAGATAGCAAAAAAGTTTTTCAAAGAAAACTCGGGGAAAAAATTATTTTTATTAAAAAATAAAATAAAACGAAATTAAAGAAAAATTTCTTCTATAATACAAAATTTTAAAAACGTACACAAAAATGTTTTTTGAATAAAAATTCGTATCATTAACAACATTTTTTTTCAACTTTTTAAATTTGACTTAAGATGTTTTGTCAAAATGCCACAGATTTATTTAAATGTGAATTAATAAAAAGGATCACTTGAAAGAAATATTTGCAACTCAGTAAATAGTTAGGCCCGTATTCATAAAAATTATTTTAGGTTTATTGAGGGTTTATTTGACAAGTATTGCATAGAAATAAATAAATAAATAAATAAACCTAAAATATTTTTTATGAATACGGGCATTAAACTATAGTACGTTTTTTTATGGAAAAATAATAATGAATTTAATATTTTTAAAAGCCTAATAGAATCTCTTCTTACAAGACAGATAAACAATCTAATTCTAATGAATTAATATATTTTTTAAGAACATACATATAGGACGAGTATTTTAGATATAAGAACCATATCTACCATGAAGAAAAAAGAAGAAGACGCAAAGCAAATAAATATTCTTCTGCTACGAGTATTTAGATCTTAATTCTGTAGACCATGCTTTGTATCCATTCCAACCATCGATCTAATCAATCATTCTATGATTGATATTAACACATTTAAGAAAAGAAAAAAAGTGACGGCTTTGTTGCAATTGTTGTACGAAACGTGCCTCATTTTAATCTCACTTTTAAAAACATTCATCTGTAAATTTAAAGTAAATGATGCAACGATGTCTCACTTCAAAACAAATGATTAAAAACCAAATTCTTTTAGAACCGACTGACTGCACATGTACACAAATATACTGATGCTAATGGTTTAAAGCCTCTAAAAGATGTCGCACCCAAAGGATTTCTATATTTTAACATTTCTTTTTTTTTTTGTTGTTCTTTATTTTGCATTTTTATGACAGACAACTTGGCTTATGCCAGAGATCATCGAACATTAGCCATATTCAATGGCGTAATCAGATTTTTGTTTTTGTATTGTTTTGTTTGTTTTATTTCTTACCTCGAAAACAACTATTTTTGTGCTCGTGTCTCTGCTGTAGTATAATAGCGGTCATTTCAAACAGTTTTTGTGTATGTGCCTGTGTATGGCTTAAGCTACTGACTGTTAAAGCAGTCTTTTATGTTTTAGATTTGAAGATCTTTTTCTTTCTTTTGTTTATTCTGCCAACTTTATTGTGTTATATTATACGGTATATCATTTATAACATATGAATTCTTTAGCTGATGCTGATCATCAAAACTTCATTGTCAAGAATTGCAAACAATTTAGGAAGGCATGTTTCTTTAGATGCTTCTGCTTTGAATCTTTTTGAAAAAGAAAATAGAGTCCTTGCTATACATTTTGCAGTACACATTTGAAAATTCGTATTGTGGGTTGAATTTTCAAAATACCTAAACCGAAAAAATTCTTTGAGCTTATTTTTTTCTTTTCGATTTTCAGTCTTTCAGAATCATTTATCATAATTTTTTTTTTACACAATTTTTACAAAGAGATAAACTTTTGTAAAGGCATTAAGTTGCTGATTGTTTTGCGGCTACTGACACTTGCCTTATTGTACTTTTTTTTTTGTTGCTTTTTTGCTTTGCCTCTGCCGCGCTTATTTTCGATTTTTAATTTTTTATTTTTTTCTTTCAAAAAATAAAATTGTTTGTATTTAACGTGGAATGCTGTCGGTTAATTATTGTTTTAGAGTTAAAAATGTAAAAGTTTTGCTTTAACCCTTTATGGATAGCTTCATGTGAAATATTTATTACAAACTCTCAAAAGAATCTTTAAAAATTATATTTTAAGTCGAGTGGTGCAATTTTTGCAAAATGTACTGTAATGTCATGGGTCAACCCCAAAGCAGTCTCTATCACGGCCTTCAACACGCTCCTCATTTAATGTTTACGTATACAGTTAGCAATCAAGTGCTGCATCAACTCTTACAGTGCAATCTACTGGTTCTAAAGGGAAACATGCCCATTCTGTAGAGGTGGTTATTAAAAATATAGTGACCTGAGAGTTCCCTCGAAAATTTAAAAGAAATCACTTTCTTTTTTACAGTCTTAACATTAATGAAAATAAACTTTACAGGCTGCCTGCATCTATTAGTGGCTTTACAATCTTCTGCTGTGATTTAATATTTTTCCATTTTCCCTCTTACACAGCCGAAAATTTTTCAAATTTGGTAGCGATAAATAAAATTGTAAGCAATAATGGAAGCATTATATTGTTTTTTAAACGTTAAAGCTTCCAAAAATGCTATAGGGTAAGATATTATTTTTGATTTTTTATACTATTTGCTTACTGGTTGCAATAAGTGTGCATTTCTATTGCATTTTAGCGGCTCATTTCATATAAAAATCAGGCATTATTGATGCGCACATGTAAGTGATTCTTCACAATTTCTCCCTTACAAAATAGCTTACTTGTAAGCACTAATTTCTGCTAGGTAAGAGGTTTCAGTTGAAACCAAAAAATAGAATGTCATTTCATTTTGTTCGCGTGTCCCGTATGTCTTAGTAATCACACCAAATTAATCCGGCTATGGAGGAGTTCTGTAGTCGAAATTTTAAAATTTTTTATCGGAGTCGGAGTGCTTACAAAAATTCTTGACTCTGACTCCATAATTTCACGGTGTTACATGTGCATACAAAATTCTAAAGATTTTTAAATATTATCCAAAATAAATACTCTTTTAAATAGGCCAAATAAAATGGTGTGGAAGTACTTATTTGATGAACGAACCTTCATTTAACTAAAACCTTTCCTTACTTACATGGCCAACCCCGCAATTAAAATTACTGGTGCGCACTAAGAAGAACGTCGTCGTGGTCTAGTGGTTAGTGTGTTGGCTTACTAAGACATGGGCCCTGGGTTCGACTCCAGGCTCTGACATCTTCAAAAAAAGAAATATGAAAAAAATATTTTCTTTCGGCGACTACCTCTCAGCAGTCTTCTGGCAAAAGCTCTGAGAGTAACTAATTGCCATGAACAAGCTTCTCAAGTCTGTCGTTCGGAGTCGACATTAAACTGTAGGTCCCGGTACTCATGGATAAAAATTGACACACACAACATGAGTGCTGCGAGAAGCTAGGCCGTAATCCTGACACAGGGTTGTAAAGGCCAGTTATGTACGTATGTACTAAGAAGAACGTTAAAAACTTGAAATTTTCCCACTTCATCGTTTTTGTATCGTATATCTCGGGTGAGTAAAAATAATCCTAAACTTTCAGCTGTAACAGTGTTGCTTACACTAAAAACTCAGACCAAAAACTGATGTTTAACATAAAATCTTGCTTTATTTATGGAACACCATTTATGCTTTGTTAGTTTTGCCATTTTGGTAAATATTAGTCTTGATAGTTCATATTTGGCAGTCGTAAAGTAGAGACATGGCAAATGTTTATGGAAAAATATTCGGTAAACAAATGTGTTTTAATCGTTAAAACATTTTATAAAAATCAATCATTGATTACTCGTCCATGACAACCACGATTTTCATGAAAAAATCATAATGAGAGACGAGGCACATTTTCATTTCAATCGATATGTGAATAAACAGAATAGTCGGTTGTGGGCAATGCACAGTCTGTTGTGCAATTTGGTCAGGAATCATTGGACTTTACTTCTTTAAAACTGAAAACGGAGTAACGGTAACTGTCAATGGGGAACGATATCGTGATACTTTTTAACGCCACAACTGACTGACTGTGAAACGGCTTTCCACAACAAGTTATTTCAAGGAATGGTGTTGTTTATTGGTCGCCTGATTTGACTGCTCCGGACTTCTTTTTGTGGGGATATCTGAAGAGCAAGGTTTATGCAAACAAACCAGAAACGCTGGAGTAAGTCAAACAAAATATTCTTGATAAAATTAATGAAATACCGCCTAAAATGTATGAGAATGTAATAAAAAATGGGCTCAAAAGAGCTCGCATTTGTGAGGTTAACAGAGGCGGACATTTATCCGATATTGTATTCCATTCATAATTATGAATGGCACATATAAGTGCCGATATTAAATAAAACATTTATCAATATAAGATCCATTCCCTTTCATTTAATCAAAAATTATAAGCAAACAAAGTACTATACCTCCCAGCGGACACCCTGTTTTATAAAGAAATGTTTACTACAAAATTGTTTAAATTAATGAAGACAGTTTTATGTTATACTAAGTTTCTCTTTTTTTTAATTTGAACAAAGCTTGTTTCTTGATGTGCATAGAAAGGAATAAACAAATATTATTTTAAAACTACCTGGTTTTTTGGGTCGTGAGCTATTAAAGGTTAATTTAATAATTATATTTTTCATAGTAGCGCTCTTAATTTCAGACCACTTTACTTAAAGCTAATAAAGATTTTTTGCCGATCATAATATTCTTTTAATAAGAATACAGATAAGTATTTGAAGTAATCGACTTACACCTTTTTCTCAAATACATACATATATAAAATTGATTATGTGTCTGTTTCTTTGAGGCCTATAGAGAGCCAAAGGATATAGAGATAAAAGGATATTCTTGAAATTATTACAGTATCCTTCAGCATATCTGGAAGGACCTATATGTTATATAAATTTAAAAAATTCCAACTGGGCGATGGCACGCCCATACAAAACAAATTTTTATTTATCCATTCTAAAGGGCAACAGAAAGAGTCCTGAAATTTGTTCCAAATAGCTTCGTAATCCATATCATTATAAATCTTCAATATAAAAAAGGACTACGTTTATTGGCATGATACCGTACATACAAAGCATAAAGTCGTGCGGAAGATTTTGTGCTCTATCCGCCATATCATATTTTTTATATATCTCGAGTTAATGATGCCATTTAAGGTCTTCAATCCCAAATTTTTCAAGTCTGCAATCCGTTCTCGGATATTTCGTTCAGTTTCGCAGATAAATAGATTTTAAAAATTTTTTATAAAAATCCTAAAGTGGCATCATTAACTAAATATGTTCACTTTTGTATATCTTGAGAATGGTAGTATTAAATTTTTCGAAATGTGTTACAGACAACTTCGTTGCCAACATAAATTATTATTTAGATAGAGGTCACGAAGCATGCCGGGGTTGCGGTAGTAATCTTTAAACAACCACGAAAATCTCCCGAAGAAAAGGGTAAATTACAATCGCATTTAAATATAAAATACTTTGTATTGGTTAAATCAAATGAAAATATCACTGGAGATTTTTATCAATCACAATAGACGGGTAAAAAAAATATGATTGAAAGTGAAACTGCTAAACAGAGGTACAACAGAAGAATCCATGCCATGTCTGTCGCGATCACTTAAAAATTATTTGGAAAAGAGGTTTTTTTTTGTTTAACCTTAAATCGAAATTTAACTTCGATCATCAATAAAATGCATCTGCATCTACTGGTATTCTACTCTTTTTTTTAATTTAAATTATTTTGTTTTATTTTCAAGATTCATTAATAATTTTCACAGTCAGTAATAATTTTTCATGATGATAAAATATTTTTTCATGGTTTCATTTGTGTTATTGGTTTTTGGCGGTGGTTGGTTGGTGGTTGCAACTTTTTTTTAGCTTATAAATGCTTCTTAGAGAGAGATTCAAATACAACAGACTGGTCTTCTAAACGATCATCATCTGTGGATGGTTTTAAATAAACTTTGTTGTTCTATAGCAGCCAAACAAATGTATAAAATAAAAATTAATGATGAATATATTACAACAACAGATTGTCATTCTCCTGGCTGGAGATAACAACTCTGCACACAAATGCCTGTATGTCTGTCAGTTACTCTGTCTACTGTCTGTTCCATTGCAACTGCTTATAAAAAAGTTCCAGTAGCAATTGATGTTCTTGTATCGAACATGAAGTGTGCGGTCTGTTTATCGATAGTTTAAGTTGTGAAAAATCGTTTTAGTTCGACAAAATGAAATTGTAATTTACTCGTTAAGTAAATAAAAAAGTAAATGCTTAAAAGGTATTTTGAGTATAAAAAGCCAAATATAATATTGATATTGTAAAAATGAAAATACTAATTGAAGAATTTCAAAGAAAATTTCAAGGTTATGTATGGACGAAGAAACAATATACAGAAGCAGAGTCTGAAAGTTTTTAGCAATCAAATCATAAACAATGCTTGATGATATTACTTGTATTTCTTAGAGTTATTACAATATTTATAATATACGAGTCGTATGAGTATACCATAATAATGTCGTTCAGCTAATGACATCCCTATTTACATATTTATTTTACAGTTTCATTTATGGTCTGCATGCTGCTTTTTTTCATGGTCAAACATCACCACAAATTACATGTTCTTTAACAATGTAATTGAACTTGAAATGCTGCGTTACGCATACGTGCAGAATAAGTGCGTATTGTAGACTTTTAGTTTCTATGCCATTGTCCTACTAATACCTACTCGTTATAAAAATAATTTTTAATTTAAATAGACTTTTTAGTCATAATTTTAACATCGTTTACGTGCATTTTTACCATAATTTTCCCTTTTACATGAAGATATAATATTTTTGAGTATAGAAATTACTCACGCATTAAGTTTTTTAAACCCTTTCCTTGCCATAAATTGTACTTTTTTTTTTTTGTTGTTTCATTTTGTAGTCGTTTTTCAATGCAAATAATTTGTTTTTTTGACTTTTGCATAAACTCTTGATAACTCAGGGAAAATGACTTTATTATGGCAATTTTTTTAAAGTGGAACATGAAACCAAAACAATTTATTAAAGTGGAGTATAAAACGAATAGAAGTACCCTATGAATATCTTTATAAGGCATTTACAAGTTTTTTTTTATTTAATTATTATCTAATCTGAATTTAAGTTCGAGCTAATTAAAAGCAGGCTAATAAAAACCATTAGCTTCGGAGTGTGTAACATGCTAGAGTCTTTGGTGAAAACTAAACCCATGAGTCCAATACTCAGGGGAATCAGTCCCTACTCATGCTGTACATTGTATTGGAATTTTTGGGAAAGGATATGATAGAGTTTCTTATTAATTATTATTCTTTTTTAATGCCAGTAGCTAAGGTAAAATAGAGTCCAAAGTCAAGGAGCGGTTACTTGAGTATGGACTTCTTGGAGGGTTCCACCGCCCTTATTTTTTTTTTTTTTTAATTAAAATTTAGAAAAACCGCAAATTTTTATTCTTAATTTTTTTCCCTTGGGTGGGATTTGAATCTGTTTAAGTTTTTGTACAAGCGCTCTAAGACATCCATCCCAGTGTATGATTTCAAAACCCATTCATATTAGTTTCTTGTAGACCTATTCAAGGTAGGAATGCTCGATATTTAGATAGATAGATATTTTTAATTCGATGTTTCGATTTATTTTTTCGATGCATTGAAAACCATATTTATAGTTTTGAGTTGTTTTCACCCGAAAGCCCTGCTTATATAATTGTGCCCTTATATCCATGATTTATTTGTAAATGTAAGGGGACAATTTTGCCATATAAATTTTTTATAGTACTAAATCACAATAAAGAATTCAAGTTAACGATATTATTTGCGAATCACAAACAAATTGGACAAAGTGGTAACATATATATATATATATATTTTTAAGACCAATACTCAGGGGTAAACCCCTACTCATGCAGAGCATTGTATTGGAATACGAAGATGGTTGATAGAAGGTTTTTTTTTTAATGGATGTTTGTGAATTTTGCACCTTTTTTTTTTGTTGATGAAACAAGAGCTGTCAATTTGTCCACTCAAGAGCCAGTGTTATACCTTCACCCTCGAATGATCAAACAGTAGTTGCCTCATCTGTCGGTGGATGTTTAAATGTGAATGGTGAGCGTCTACACTAGATTAGCTGTTATCTTCCCAGAAGGTGGCGCTGTACTCCTGCTCATTGATTTCTGGTGGAATAGATTATTAATATCGGGGAGCGGTTCGTTGCTGGAGGGGGGGGAACCTATTTTTTTTTAATTTAATTTTTAATTTAAATTGTAATTTTAGAAAACCGCAAATTTTTATTTTTATAATTTTGTCCTTCGCTGGGATTGAACCTTGGTCGTGTGAGTTTCAGCGCGAGCGCTCTACCACTATGTCACGACCCCCCCTTATTGTGTAGATATGTATACTATTTGCTAATAATTTGTTAGTCCGAATTTAAGCTTAGGAAAATTAAATGACAGACATTTTTATAGTATTTCTATTGGATCCACGCTTTAAAAAATTAAATTTCCTAAACCCAATTGCTTTTGCCAAAACCGTTGGAAAAATTCAAGAGATGATAGCGAAGGATTTAACAGACGAGTCGAGCTCTGATACTTCAGATAAGATAGTTTAGTCTTTGGAGTGATGATCACAAATTAGTTCACAAAAAATTGGAAAACAAATAGAAATGAAGAAAGCCTGTCTGACGAGTTCTCGGTGTATTTACGTAACCCTTTAAGGAGATTTAATGACAATTTAATGAAGTATGGGCCCATTATAAAATTCAAATCCTTAAATTGTATAATGAGCTCACAAACACATAATAGCTCCGTGCCATCTAAAAAGGTTTTTTTCAAAAGCTTTATCAGTTTTGGCACAGCAATGTAGAGTGCAGGCTAAAAGCAGGGACCGCAAATAACAGTTATTTTTAAAATTTAAAATCAAAAAGTCAGGTGGATATAATTTGTCTATCAGATATTTGAATACAGCATATTGATGCTGTTATGCTAAGGAATAATAAACTTAAAAGACTTTAATTTTTTTGACTTTTATTAAAAAGTCATTTTATAATAGTTATTTTTTGACTTTTATTTTTTCGGTCAGAAATAAAAGTTAAAATTTGACTTTTATTTTTTCAGTCAGAAATAAAAGTTAAAATTTGACTTTTATTTTTTCGGTCAAAAATAAAAGTTAAAATCTGACTTTTATTTTTTAAGTAAAAAATATAAGTTAAAATTTGACTTTTATTTTTTAAGTCAACAATTAAAGTTTAAATTTGACTTTTATTTTTTAAGTCAGAAATAAAAGTTAAAATTTAACTTTTGTTCTTATTGAAAGCAGATGTTAAAAAAGTTAAATAAAATTTTAATTATATATTAACACAGTTTTTAATTTTTAGAATTATAAGTACATGTTGTATTTGTATTAAAACAAAAAGAAAAGAAATTATAATAGAGTATCTATACAAAAAGGTTCATTGGCTAGAAAGTTAAGGAGTTGGTGTTTTGCATATTTTGCTCTGAAAATACAAATTACATTTATTTTCCTTCATTTCAATATTAAATTGTTCACTCTTTCATTGCAATGATTCAGAATTCAATTTCACCATTAATATAGCTGCCAAGTTCTGTTCAGACAAATTGTAGCGCAAGTCGCTGAGAACAATCTTAAGTGCTGAAAACGTGCGTTCTACACTAACTTGTGTCGCATGTACTTGATGAATAATACATGCCAAGTCCTTTAGACGGGGATATACAATTTTTTTGTTTTCCCAATATTCCACAAGGTCGACATCAACGTCAATACGCTTCTCCTTGTATGAGTCAAGCAGACATGACATTATAACGGGTGCATTAAACTTTGTTAAAATGGAATAGCAAATTTGACTAAAGTTGGGTTGGTTAGAAATAACCAAAACAACATCACTGATTGTCATCGATCTTATTTTTCTTATATTTCCATTACATTGTTATTATTATGGCATAGTAAATGTTTTTTTTTCTGACCTAAAAAATAAAAGTCAAATTTTAGCTTTAATTTTTGACTTAAAAAATAAGTCAAATTTTAACTTATATTTTTTACTTAAAAAATAAAAGTCAGATTTTAACTTTTATTTTTGACTTAAAAAATAAAAGTCAAAAAATAACTATTATAAAGTGACTTTTTTGAAAAAAGTCGTAACTGTTACGGTCCCTGGCTAAAAGGGTTCATAAAGTATTATTTTTGCAAACTCTAGACAACAAATATTGGGACTTTTTAAATTATATTAAATTTAGGTAAATAAAAATGTTTGTTTTTATTGAAATTTTTATATTTTTTGCTTGTTTTGCTATTACTTATATAAAAATTTGAAACGATGCATCGAAAACATCGATGTTTTTATTCGATACATCGTGAAACAACAATGTATTTTTTTCTTGAGCTTCCCTAATTTAAAGACACATAAACGTGCTGAAATGTTTAAGAATAATATAGAATTCTTTTTCACAGGATAGGGAAAGTTTGTATAGTTATTAGTTAAGGTACCGATTACTTTTACAAAAAAAGTGGTCTTACCCTGCATGCAATTCAGTTAACTTTCAATTAATTTAAAACTAACTACTTCTCAAGTAGTGGTGGTTGACACTTGGATTACTTTTATATGAAAACAACTAACTATTTTAACATTGCGATGTCCTAGGAAGTAGTCATTTGTCCGATTCTGCATTACTTTCAATTAACTTTAAAGTTAGTTACCTAGCCGTTAACTTAAAGTTAACTTCTTCTATTTAGGTATAACACTTTGATATTGGTAAGATCTGGATTACAATGTATGTACATACTTAGCTTATAGTCAGCCCATAAAAGTGAATTATAAGTTAGCTTTATTTGTAGTCGACTACCAATTTGCTGGCAGGGTATATTTATAAAAAGATTTTAAACTGTAGCGTTCACTTAAATTCTACTTCCATGAAAACATTTTGTCCTTTAATTTCTCACATAATTTCTGTGAGTGTAATAAATAACATATTATGGAAATTGCAAATAAACTCATAATGTTACTGTCACTTAAAGAGTTATTGCGTGTTTTAAATGCGTAACTGCGTAATAGTCGCAAATAAAAGCACTTTTTTTTAATTTATACAAAAAAAAAGGTTGTAAACATTTTAAATGAAGAAAAAGACATCACTGCGCAAAACAGAGGGGCTACAAAACAAAACAAAAAATAAAAAAAAATAGAAAAATTTATATGTAAATATAAAAAAACATTGACTTGAAAGCATTATGATTATTTGGTTGGTTAAACTGACAGGTATTTTTTTTTTATGAAAATAAGTTAAAAAAGAACCACTAAATGCAGAGTCGTTCAGTGAATAAAATATTTAACAGTTGATAATGAAAATTTTGAGTTTTTTCTTTTCATTAATTACCAGCTTCCGTTGAAAATTTTTTTTTTCTGTAATTTCAAATAAACGTTTTAAGCCTACTATTTGAGAAATAATTTAAAAACATGTAAACATTTTGATATCAAATTTTTCGTTTTTTTTTTTCAAACATTTGATCATAATTTTGTAAAGGATTTAAAATGAAAAATTTCTTTGTATGAGGTTAATTTCATATAGTTTTTAGTTTCTTTTTACTTAATCTCTCATTTTGACGCCCTTATTTTATTCTTTCTTACACCCAAAATTAAATGTTTGTCTACATAATAGAGGCGCCACAGTAAGATTCAGTATTTTAGAGGCATTTGTTTATGCTGCGAACGGAAACCTTTTGCGGTTTCTCAAATTATATTTCTTAAGCGGCTTCTTGGATCTTTTTGTCTAATATGTTTTCTTAGCGTTTTGTTATATTTAAACGCGTGATTATAAACATTTCAATGCATTTTAACTTCATTTCAGGTTTAAATAATTGCTGGTCATTTATTTCATTTTCAGAGATTTTAGAACTTGAATTTTTTTATTTTTTTTTTTAATTGGGTCAAATATTTTTTCTCATTTTGTGGTATTTTTCTAGATTTCCTTTTTTTTCTTTTATTTGTATGATCTGGCACTTTATTAAGAAAAAATTTTCCCTTGTGGCTCCATTTCACTGCCATGGGGCGTGAGTGCCTCATTAATTTGGCTTTTGAAAAAAAAAACAAAACTTTAAGAAAAAGCAATGCTGTAAACGGCTTAAAAACGTTTTCGTTTATGTTGGGAGGTTGTCTGATTGGTCAATAATACAGCAGCGGCACACAATTATTTTTGTATTTGGAATTCGTTAAGAGTCTAAAAAGAAAGCCTCATTTGAAGGATTATGCAAAACCTTTATATTACTAGAGTGACCACCCTGCACTCGCTATGTACAAGGTAAGCAAATTAAAAGAAAAAATAAAATTAAAATAATATTTGAGTTGCCACTCTGTTTTAGATAGCAAAAAGCTTAAGTTAGTTGTTTTAAAATTCTTCAAGCATCCAGAGTGTGGACTTATAATCATTACCGTTACAAATCTATTCTATGCGGCGCTCTTAGAAAGTATCTTATGGCCCAAATTGTAACACAAATGTTTTGTTTAATGTGTGCTTATATGGAAAAATGAAATATATCAACATAGATTATTATGATATTTAATTTTTTATTCAGCTGCAATTTGCATTCTAAATATCTACAGGTTTATTTATAATAAAAAATTAGCAGCGCGTTGTACACAGTGCCTAAGTTTGTCATTCCTATACGTGAAAATTTTTACTCAAACGTAGAAGATATTTAATTTTCTTGATTCTCTGACTAGTTATCAAATAGAAGGTATGGCAGGTTTTAATAATATCAGTCTATAGCGGGTGATAATCTTGCCAGTTTTTTGTCCCATATGCTAACGGGTTGCTAACTTTTCATTATACATACGGCCGTTAGTTTCTCTTCTTATTCATACCAAGAAATTTGTCAAGTCTTTCATGTCTATCTGAAGTAGAATTAACAGCCTTCATTTTACCAACAATACATAATAATTTTTTTTTCTCAAGCATCTAGAAATTTGAGCTCGAATTCCAAATAGATTGGTAATAAACTTTTGAAGGCGCCTATTCTAGGAAAATAACCGACAATTGAAAATTACCTTTCCAAAATTTTTTTAATAATAATATTTCTTCCGCTAGATTTTTTTAAAAGATTGAAACAAGATAAGCTGTATTCGTTCGACAAGAGAACTCCCTTGCACTAAACATGTATGTTTGTTGAGCATTTTCGATGCGTAACTGCTTCTGAATATTTTTTTTTTTAAATATGCGGTTTTTTTTTTTTTTTTTTTTGCAATATAAACACATCTACGAAAGCCGAAAGCACTTTATTATTTTCTTTTTATTTATTTTATTTCCCAATTTCATTCCCTATTTTCTGTGAATTCAGGATTACTTATGCTGATCCCAAAAATAATTATATCTTCTATTTAAGGAATTTTTATAGTCCTGGGCTTCCTGGCTGGGGTTCAAACTTGTTTTTTTTAATTATGCAAATAAACTGCACCAAATTTTCCTTTTTAGGATTACGAAAATTTTTGTGTGATAGCCGACACCGCCAGTTTTTCCATTGAATACTCCTTGTACAGGCTCACTTTTAGTTATGGAGTGAATGACTTCTTTTTGCCATTTTAAAATATTATCTAACGGCTTTGAAATCACATTCACCCGTATTCTATTTGGCGTCGGCAATAACAGTAGCAATTTTAAGGCAATAGCATTTGGAATTCTATAAGAGTATTATGACGATGTTGCCTGTTTAACGATAATATTAATAAAATACAGCACACATCTCTAATGTTTGAGACATCTGTTTCATTTTTTTCATTGTTTGGTAAAAAAAAAAAATAAATGTTTCATTAAAAATATAAAAAAATAAAATTTAAATAAAAATGTCTTTTCTTTCTGATACAAACTCCAGTTCAGAAGAAATTAAAAACAATTTAGTAGTGGAAATAAGACTGCTTAGGCAGAACACGCGCATTTTTAACTTGTCCGATGAGAAGTAAGAAATAAATTTAAAATCATCATGTTCAAAGTTGTTTATTAATTTCATTACATTTTACAAGGTTTGAAAATTATTTCAGGCTAAATAACTCCTCATTTAAATATGTGTTGGATACCATAGAGCCCAATTGGCAGCAACATTATGATTTTTGGCTCAGAGGTCGTACCAGCCCAGTGTTGGAAACGATTATAATCTATGGCTTTCACAGCCAATGGTGTCGAAGGTTTTGAGCGAAACACTGGACTCCATAGAGATAGCTTGTCCACAGTGGATAAACTATAGCATGACAAATGCTAAAAAAATGAAGCTAAACTTTTTTTTAAATTGACGCCAAATAAACGACACCACCGCACATTAACTGAAATTTTTGAATTTGAATGTATTTCTCAACTATCCTTTATCTAATTTTTTTAAAGAACATTGCTAGGCAACACCAAAATGACGGCGACAAAATCATTGGCAATTAAAGGTAATAACGACATCAATTTTACTTACAGAATACCAAAAATATGTTTACAGTGATCGATAAACGACAATATTGCGAACTAGAATACCGATCTGCAATAAAATAGAAGTCAAATAGAATAAAGGTGATTAATTTTATCACTTATAATAAAAAATTACATAAATTGAAGTATAAACTGAACATTTCTAATCACAATTAAAATTTTTGTAAAGTGCAAACTTTTTATTCAATATTGTTTGCAATGACAATAATGTGGATTGTGCGGCGGTCGAATAATGGTGCTTGCAATTTATAGTGATAGTCTTAAATAAAGTTGAACTTTGATTTTATTTTGTTTAAATATGGTTTCTAATTGTAAGACCCTCACTGTAGGTGGCATTATTGGCGTTGCTAAAATAAAAGTCAAACAAAAATATTGCTTAAAAGAGTAATAAGAAAATCAAACAAGAATTTTGTTTGAAATTAATTTAGCATTGCAAATTTTCATTTAAATAAAAAAAACGAATTGAATAAGTTGAATAAGTTTTTAAATAAATCCCTTTTAAGGGATTCAATAGTGACTAAGAAGTCAAAAATACAAAAATATATGTTTTGCTATTGCATTATTATTTCTATTCCTCTGGTCACCCTAAAATAGTTACAAACAAACGATAATTTACCAATTAGTTCGAAAAAATACAGAAAAGTATTGCATAGCCTTAAGTTCATATCGTGATTGGATTATAGGACGCTGTTTAAAAATGAAACAGTAGCATATTGCTAACCATTCCGCTTTCCTCCTCAAAAAACAGAAAAACAAATGTACCCTTCTCCCACCACAAACTCATAAGCAATTATAGTGGAGTGTAGCGAATATTTTTCTACACTGGTATAAACAAATGAATAATCGATGATAATACGTTGAAAGAAAAGAGGCAAAAATCTTTAATTCGTATCATGCAAATCGACGTTAATTTTTGCCGTTTATCTCATTACATTGCAATAATATTGAAGCCATCAGTAGTAGATTTCATATTTTGGTTTGAAAATGGAGGCTTAACTTGAAATTGTTAAGGCAGTTGTTAAAAATATTTTCAATTTTACTCTTAAATTTTCGTGTTAAACTTCATTTAAAACTGATTTATGTATGAGAAGTTTTATAGCAAAAACAGGATTATGATTTGGCATCTTTCATTTTGTAGGTAAAAATTTAGCTTAAAGGCTGGAAGCGTTAAAAAATGCATTATAGGGGAAAATAATGATCAAAATATTCATTGTTGCCTTCTTTTCAGGCCTCTTATATTTTTTGTGTTTTGCTATTTTCTCAATTACGTTAAAAAGAAAACGCCCTTTAAAGTACAGCTTTTGCACCCACTTTTTTAAAAGTATGATTAAAATAATGTCAATATCCCAGCAAATCTTTTATAGTCTTAATCACTATGTCTTAGATGTGTAAATATTGTATTTGAGCTGAAGGTTTTTTATCGGTACTGAGCTAATTCTAAGCTCGATTTGAAATTTATGAAATATTTCTTTGATTTCTGTTTGTGTATAAATATTATGCCCATGTTTTAAATTCTGGACACCTAATATGTTTATTTCTTACTGCATTGATTTATAGGCTAAATAGCAGGATGATGTCATGAGTAACAGGCTGTGGTACTTCTTATTTATTAAACAATAACTACTTCTCGTGTTTCGGAACTAATTTCTTAGCACTTAAAAATTGTTGTGTTTGGGGACTAAGTATATTACTTGTTGCCATCTAAAGAAGGCATACTTCTAGACTTTATGTCAGATATGTTCTCAGTATATATAGGTAAGATGTAAAAACATAAAAAGAAAAGTCCTCCCAAATAGATTTGCTGCTAAAAATTGAACCCTGGATCATCTCATTTTTTATTAAGTACAGGGGCTATCTGAAGTGCCCGGGGTCAGTTGGTCGGCTTATCCTCTTCTATTTTTGTTTAACCTAACCCAAATCAAAAAGAAGTTAGTAAAACAGTCTTAGATTAAGAGAGGCTGCCAAAATTTTCTCAATTTTGTCTTTATTTCATGAAATTTTCGAACAAAGACCAACGATTTAAGATTTTCTAACAATCGTACAGGATTTTTCAAATGGGACGCTACAAAAGTAGAGCGACAGGGACGCCAAACGACGCCATATTTCTTGCCGCTCTTTTGACATTTCTCTTCAGTAAGGTTTGCTATTTCATGATGGAAAGATATACGAGCCAACAACGAGTCGAAATTATTAAAATTTACTACGGAAATTCAGAGTTAGTGGCTTCAACGTTAAGAGCGCTACGTCCAATTTATATTCTGACTGAATGACTTCGTCAATAAACAAAATATGCGTTATTGGACAGGCAGCAATGCACACGTACTCTATGATTCATCATTGCATCCCGAAAAAATACGGCTTGGTGCGGTTTATGGCCGGCGGCGTCATTGAGCCGTACTTCTTCCATGAAGATGAAGACTGGCACGTTACTGTAAATGGGAATCGCTACCGTTCTATGATAACCAAATATTTTTGGCCCCAATTGGATGATATGTACTTGGAGGACATGTGGTTCTAACAGGCCGGCGCCACTAGCCACACAGCGAATGTCACAATCAATTTATGAAAACCAAATTTGGGTAACGTGTTATCCCAAGAAATGTTCCAGTCGGTTGGCTGCCTTGGTCCTGCTATTTGACGCCGTTAGATTATTTCCTATTAGCACACACAACATGGATTCTTCGAGAAGCTAGGCCGTAACCATGGAACAGGGTTTTAATGGTTTTAATTATGTATGTACGTAGTATTGGAATAAGCTATTAATTAAATTATATATTAATTGCTTTTCTAGTTTAAAGAGCCCAATTGTTCAGTTTTGTATTGATCATACCTAGTTTTCAGAGTAACAATTGTAATTCCAATTTATCTAAAAAATTACTTTGAATTTGTATTCAATACTTGGCATAAGTAAAGATAACCTTACCAGTACGAAGAAAATTAAATATTTCACTTACAATGAACGATGTTTTTCTATTTTTAATTACAAAGTAATAACAATATTATAACATCAATATCAAGCAGTGATTTCTGTTCACAACGATTTCAACTTTTAATAATATGTATTCCTTATTTGCACAGACATGCCAAAATCGCTGTTTTACTTTCAAATCGTTATTAGTGAAATGCTGATGAAGATTTGGGAATGCCTAAAACAAGATTTCAGTTAAAATTTTAATTGAAAGATCATTACCAGATGCAACACAAATGTAATCTACATGGTAACGCGAAATTCTTTGTAATTTCCATTTAATAAAACATTATTTTTGTTCGATTATTTTGCAACGTAATCATATATAAGTGTTTTTTGTAATTCCTACAGCTTCTGTTGGTGGCAACATCGCGGCGACGTCATCGCTACTGATGTTGTTTCCACTAAAACGAGTAAAGAAATAGCCTTTAGCCATCAAATAGATTTTCAAAAGCGATCATTTTGTGTAACTAATATTGAAAATCATTAGGGTGTCTCCTCTCAACACACTTTATATCCATTCATACATTTTCTTAATCTCCTTTTGCTTAATAACTTTGTTGATGATTGAAAATAACTCTCATGTATCAGAATAAAATGAAAAGAGTAGCTGCCTTGCTTTGATCCTCACCGTCTATAACGGGGGGAGTAAGCGTTAAATAATCTTTTAGAGCTACTACTTAAATAGTAGTCAGTCGTTTTTATACATTGGCGGCCAATGCATATTTGTGGCATATGGCCGGTATGATGCTTTATTCAATTCTTTTTTACATTTTGACAGCCGCTCAATGATGAATGAATATTTTGTGTTGCTTTGGATTCTTTGTGTGTTGGTCTTTTAATAATAAAACCTTAAGAAAAGAAAATACTCGTATTGCAAAAAAAAAAAAAATAATAAACAATACAATGCCAATGAAGGTGAATGTGAATGCTTAATATTCTCAAAAGTCATAGATCGTTTATAAAATATTAATATTTGATATATTAATATATACAGAGCTGAATTGCTTATTATAATGACTTGACTTGTTTTTGTATTAAAAGTTATACAAATGAAGGGAAATTATTATGGAGCCATTGTGATAAAAAATTTTAAGTAAAATATTACAAGAATTCGTAGTTTTAATTTTTTATCTTCTGAGTTATTCTATACAGAACAAAATATTTTATATTTGATTTCAGTTAAACACTTAACTTATTATAATTTCAATATTAGTTAATTGTTTTATTTGATACAATGATATGATTAATTGAATAGTTATTTATATTAAACGAATGATGACAATTGCAACAAATCAAACAAAAATACGCTTGTTTCGTCAGAAACGCTATATCTAGCATTAAAGGTCAATTCTAAAAAGAATACGCTTTATTTCTAATGATCGCGGTTTCATTGAATACTCCTATTTAAAATGTTAATTAATCCCAGAATTAATTTGAATTAAATTAAATAAACAACTGAAAAACCTAGAATTTTCAATTAAACATTTTAATTGAGATAATTAAAATTTTAATTAATTTGTTATTCTATTTTTAATTAAACTTTTTAATTAAAATTATTGAAAACGTAATTAAATATATATTTAACTAAAATCTTTAAATTGTTTTGCCAATTTTGGGTTTTTGATAGTAGAAGAGCCTTTATGAAAATACATATTTGTGGTAAATAATTTGTGTTGCGGTTTTATTGATTTAGAAAGACATTCATTCCAAACTAAAAAGTTTTATAAGTTTATTACCTGGAAGTAAGCCTTAATGTAGAAATTGTTCCGATTGCTCTGAAGACCCAATCGTAACGTTTTGATTTAGCAAAAAAAGGCTTAATAAATGACAACCTAATTCAACAGCAGTATGTTCGCTATTAAGTATGGAATTCAAGAAGTCTTTGTTTGCAATTAAAAATTTTGGTGAAGAACATCTAGAGAGTAAGAACAACATCACGAATTGTTTAATAGATCACATCCAATATATGTGACATTTTCCAATTTTAACCATTTTTTTTTTTTTGGTGAGAGGGGAAATGTATTTACGCACTTAGGTGGTTTTTGCCACCCGTCGTGCCGCACTCCACACAGTAATTGCGTGCCTACATACTAAAAACCCTCTCTATATCATCTGGCTACATCCTGGAACCGTCAGTTTATGACATTATTTCAGGGTTCACTTGGACCCTATGGTGCCACCGGCCTTGTAAGGTTTCTCTCCTTCCGGCGGAGGATCCCCCTCACAAAACAGGTGGTCTTTCTCCATACGGCGGGATTTCCTAACATGACTCCCGTGATGGTATTGGGAGTCAAGGTGCCAAGATCCTTTTCCAGTGCACGTCTTTCCGAAATCCACTTCTTCCACTCAAAGAATGTGTGGCAATCGGCATCGGATTGTGCACCATAGTAGACGCATGTGGGAAATACCGAAAGTTCCCATTGCTCGTCAGCAACTGCGAGAGATAGTAATCTACCCCACCGTGCTGACGATATAGCCAAGCATTCACTTGAGGATTAAGGCCGTAAGTCCATCCTCCGCGTATCTCAGCATCCCACCATAACTGATAGTCACGGATTATCACTACTAATGCATTAAATATATATACATATATAAATAGAATAAATATCTGGATACAGTATTCCATGGATAATTGCCTCCACAAAAATATCAAATTTTTGTTCAATTATGCGTGAATGACATTTAAACGAATACGGTTAATTGCCTCTTTGAGGTAATTAAACGAACACTGCCGCCAATACATGTGAAAAGCAAGTAACTTTATACTTGTACTTATACATAAACTTGGTAGACTTTATTGAAAGGTTGTATCAAAAACGCAGTTTTTCAAGTAAATTTAATGGAGATTTTATTCCTATAAAAACATAGTTGAGCTAAGCTGCAGTTTTTAGAAAATAATTATTTTCGGTAATTACACAAGAGAATTTTAAGTGAAATTTCTCTTTGGGGAAAATATATTTGAGGTAATAAGACGAATAACGCAGTTAAGCGAAAGTTAATTAAGCGTGGAATTTTATTAGAAAATAGTAAGAAAAAGTATGGGGATTTAGAAATTGAGGTAAAAATAGTGAAATATAAATAAACGTGGAGCAATTATCCGGGGAATACTGTATAAAAATAATTACCTTCAAAACACGGCTACACGTCTACTATATCACTGTTGAAGATATGGCCAACTTAGGCAAACTTCAGTCAAAACTATAAGATGTATGAAATAGAGCTTTCAAAACGAAGAAAAAGTAAAAACAATAATCAGCTTATAGATCAGGTGTTAATTTTTTTGTCGTTGTCATGAATAGATTCATGTAGCAGCTGACTACTTGAGGACATTTGTTGCTTCCGGCATTTGTAGTCTTGTATTTGGTGGCCTGTAGTCCTAAATATGTTGACAACATGAAGATGATTCCATAGCCATGAAATTATAGAAATTTTCTGCATTTGCTCACAGGTTCCTTTCTTATTCGATTTCTCGATAAAAATAAATGTTTTTTTCATTTTTTAAGATATATTTTATCTTTTGTTTGTTTCATATTTTTCGGTCTACCGATTTTATGATTGTAAATTAATCGCGATTAAAAACTTTGTTTTTTTTTTCTATAATAACGTACATACATTCGTATGTTTTCATTTAACACCCCTTAGTTTCTAAAATGAAAACTTGTTGTCACTAAAAATCTTTTTTAACAGGATACTCGTTGATAGAGCAAAAAACAAACACAACACAATTAGTCGGCGACTATTTATGAAAACATTGCATTAAAATTTAGCATGCGATAGAAATCTACAACATAAACGAACCAAAATGGTCCGAATATTATAACCCACTAAATAAGCCACCACTTACTTGTGGGTACAAATTTTAAGGGCTTTTAATGAAAATTACAAAATCAACGAAATTAAAGTTTTCCGTTTAAATACAAATATTTTTTTGTAAACAATGCGTCACAACGTTTGCACAGTTGATGAATGACAATTAAAATTTGTTTTCTCCATATAAAATGAAGGCTTTTTTCCTTTCGCTGCGTTAATGGTTTTTGTGAAAATTAACATTTAAAAGACTTTTTTATCTTTAGCAAACTGTCCCTGCAGGCCACTTTCTGGGCCAGTTGTATTCTTTAATAGTAAAAAGTAAGGTTAAAAGCCAGCAGTTCAACGTTTTAGAGTTCTGTTTAAAAACGTTGTCACGCTTGAGATCTTTCATAATTGTTTGTTCCGTATTGTCTCTACGAACGTGAGTATGTATTTCTGGTAATTTTGTTTTGGTGGGGGCCTAAATGAAATTGTAATTCTCACTGCAGGTGTAAATACTTGAGTTGATGCTTGGTTGGCTGGCTGACTGGCTGTGAGTACAAATGAAAAAATTATTTAAATTTTGTTTGTCTGAGTTGTTTGGTGATCAGATTATGTCTGCTGATCTTTTTCCTCGTTTCCTAAGTGTAGGGTTTTCTTTGTTAAACCATTTCCTTGGGTTTAAGAAGCCTAACCGAATAAGTGACAAGTATTTAATGAATTCTGCACTGATTATGCAAATCAAATGAAAAGTAATTAAATATTTAATGGTGGAAAATTTTAACTGAGGCTTTAATGTTGTTTCAGTCTTTTAAATTGGTTAAAATATCAAAAAGAAAAAATATAAATATACATACGTCTTAAACGCTTGAGTTTGTTTTGGCGTTCAGGTACTTATTATTTAGTACTTGAAGTTGGTAGTTATTGGCCAAGAGATGAAAATAAAAATAGTTTTTAACATTTGTTGGTTAGCACTTATGCAAATTAAGTGAAGTCACATTACTTTTAATGTGAATCACTTTTAAACAATTTACTGCATGTTTCTTTAGAGCAGTGGAAAAGCCTACACTCTTGTAATGAAAAATATTTCAATGGTGTTCTTGTTTCTGTTAATTCTAGAAGTTTTCTTGTTGTTTTATTTGATTTTATAAAAAAAAGACCAAAAGTTTTGAAAAACACAAAATATGAAATAATATGCTACAAAATAAAGGAAATAAAATCCCAAAATATTATTTTGGTTGCTACTTCTCTGTGCAAAAGTGTTTGTATATTGAAAGCTCTTTTTTTTTTTGCCGGTCTTAGGGTAAAAGCGCGTCGATTATAACCTCCAGTATTGCTATCATACAGCTTTTCTGTGTAAAATTTTTGTATATAGTACAGCTTGTAATTGCTACGCCCGGCCGAGGGCCTTAAATATACAATCGGAAGCATTACAGATAATCGATTTTCACGGTTAATCGAATAACAACTTTGGTTATAGATTTTTTTATGTTTTTATTATTTAACAAGTGCACATTGGTTTACATACATATTTACATTAAAAATATTAATTCAAGCTAGCAATGTCATAAACGGTCTGTATCCCAAGTTCGAATTTTTCAGCTAGCATTTTAAATAATCACTATATTTTTTGAATGATCTTTATTTGTTTTAACTTTATCTTCAATATTTAAAACTCTTCTTTGTCTTTTTATTAATGTTAACGATGCCATACTAAATATATTTAGATCTAACCTCCCACACTTCTCAAATTTCAAAATTAAACTAATTACTAGTAAAAGCTTCTGACTCATCGAATGCAAACAAGGGAACTCCTCGTTTTCATCTTAGATAATAGAGGTATTCACGGTTAATCGAAGCAAACAATTTGAAAACATTGCAAACAATAGACTGATCTTTGGCCATCATGGTTAATCGGAGTTACCGGTTAACCGGATCAAGGGTAAACGAGGCCCGACTGTAAAAATTTTTTCTTCGAAAATCAATTTTACGGAGCGAAGCCGTATAACATGAGGTCTTATTCCATTACGGCTTTTTCACTTCCATATTTAGAGTAAATGTTATTTAATTTTTGTTTTGGCGACTTATTTTATTATATACCGGTTATTGCTAATAAGCATATCTACAATCCGCGTATGCTTTGCTCATTTTCGATGCTAGGTCGTGAGGTCATTGTTTATGAATAAATTGCTAAATCTGCATGCGTTCTAAAATAGAAAATATATAAACAACAATTATTGAATTGTGTATATGAGAAATAATGCCTGTGTTATTATACCGCCTCTTAACATCTAATATCCCACATAATAATAACCTGTTTCCTTTTATTAATCTATTGTTTTCTAATATAACCATTGTAGACTTCTCACCTCAATCATCTGAAGGTTTCAATCACACCAGTAAGGTGGAGGCTTCTTCTTTGTCAAAGTTCATTCCACGGAGAACCACACTGCCTAAGTGCTTGTATGCTGGCTTTTTCTTATTTAGAACACTATCCAGTGGACGACTGCTACTAATGCAATCAATACATTGTGCTAGTCTAGCAAAACCTATTATGAGAAGCGGGAAAGAGTAGTGTTTCTGAAATTATATTAAAACTTATAATATCGTTATTGGTACGGCAAAGTTCCGCATGAATATTATCTCATAAATGAATTGTGCGGCTAAAGAATGAGTTATTTTATGATGCACTGTGAAACAGTGAAATGCACTCCACATGCTTCATTCGACAGAGCTGATGCTCTACCCACATTGGTAAGTACCATCGCCCTTTCCTGTACACGGTCGAGAAGTTCCATAATAGATTTTCAAGCATATGCAGCAAATTTAGGTCAAAAAACAGCCTGCATTGCATTGGTAGAACGAGATATCATTGCCTAAGATATTTTTATACATGCCAAAGATTGCACTTTGTTCAATTGTGTTTGAGTTTTCTTTTATTAGCTTTAGATCTCATATGAATTCCAATATATTTTGGATAGTTTCGGAAAATAATAATTTTTAAATAATTATGTTCATTTGTATGTTTATACTACTGCATACTCTTCTTCTTCTTCTTCTTTCATATAAACCAAATATTGGTCTTAATAAGTCCCATTAGATCAGCGTTTATACGTTTATAAATATTTTTATATTTAATTTGCTTGGCTTCCATTGTACACAAACACTCACTTATCCAATTATAAATTTCCTGTTACTGATTGTCGTCAACGTTAATATTGCTGACGCTGACAATGTAGTTGACTGATAATTTCTACAAACCATTTTGAAAACAAAAAGACAATTTTCCAAATGATCGTCAACAAAAGATGACAATAACAAATTTAGAGAGAAAGAGAGAAAATAAAAACAGCATTTAACTGTCATTATTTCGTCAGTTAATAGTTTGAAATTGTTGAAAGTTACAAGCAAATATTTAACTGAATAAACCAAGTGTTAAAATACAAACTAAAATGCATTTAACATTCTGTGAAAAGAAAAAAAAACGTAAATTCTACAGTAACAACACAAATAATAAAAAAAAGAAAAATTCAGTGAAATTACATGAACAACAACGATAATGACAACAACAAAATATTTAAACTGTCAACACATTTCACGCAACACATCACCAAAATAGAATGCCACCAACACCATCGTCATCAGGAAGATTTAGAGAAAAATTCGCTTGTGCTTGTGTTTGTGTTTTTTTTTTTTAATTTTTTATTATCATTTTCATCATTTGCTGTTGCGATAATTTACTAGCACAGGTATTTTTTGTTTTTCTGAACCCAAATCCATTTTATTAAAAATTTTAACTAAACTTACCACGAATATTTAAATCGTTTTTTTTTTTTTTCATTTGAAATTACCAAATGTTGTTGGGGACTCATTTAATTTGTTTTACACGAATCAGCGCACACGGCAGTTTATGAAGTTTATGAAGAGCAATTTTGAATAAAAGTCTAGGTGCTAGTGACCCCATCTCTGATACACCTGACTTATCGCTTTATATTCATCATCGTCATCATTATCATTAAAGTATTTTCTATTTTCATTTAAATTTAAATTTTAAAAAATAGGCAGTATTTTTCTGATCATTATTTATCATATGAATACGTCGCTAAACCAGTCACTGGTGTAGCGGTTGTTTTCTTTGTTAGCGGAAGTGATTTTTTAATTGCAAAGCAGTATGAAAAATTTAAAATATTCATTGTGCACCTTTAGAAAATCTGCAAAACAATTATTTCACTGGCTTTACAGAGTAAAGACAAACTTATTGCACAATCCCAGACAAGAGAATAAATAACAATAATGGTGTGATATCGAACTTACTTACAATTAAAATTTTTCCTGGAATTGAACATTTCTCTTCAACGATATTGACAAAAGTCATTAGCACTCGAAGTTATTCAAACACATTACAGAGCAAAGTCTTATCCGCCAAGTAAAGTCTAGTAATAATATCTAATACAGTTTTCTTAGTTCAGTATACGATGAACAAACGCCACTACGATGAGGAAACTCAAGATCTACCGAACATGTTTTCGCTATCTTTGAAATTTTGCAGGATAATCGAAAGCGATCAATTACGTGTCGTTTTTTTCTGTCTTTTTAAGACTCCAACTTAGCAAATTTTTCATCGTGATTAGGGCTTGCGTACATTTTACATTGTTGTAGTTCAGCATACGTATGGAAAATTCCACATTAAACCGACTGAGATAACATCGCATAGTGAACAAGAACAAAAACATGACAAATTATTGTACGAATGTATACACTGATCACTGTAAATCGATTATATTCACTTATTTTATGTTGGTGGTTGGTAATGTTTGCCTATGTTTCAAGAGAAAATAACTGAAAAGAATTAAAGTTTGACGTGTTCTAGTGGTTAAAGTGCTGGCATATAATACGAAAGCAACCCAGATTCAAATCCCAGTGAAGAAATTAATAAAAAAATCAGCAAAACTTTTCGGCTTTTATAAATAATTAAGAAAGCTTATCTTCAACGTGCTCCAGGAGATTGGAAATGTAATACTCAGTAAAAACTTTTTTTTCATTTCAATAGAAACTTTAATTAAATATTTAAAATTCTTAATTGAAATTACAATTTTTTTTTTGTTAAAATAAAGAGCTAAAAATGTTGAGTTAAAATTCACAAATTTCTTTTTCAATCTCTCGTTCTACTCTACTTTACAAGCAGCTCGTCCTCTTTCTTGCATGTAAGTATTCATTGTGGTCGTGTGATATTATTAAAATAAAAAAATAAAATAATAAAATAAAACGACCATTTCAGAAAATTACGATGCACTGCATAGGTAGGTGTCCCCTCTTGAGTGCTGGCTTTTGTGGAATAAAACGAGTCTGCTTTTCGATTTAGTCACATCATTTTTCATCTCCGATAGGATCTTTACTTCAGAGTTTCGGCTTGCCTTTTTTGCATTTTCCTTTTACGCATGGTGAAACTACGTACAAGGTGGTGTTGCCAACACAGCTGGTTTTTTTTTCATACCGCTCCTGTCAAAAGTTTTGCTTATATTTATGTTTTGTTTATATTCTGCTTTGTGTGTATTCGTGTTTTTGTTTTGGTGTAGAGACATATATGTTGTTACAAATACACACACACACTTCTGACATGTACTTATTTAATTCACCATACCTGCTTTTGACATTAAAGAGCTGAAAAAACAAAAACAAATTCCCTGTTGTTTTTGTACTATATTCACCTGCCACCACCTTGTAAGTAATTTCACCATGCTTTTAGATGTATTTCCGAAATCCAAAAAAATTTCAAAAAAGGACTATATAAAGTCACATCACTTCAAACATTGAAGTGTAATCACATCACTTTTAAGATAAAGTTCATATAGGCCATGCGATACCTTTACTTACCATCAGAGTATTTCTTTATTCAACGAAGTATTTTTCGCCCAGTTAGTATCACATGAGCCCAGGGTTCAAACTCCAGCTCTGAAACCTTGAAAAAAATAAGAAATATGAAAAAAAAATATTTCTTTCGGCGACTTGCTAAGAGGAGCAAAAGCTCTGAGAGTTACTGACTGCGATGAACAAGCTTCACAAATATGTCGTTCGGAGTCGACTTTGAACTGTAGGCCCCGGTACTTATGGATAAAAAAGTTAAAACACACAACATGGGTGCTGCGAGAAACTACGCCTAACCCTGACACAGGGTTGTAATGGCCAATTATGTGTGTATGTACTATCACCGTCCAATATAGTGTGTTGTTATCTATCCAGAAAGAGAGAGAGAGAGAGAGATCAAAAGGAAAACAGAGAAAGTGCTTTACTTTTCAACAAGGGTATCGCAAATTTTTCTCTTAACTTGAAGACTTTTATTGCCTATTTGTTGGAACCAACATCCAGTTTTAATCCACCTTCACTTCATTTTCGTCGATTCCCCGCGTCTTTCTGTAGTTCTAATAGTAGAATACAAATTATCAATTTAGTTATTCTCTGCTTTTTTATACAAAAGTTTCAAGGCCTTTTGAAAATCTCTAAAATTTTTTGATTATTTACATGATACGAGTAATAACCACCGTTTGGTTAATTTACCAAAAACGGGAAAGAATCGTAAATATTTGTACTTTTCATTTAACTCAAAAATTTATGCTGCATCATCATTTAGTTAATGCGTAACTAAAAATTTCAAATGCTTAAACATTTCATATTCATAAAAATTATTTATAAGAGAAACGATAATGATGACGTTGAGAAAAATAATATAAAAAATAAATTATTAATCGATTGTCATGCCTTGAAGTGATCATTTAAAATAACAATAAAAAAATTAAAACATTAAAAAAAAAATACATTTTGGATTTTGCCCATCAAATTTGCTGAACGTGTAATAAATAAATGGAATCCGTAAAAAATGAGTCGGTCGGTCGGTCAATGAATTCTGAAAATAAAAAATAAAATCGAGGGGTAAATTTTGACGAATCATGCAGTAGCAAAAAATTAAAAAAAAAAGATATTTAAATACAGCATTTACAATGGGAAAACTAAAAGAATAATTAAATTTTTTTTTATTTTTCAAAAAGTCAAACTTTTATTGAATTTTTAAAAATGTTTTTAAATTGTAGGCACTTCATATCATACATGGGCATACTGCATTAAATAAATACTGCATTAAAAATTTAAAATTTACTGCTTACTGAAAAAAATTGCAGTAACCAGTAAAATTTTACTCGTTACTGAAAAAAATAGCAGTAAGCAGTAAAATTTTACTCGTTACTGAAAAAAATAGCAGTAAGCAGTAAAATTTTACTCGTTACTGAAAAAAATTGCAGTAACCAGTAAAATTTTACTCATTACTGAAAACAATTGCAGTAACCAGTAAAATTTTACTCGTTACTGAAAAAATTGCAATAACCAGTAAAATTTTAATCATTACTGCATTTTTTTCAGTAACAGTAAAATTTTACTGCTTACTGCAATATTTTAGAAACGAGTAAAAATCCACTAGTAAATGGAAACGATTTTGAAAATATTTCCAGCAAATAAAGTGAAATTTTTCGTAAGCTAAAGCGATTGTTAGAGAGCAATACTGATTAAAAATTGACTTCTGGTTTTTTAAATAAACAAATTTTTTTTTTGTTAATATTTTATTCAATAATCACTTTTCTGTTGTTTTTCTTTTAAAAAAATAAGTGCATGAACACAACACAAATTTAAATTACTTATTATTACGTAGAAACAATCCTCTATTTTTTTTTACGTGATTTTCTTTTATGCGAGTTTTCGAGGAACAATCTATCGTGTAAAACCAGAATTATGTGTATTGCATTAATCATTCAAATTTAAACATTTTTCTGTTACAACAAAATATATCCCATAATAAAAGATTTTTTTTACAACAACAACAAAATCGTTTCCATTTGCTAGTGGATTTTTACTCGTTTCTAAAATATTGCAGTAATCAGTAAAATTTTACTGTTACTGAAAAAAAAATGCAGTAATGATTAAAATTTTACTGGGTACTGCAATTTTTTCAGTAACGAGTAAAATTTTACTGGTTACTGCAATTTTTTCAGTAAAGAGTAAAATTTTACTGGTTACTGCAATTGTTTTCAGTAATGAGTAAACATTTACTGGTTACTGCAATTTTTTTCAGTAACGAGTAAAATTTTACTGCTTACTGCTATTTTTTTCAGTAACGAGTAAAATTTTACTGCTTACTGCTATTTTTTTCAGTAACGAGTAAAATTTTACTGCTTACTGCTTCAAATACTGCATTAAAAATATAATGCAGTGTGCCCATGTATGCTTCATATATACTCGTAATTTAAAGGGTAAAAAAGCAGAAAATTTTTTTAATTTAATAACGAAACAAAACTTAGATTTTTCACTTCATTTTAATCCTCTTAAGGGATTAATAATTTTAAAGCTATTTGACACCCATGTTACTCGTACATTAAAAACACGAGTTTTACGAAATTGATTAAAAAAAAAACCAAATTTAAAAACTACAGTTTTAAATCGTTTTTTTTTTTCTTTTTTGTATTGCTTGAAATACACATATCCGGTGTTTAAAGTTTTGCAAAAAAATATAATTTTTTCATTCAAATTATTGCTGAATTACTCGTTATGAACTGCCTTTAGTCGTCTTTATTTTGTAAGAAGGAAGTGTGATTTAAAAAAATTTGTAATTCAAAGATTTAATTTAAAAACGTCATACATAAGTGCAAAATAAACAACTGTTACAATTGCTAAAAAAAACTACCTGTGTAATTCTCAAGCTATACTGATTAACAAAAAAAATTACTGTTTACGTGTAAGAAGAATAGCGGTAAAAATAAAGAAAATTTTGTTTCGTCAGAAACGCTTTAATTAGATCAAAGTTAAATTCTCTAAAGAATTTAGATAATTTTGCAATGAATTTTTTGATAATCAGAGTAGAAAATGATATCCTCGAAGGAAAAGTACACTAGAGAAATTGAGCAGCTACGGTAGTCTCATCAGAGTCCTTTGTGCCTGTACATATTCATGAACAAACATCAACTATTTAACTCACACTTTTTAAGAAATCACATACTGAAATTACTTTTTCTTTTCCATATGCATGAGTTATCATATTCTTCTTTTCTCACCAACATTGCAGTTTTTTTTTTAATTGCCATCTTATTCGGATGAAGCAGAATTACAATATATTTTTGTTTTTGACTTCTTAGTCCATTTTATTCATAATAACGAAAATAAAAATATAATTTTTTTAAACACGCACCGTTTTTTTTACGTCATAAACGCTTTAATTAGATCAAAGCTAAACCATGGGTAATCTAAATATTGAGTAGGTGGAAGATTTTGATATGCTGGGCGCTAGAATAAGCTGTGATGTTAGCTGGAATGATCACACTTTAAAAGTACCAAAAGAATTTTTCAAGTGCCTCGGTTTTTCAGGGCGGTGCAAAAAATAGTTCACTCCCTTTGCCTTTCTCAAATTTTACAAGACCTTTATCTTTCTCAAAATAAAATAACACTCTTATATATAGCACAGTGCTTCAAAGTCTATTTTGAGGCTTCTTCGTTGTTTACATGAAAGAGCGATGAGGCTTATCACTGATAATAGGGTCTTCGCCATGTGGCGTGCATTTCACTGTGTTATTAATACTACTACGGCGGTTACTTTTATGAAATCAAATTATTTAGTTCAAATTATCGCATTTTCATACTACCTCTTATACTTCTCATACTACCTCTTATACCTCCCTTTATAGGGAGATGTAGTTTTTTAGTCGCACTGTTCGTTTATGAAACAATATTCCAGCGAATGTTTTTCTTACCAACTGCGATATGAATCAAATCAAATCAAATATATATCCTCAAACACTACTCCCTTCTTCCTTATCCTAATAATATATTTTCCTAAAACTAATACAATGCACTGCATGAGTAGCAATTATCCCTTTCGTACTGGTCTCTTTTTTTTTATTTGAGACCAATACTCAGGGGAAGCCCCTACTAAATGATGTGCATTGTATTGGAATTTTAGAAAGGACAGTACATATGTATATTATTATTAATTATTATATTGTTATAAGGCGCCTTAGGAATAAGACAAATTAATGTGAATTGATCATTCAAAGGCCAGTGTTATACCCTTCACCCTTGAATAGTCAACAGCAATTGCCTCATCCTTGCATGTTGATTGTGTAGTGAGAGTGCCTTCGCTGAGTAGGTTTAGCTGTTATCTGTTACTTCCCAATGAGTGGCGCTTTTTTCCCTTATCATTCGTTTTTTGTTGACATTGGTTAAGGTGGAATAGAGTGGAATGTTGTGTTTTGATTCGAAAAAGCAAAAATATTCGTATGCTTCTCTCGAAAATTAAGCTGGTTGGTATTCTGTAATTTATTTAAAATTTCAATATTAAATAATGTCAAAAACTTGGCAGCACTTGAGTAAAATGAAAAAATTTATAAAAAATCCCAAAATAAAAAGCATAGAAACATTTAAAATCCTTGAATTTTTAAACAAATATGCATTATTTTTTAAAAGATATTTGAATTATATAATGTAAAGAATTACTCAAGCTTAAGGTCTTTTTTAAATAAAAATCGCTTATTTATTTATCGATATTTCGCTACTCCTGCGTGTAGCGTCTTCAGGAAATATTTATTTTTAAATTATTTTCAAATTTCAAATACAGAAAATGTGTATTTATAAATTCAAAAAATTTTTTTGTCAAATGAAAAAATTTAAAAAAAAAAAAAAAAAAAAAAAAATATTCTACCCGATTTATGTCCAGAAACAAAGGGATATTAATTCACAACAGACGGCTTTATCAGCACATTGTTCAAAATTCAATCACTATCCAAATTTTGAAAATGTTTCTATCTTGAATGTAGAAAATAATTATAAAAAACGTTTAATGTTAGAAATGTTACAAATCATTAATGTACCAACAACACACAGAATTAACTTTAAGGCTGACACAGATAACATAGCACAAGTATACAGGCATTTAATAAACAGAAAATAAATTGTTAATTTCTTGTTAATTTGATTTATTATTTAATATTTCATTTAATATTTTTAATTAATTTGTTACATATTTACACTAATATTACATTATTTCATGATTTTGTAAACATGTTTATATTATTGATTTTATTATGTTTGTTGGGTAGAATATTTTTTTTTTTTTTTTTTTTTTTTTTTTTTTAATTTTTAAATTTTTTCATTTGACAAAAAAATTTTTTGAATTTATAAATACACATTTTCTGTATTTGAAATTTGAAAATAATTTAAAAATAAATATTTCCTGAAGACGCTACACGCAGGAGTAGCGAAATATCGATAAATAAATAAACGATTTTTATTTAAAAAAGACCTTAAGCTTGAGTAATTCTTTACATTAAATAATAAAGGTCGAAAAACCAGAATTAAAATTATTTGAATTATATTAATAATATTAATGCAAGTGATTTTGACAGGTTTTTGTAGAAAAATTTTTGAGAGTAACAACTCTGAGTAGTACGGGTTTTACGAAATCTTAAGAATTCGTATGTTTTTTTTAAACGACAAATTTTCAGCAACATAGTACAGAAAAAAAAAAAAATACAGATATTTTTGTTGTGAATACGTTTAACATAAAAAACGAAAACATAAAAATGCATCCCTGACCTAATGAAATGGTTTTTTAAAAAATTCCAAAACACAAAGAGCCGTACGACTGTCAAATTTTCATCGGCACTTTCTCTCAGAGTCGTACGCTCTCATTACATATCAAGTTTACACGATACTATTCATTCTCTTCTACACAAAAATGTGACATATTGTACGACTTGTATTACCGTCTAAACCCCCCTTAAACAACATTTTATAGTCACTTGACCTGACCGGTGATGATTTGCTACAAAAGTCAGAAGACACTTTTGTAAAAGTTTTACGTAAACTCCTATAAGCGTACTCACCCATAGCTAACTTTTTTAGAAACCCGTTTTAAATTTATTTGTACACCCAATATTTTAAAACATTTTGTTATTTTCTTCATTTCATATTTTCTCTGTTATAGCACTTATCCGAGTCAGTACTCGTGTATAGTTTTAAGTGCAAGTAAAACTAATTATTTCAAAGATAATTCGTGGCATGTCATAACAAATTTGTTGCGCTATCAGGATTTTAGTATTCAAATAACTTTTTCTTTCTCTTCCTCTCAGTTTCAAATCAGACGCGTTTTATTTATTTTTTTTTTCTTTATTGTTAATAATCAGACTCACACTCAGATCAAGTGAAGCAAATCTTACTCTTCTTTGATGTTGCAGGTGCTACAAATTTTTTTCAATAAAAGTTACTCAACGACTTTTTATATCTTTAAATATTTTTGTTGTTGTTGTTAATGTTGCGTTTGTTATTGTCATCATTATAATCGTGACATAAAAAAGCGCAACGAAATCGGTTTGGAGTTTCAGATTTTCAATTCAAATTTTATGTGTGTTTTGTTTTAAGCGTTTATGAATTACAAAGTTATTGGCAATTTGGTTACGATAAGAAATCAGTGATGGGAGTTGTTGAACTACATGTGTTTATTTAACAGTCATGGCAATATTACTTGCATACACAGATTTTAAATTAAAAAAATGTATGTGAAAAATGGTTAAATTATGAAGTTATTTGTCCTATTAAGCTTTAAAGTGGCGAATGTTTAGGATGCTTAGCCTAAAACTGTCCTCTTTTTCGGAGAACACTTATAAGCTCAATGCTTTTGATCAGTGTCTTTGGTGGAAATCGAATCCACGAATTCTTCTGATTAACAATTTTGCTTACTACGCATTAGTTTTGAGGGCATATAATGGATTTCTTAAATTTAGTAAGTATTTTTTGTGGCTTAACAGACTTAACTTTACATCTTCTAATAATGTAAGCCAAAAGTCAGATATTGAATAGAGACGTTGTTTGTACAAAATTTTAAGAAAACTGCATTCAAAATTATTATAAAATTAAAATTTTTTAAATTTCTTTCAATCATTTTTTAACCTAATTAAAGTTATTCTACTTATAAAAAACATCATATTCGAGGAAGACCTCTGAAGTCTTTGCTATATATTAACGTTTTTTTTTTTTTATTTTTAAGACCAATACTCAGGGGTAAACCCCTACTCATGCAGTGCATTGTATTGGAATTTGAAGATAGATAGAATTTTTTTTAATATTTTTATATATGTACATAGGTATATGCGCCTTTTTGTTGGTGAGACAAGCTGCTGTCAGTTTGATCAGTCAAATGGCCTGTGTTATACCTTCACCCTTTGAATGATCAACAGCAAATTCCTCGTCTTCGAAAGGTTGGCTGTTTTGGTCTCAGAAGGTGGCGCTGTACTCCTGATCATTCGTTCCTGCGGAAATATACTGGAAATGCCAGGGAGCGGTTTCTTTAAGAAGGTCTTCTTGGGGGTGGGCTGGGTCGACCTCTTATTTTTTTAATTATAATTTGGAAAAACCTCCAGTTTTATTTTATAATTTTTGTCCTTCGCTGGGATTGAACTTCGGTCGTTTGAGTTTCTGTAAGAGCACTCTAACCACTATACCACGTGTATACAATACTGCGGATCCCAAACTACGGTACCGTATTTTAGAATAGATCTTACCAAAGACCAAACTAAAGGTTAAGTAATATATGAACCAGAGAATTATATAGCTTAAAATATAGTAAACCCAAGAAAAATATTCGCCCTATTCACACATGAAAGCTAAAATTCAAATTTCATATGCAAGAGAAAGTCAAAATCAATAATAGAATTCACCTCTTTCAAAACCTTAACTTTAAGAATATTAGTAGAATTATTCACTCAAAAATGCATTAAATAGAAAAGTCAATGAGGTTGCAGCAACCGATGCGTATGCCCTCAAAGCAGGGAAAGGAATTCCAACCGGATTACCAGTGGGTGAATCCTCCAAACAGGTCAAAACCTAATGTCGAAGTTTAGAAATAGTGAATACTAAAGCTACCTCTTTGAATGCAGAAAGGGTTAGAGGATGAACAATATTGAACAAAGTATGTTGAAGCGAAGACATCAGCAAAAGGAATCGTCTACATACTCTCTATTTACAGATTGAATCATAGACCTATAAGTAACTGGTTTTTTCTTAAAATTCACAAAACAAAAAAAAAAAAAAAGAAAACAAAAAACAAAAGGGTTAGAGGTCATAATTAATATTAAATATTATAAAATATTACATACATGTACATAAATTGGCGATTACCACCCTGTTTGAGAGATACGGCCTAGCTTCTCGCAGCACTCATGTTGTGTGTGCCAATTTTTATCCATGAGTACCGGGATCTACTGTTTAAAGTCGACTCCGACTTGAGAGGCTTGGTCATAGCAATTAGTTACTCTGTCAGAGCTTTTACCAGAAGACTGCTAAGAGTTAGTCGCCGAAAGAAATATTTGTTCCACATTTATTTTTTTCAAGATGTCAGAGCTGGGATTTGAACCCGGGTTTGTTTTAGTAAGCCAACACATTAACCCTTAGACCACGGTGACTATATCCAATATGTAAAATTCTCGTGTCGCGGTGTTTGTTACCAAACTCCTCCGAAATGGCTCGACCGATTTTCATGAAATTTTGTGTGCATATCACATTAACCTAAATGTTAAGGTGACCCGCCCCAAGGGAAAATTTATGCCTCACCTAAATGACGTACTGACTTCGATGAAATTTTAAACTAGATAGATCTGAGTGCTGTAGAATACATACGGTTCAGATTTTTCTTTATTAAGTAGTACTCAGAGAAGCAATACAGGGGATATTTCTCCCTATAGCCAACTATCAAACCGAAGTACAGAAAATGGCGGATAATCATTTATTCAAAATTTTAGTAACGCAGACATTGAGTGCTCATATCAAGGTTGACTTTTGCAGTTCGGTGAAGGTTATCAAATATATTTGAATTAAAAAATGTTTCCTAGAGCAAATTTATATGGCAAAACAACGTTTGCCGGTCAACTAGTTATATTATAAAATATTAAAAATACTAATTTCTACCTGTCTTACCTTTATTCTACGGCACTATTGCTATTTTCTTTCCGTCTATAATGTCACAAATTATCTGAAACAGGCCATTAAATTGGCTTTAGAGATATGCAAACTTCTTTCTTGTTTTACTAATAGTTCAAAATTCACATGTCTGGTTTGTATCATTTACTGTAGTCGATCGAGTATTAATGCAAGAGCTAAGTAAGCTCTTTGCACAAAAATATGGAAATCAGTCAGCATTTATTATTAAGAAATTATATAATACGAGTATTTAATACTTTTGTATTTGTCTATTGCTTACACTGTGTGTTGTTGTTTGTTTTTATATTAAACAAAAATTATTAAATTCAATTAAACAAATGTCGTTTATACGTTTAATTAACAAAATATTTTTAATCTCAGCAACTAAAACTAAAACTCGTATGAAATTGCGTTTTAATGCCACTTTAAATGTTGACTTCCCAACAGCATCTCAATTTAGAAATAATAAATAAATAAAAAAAAAATAAAAATAATTTTTAATCAGGTTTATTAAACTATAAAACAACACCAACAACAACAACAAAATATATAAAAATGTTAACAAAATATTTTGTTACGATGTGAACAGAAATTGGTAACGATGCAGTCAGTCAGTCAGTGTTTAATGAAAATTTGCTGGCGATTAAGTTTGAAACACTTATTTCTGATTTCAGTTTTTTAATCGGCTTTAATTATTTTTTAAGCATCACTGCACAACTGGGTGGATTATTTGGCATCATTTAAAAGTTTCTTCATTAAGTGTCGTTATTAATAATTTGATTATTATTTTGTTGATGTTGTTGTTGTTGTTGTTATTTGTATAGTTTTAATTTTAAATTGAGTTGCTAATTTGTCGACATTAACTGGTTTATTACCATTCGCAAATCCATTTTACTTGTAATACTGGCAGCGGAAAATACCAAATAAAATCGATTTTCCCTGTCATTACCAGAAAAAGTGAAAATTTTTAAACAAGCAAAACAAGTCAACCCCACAAATTAATACTTTAACGCGCAATTTTATTAAAAGTAACGCTAAATTATTTATCAGCTTATAAGTTCTTCCTGAATGATTCTGGATTTCTAACCTTCTTAATATTTAAAAGACCTTTTATTAACTCAAAATGGAAATCAATTCTGTTGTAAAGGCTTCTTAATAGAGTACAGGAAAGGGTGACTGATGGCAGGATGTGGCGTTCATTTCGCTGTTTTATTGATACAACTCGAAGAATGAGACAACAAATATCAGTTCCTAATAATTAAATAGTCTGCGTTTGGAAGGGCGGACATTTAGGAGGGAGCATTTTGTTTGAGGGCAAGGGCAAAACTAGTAAACAATTTCATTGGTAATGCAAACGTAGTAATGACTTGTAAATTGAATACGTTTTTTTTTATTATTCATATGTACTAATCGATACACGGTTTTTCATGTGTATTATTAAAATGTCACTTCTTTTTGAAAATTTCTATATTTAAAAAACAATAAAATTTTTTTGTTTTTTTTTTTAGTTATAAAACTGGCCAATTAAACTGCATGACAAATTAATAATTCAAGTAGAAAAAATCTGTTAAAATTATTCTATAATTTTTAATACTATAATTGTTCAATTATTGTTTAATTATTACAAATACATAAGTGTGTGTGAATAAAAATAAAGTGCGTGAAAATATCTATTCAGTGCGTCTTAAGCCGTCTGTTTGGCTCTGTTATAATTATACTTTAAAAAGGTATTTAGTTTTTAATTTTTGTTTTTAGAGCATAAATAAAAAGCCTTTAGTTTTTCGGTTTTGTTTTGTAATATATTTTTCTGTCGTTTACGTTTTATGAACTAAAATTCACCCGAATTAAAAAAAAACCAAAATATGAAAAATATAATAGGCTTTTAATTTTCTATCAAATTACTTTAATTATAGCCAATTAGTAGTATGGCTTACAAGTTATTTTATGTTTTTGATGGTTTAAAAAAATACCGTAAAAATTAGGCCAATTTGGAAAAATATTTACAAAAAAAAAATTCAAGAAACGTTTAGTTAAGAAACAGTCAACTCGCGAAAACGTGAACAGTCTCAAAAAGGTGAAAGTCTTAGAAGCGGGATAATGTTTTTTTTCGTTACTTTTTAATTTTAATTGGAAAATCTCCCATTTTTTTGCTCTATTAATAAACTATTTGCTTGAAATACCAGATAAAAAAAATATTTATAGAATATCCAAAATTTGGCATTCGAAATTGTAAACAATCTTGAAAATGTTAACTCGCTTGATAAAAAATTAATTCACGTTTTCGCGAGTTGATTGTATATTCATACTTAAAAATAAATTAGTAAAATCGTAGTGGGGGATTCGACATTTCTTATATTTTATATATCTCGAGTTAATGATGCCACTTTAGTTTTCGACCCCAAATTTTTCAAGTCTGCAATCCGTTTTCGTCCAGTCCAGTTTCGGAGATAAATAGCCGAAAACGGATTGCAGATTTTAAAACTATTGGTGTCAAAAACCTAAAGTGGCATCATTAACTCGATATATATAAAATGATTTGATTCGATGGATTTGATGAATACCATCTGGAGCAATGCACACATTAAGAAGAATTTCGCCGATTATAACTTCAAATTCGATTTTTGTAACCATTTAACTAAAACATGCTAAAAAAAAAGTTTTAAAAAATTGATCTAATCAGTGATTAATTGTCTCATGCTTAAATAGAATTTTTTGTTTATTTTTTATAATATTTACTAGTAAGAACCTTTACCCGTCGCTCTGCTTGTGCTTGTTTGATTGACAGAAGTTTGAAGTTTTTATTTATTAGCCAAACGTTTTTAATTTAAGCCAAATGATATTCGTTTATTATTGTATATTGAGTTATTATTTATTTACCAGGGCCATTTTCGCCACCACCACTTTTCATTTACCTGTAAATCTTATCTATGAAAAAGTTCATACACTAAGGCCCATTATTACAAGTTGCCTATAAAGTGTCCAATAGTTAAAGGTAACTTTCGTTAACGGGAGGAATAAAGTGACCGTTAAATGCTTTTCGTTATTACAACTTAAGGCCCAACCATAATGTGCTTAGGCTAGCTTAAACAACTATGCGAATGCATGCAATTAAATGTGTATAACCATAATGTACATAACAAACGTTTCGTTGAGTTTCGTTCAATTTCATTTGTTTACGTTTGGAGCGAAGCCGATCGCACCAAACGTACGCAAATAGCTGTTTTTGTGTTTGTGTAAACAATAATAAACAAAAGACGGCAATGTGCAATGGAAACCGAGGATAACTTTATTGAAAATTTGATTGAAAATATAAAAAAATACCATTTCTCTGTGACAAATGTGTAACATATTCATTTTCAACCATTTAAATATTTTTCTTTTCTGTTCATTTTGTAGCACATTAAAAACAAAACGTAAACAAATCTGCTGGTGTTTACATTTGGAATGAACGCACGGTTGCATTTTTTATTACTATTTTTTATTTATGATTTATTTTTTTTAATTAACAAAAATAAGTATAACTGACGTGTTTTCGGTAAAATATTTAACCGTTGTAGATATTAAATAACATTTTGTGATAAAAATCTGTGTATTTATGAAATATAGAGACAAATCAAGTTTTACATAAATACTAATGCTTGCAACTAAGAACAGCTTCCACTTAAGTTCAAAAAGTACATTATAGCCACTCGAAAGTTTCGTTAGATTTTTGACAGACGTTTCGTTGATTTTTGACATTAGCATACGTCTACGAAAGTACATTATGGTTGGGCCCATGGCGTATTGATTATAAGGTGCATTTGACATGACAGCTGAGCTACTTTTTTTTTCAGCCAATTTGTGAATATAGTTGTCAATTTTTGCTTTGTTTTATGTACATTGTTTTTGTTTTCATACTTTTTGTTTTGGTTTTTTTGACAGTTAACTACCCTAACAAGCATCAAAATGCTGTGTTGTTTTTGTTACTGTTTTACTTGTTGTAATCTCAAAGGCACCTTATGATAATTGCGCCATGGTTGGGCCTTTACCTTTAATATAAAAGTTATATATATTTAAAATACAGCAATACCAGAACAAGAACCGATTACTTTTAGCATTAAATTTGTTGAAAAGACACCAAGTGGTAACAACACGCATGTTTACATAAATAAATGAACAAAAAAATGTTATAAATTGTGCACTAAAATAACTTAAAAACAAAGAAATTTGTTTTACTTTCCATTTTAATTGAATTTATTTCTTTGTTGACAAAAGGAACAAAATGGTTTTGTTAATAATCCAAACGAACAAAAAATATGGCAGCCTCCACAAAATATGGTAAACTCAAACAATTAAACCTTATGTTAAAAGTTAAAGGTAATGCAATCTTCCCAGCGACTTTATCGGTCACTTTTAGGTTAAAGTTTAGTCGTAATAATCAAAATCAATTAATCTGCCCGACAACATCATTGTATTCATGTACGTTGTATTGAAAACGTCAAAAATCATATAAGAAAAAAGAAATCCCTATCCACAAATAAATAAATGTATCTAAATTATATTTCTATCACTTTATCGACATTATTTATTTATTATTTATTTCTATATTTATATACATTAACTTGATTCATTTAGTTCCATAATTTATTGTAATCAATACTGATATTACAATCATGATATTACTGATTGCACTTCACTCGTAGTCCATCCGATACAATAATAATAAAAAACACGCACACACACACAAAACACAAATTAATTAACGAACAATAAAAATCAAATAAAAATATTATTCTTAAGAAACTGTTACAAATTCTTAATTTCATAGAATCATATCTCGAGGGCATTTAACATGATTTCTTTGATTTTTTCTACAGCAGCCCATTTGGATTATTTAGATTATGAGAGATGAATGACTTCTGCTACTACTACTGTTTTACTAAATCGTGGGATATTTTTCTTTCGTCTTTTCACTTCAATTGATATTTTTTTTTTTTTTTTTTTTTGATGATTTCAATTGATTTGACCATAAAAATAAGAAAAATATTTTTTAACAATTGCCCTTCATTTAATGTATACAAACGCAGAGATTAACAATGACGGCCTGATTTTATTATTTATACTCACGAATGTAGAGAAAAAGAGATCAGTGTTTCAAAGAAAGAAATTTAACACTTTTTCGGTTAATGAATAAAGGCGGTTTGAAAAAAAAAGAATCATTTAAAATTAAATGTTTCTTATACGGTTAACTGGAAGATAAAATAATAATTCCCAATTAGAGTCAATCAGGTATTTCTATTGAATTCGACAGATACTTGAATTAAATTCGTCATATATTGTATTTTTGGCTTATAAGGAACAACATTTGTTTTTTATTTTATAAAAGAAACAAAAACTAAAAACGTTTTTCACTAAAAGAGATATTTTGTACAAAAAAGAGTTATATTTAAAGATCTATTTTTTACTTGCTTATAATATTCCGCCTTTAGTATTGTATAGTTTACTTAAAAATTTATTATTATAATTAAGGATATTTAAACGAAAAGCTAGCTAGCTTGTTATCGCTATGCTGAATATGTTCTTACTCGGGTTAAAACTTAAAATAAGCATTCGATTTCCTTGCTGTTCGCATTTAAAACTGACTGATATCAGATACAATATTAGTAAGTTTATTTCAAATGTCTCTACACTCTTCCCCTTCCCTTCATAGTTTTGTAGACCAGCACATTGTACTGCATAAGTAGGAGTCATCCCCTGAGTGGTGAGTAGAAATCGACACACTTTAATTTTATTACCACTCTATATTCACTTACTTACTGTGCTGTGATTATCATAAGGTATCCCATTTGACACTTAAATAAAAATTTGGTATCGAGTTAGTTCCATAAAATTCACAGCATCTTCTGATTTCAGTTGATGTGTATAACACTGGCTTCATTTGAAACGAGTTTAGCTAAACCAATGCAGTCTTCAAACCAATAGATTTGTACTACATTTTGAAGTTTGCAATATTCTTTTATAGAAAAAATATGGTCTGCTGATTTATCACTGCTATCTTTCTTACACTTACTGGAGCAGAAATTATTTTAACTTTTAAAGTTTTTCCTATTCTGAGGAAAACAAAGGCGGTCCCAAAACTTGCCGACCTGATATAAAATGGCAGCAGAAGTAAAAAATTACTTCATTGGCTAATGGCAACCTTAAAAACCACAGTCATTTTTATTAGACTTCAAAAATAAATGATTACACAGGTAATTTGTTAATATGAAAAAAATGATTATCGCAATCCTTTACATAATTTTAAAAGTCTATGTCCATGATCCTTTAATTTAGACGAGGCCATCTGAACACCATAATAGTCCACAACTGCTAATAAGTGTTGGCATGCTTACTAACAGCTTACGATAGCTCCGAGTTCAAACCCTAAAGGCCTGGTTAGCCAAACGTTGATGTCGTAAAAACGGTACGTACGTTAACCTACGTACGTATGTGCAGTTATACAAACGTGTCATATGTCATCAGAAAATGTAAATAATAACAAAACAAACCAAAAAATTATAAAGGCATTCATTTGCATGTACCAGTAATATTAATTTTTCGTCGTCCACTAAAAACAAAATGTAATAATTTTTTATTTTATTAATATTGATTATACAATTTATTATATTTTTTACTTATTTTTCACAAAACACAGCACACAGTTGTTAAATTAACACAAAGTTAAAAAAGGTACCAGTAGTACCAAAATAAGAGCACATTATAATTACTTCTTATATTTTATGCTTGCTAAAAATTTATTCTTATACTACTACTGAATATTCAATTTTTATTTTAAAGTCATTATATATTGAATCGAATCCATTGGTCCATTGTGAACCGGAAACGAAAAAAGTTAATTTTTAAGTAGAACTTTTTAATAAAAATTGTAAATATCTCGGTAACTAGCTAGCACGTAAATCAAACACGCATCCCATATGCTTCTTTTTAGATAATGTAATAATTTTTCATTTGGTATGTATGTATATAATTCGTCTTTCGAAGATATGTTAAGCAAAACATGGGACTTTTAAATTAAAAAAAATTAAAAACAAACTTTATATTCACATAAAAATTTAAATTATTCACATAAATATCATAATATGTATCTAAAGACTTAAAAAGTCTTTTTGTACACATATGTATAAAAGAAAATGATTTGCAAATAACCATGAAAGTACCAAAAAGGGCATTTGGGCCACATTGCCATTTAACAGACAATAGTCCCATCACTCGCATTGAAATGTCACGTAAAAACGTTTAGAAATTCTATTTTATACAGATTGTTCCATTCCGTCAAAGTGACATTTATTTTGGATAACCATTTGCATTGTTTTCATATGCTAGAAACCAACGTACGTTGCGTTACGTTACATGAACGTTCGGCTAATTCTACCTTAACTCTGACATCTTGGAAAAAAGAAACAGGGCGGTAATGGCCAATTACGTACGTATGTATGTCAGGATGTTTAACAGCAATAAGACCGTGTTTTTGATTCGACTCGTAACCATAGGTAAAAAAAGAGTACTGCACGGTCTAAATTTCCAAAATATAAAAACAAACAAACAATGTATTCAAGTAAATTAAAATCTATATATATGTATATAATATATGTATAAATTACATACATTTTTTATATAACACAAATTTTTCGTTTTATAAATATTCAAATTAAACCAAAAAAATTAGATTTAAATAAAAATTTAAATTTTAAAAATCTCAGTCAATAGCGGTCGTTCGTTTTCTTTCCTTTTCTTTTTTGATCGTTTGTAAATTGATCTCTCTGTGTGCTGTTTATACGATCATTGGTTCAGTCATTCATTCATAAAATCATATGGATGATTGGATAGATGACAGCAGGTCTGTCCGTATTTGATGACTACTTGAGACGGTAAGTGTATGTTATAAAATATTAGTTAAGGGTTAACAATTCCAGACAAACTGACGTTATAAGAAAAAAAAAAACAAACAGTAAACAACAGCCATGATAATTCAACGAATGAAAGTGTTTAAAACTTGTTACCAAAAAAAGAAACAATTGACATTCGTGGTTAAATTTTAACGATGTTTACGCTCTTTTCATTATTTGGGAAATTCAAAGTGTCAGTGACTTGTTTCTAATTGTCATCTAAATTGAATTAAACTTCAACAACAACAACAATAGTAATAAAAGTATCATGAATGTATTTCAATACATACACATACTTACACACACCTTATGTCCATTCAGTTTTTTCTTTTCTTTACCTTTTAAAATATAAGCTTTGACGAATTTCGTTTTTTTTTTTCTTTATCAACAACTCTATGCCTGTCTATGGATTTCTTATAACATTTTGTATTTTCTGTTATCATTTCAATTGGAAAATTTTAAATGATGATTTTTTTTCTGTTACCTGCAAGGAATCAATAAGAGTGTAGATGTGTGACTCAATGCCTGTCTGGTTGTTGATGTGTTTGTTGCATTTCAAAATAATGCATTTGTTTTCTGGATATTTCTTGTTTGCATCTGTTGGTTTTAAAGGTAAAAGAAAAAAAATTTAAAGAAAATTGGTTTCTATCATTTGTTTTGTGGTTGTTTTTTTCTCTATTCAAAACTAATTTAAAGTGACATTGACATGTTAATGTTGTTGACGTTGTTGTTATCTTTCTTGTAGGTTTTATGTCTTAACATTATCATATTATGGTTGTTTAATAATTTTTTAATAATCATTCATTTTGTTTGATAGTTTTTATTAATAATTATACCCTACATTTACAAAGTAATATGAGTAGTATATTGCGTTTGTGCAAAATTTTATTTGCTTTCGACAGACTTTTTATTATACTCAGCAATTTAGATTAAAGTTTTTAGTCGAATGTGTCACAGTCAAATGAAATTTTTATTATTATTAGATTATTATTAATTGGATTATTGTTCTTGAAAGCACCAGTAGATCAAAATATTTTGTAAACAGAAGAAAAATATATCAGCTTTCAATTACTGTACTTCACGTTATTTCCATTTTACTCAACTGTACGTTTTAGTTCTTGTGCAACGTAATACATAACAAAACGTTTCAAAAAATGCTAGAAAAATTTGTAAGTATCTACTTGCACTATTTCGAATTTGAATACAAAATTATTTAGCTTCAATTTTATTTATTTTTTAGGAATTTTACACAAATGGAAAAAGGGGAAAGATATAGAATAAGCTCCTAAATGATAGAAGGCTGTCCAAAAGTGCATATTTTAAAAGTATATGTTTTTGGAGGAAAAAAATACAATGGTAGTGATATAATTTTATATTAGTTAATTACTTTGTACATTTTTAGATGGATATTCTTTAATAAAAAATTAAAAAAATAAAAAAATTTGTATTTGCAAATCAGTGGTGGGATGAAATAAAATTTAATTCTGTTAATTAATGTTTTAATCGGTTTAAAATTTTAGCTCCAAATAATTTTTTAATTGTACCAAATAATGTATTTGATTAAAAAGTGTCTGACTTTTTAATTAAAAGTTTAATTGATCCAATTAAATATTTAATTGAACATTTTTTTTTTTGGAAATAATAAAAATTTTAATTGATATTATTAATATTGTTTGTAGGGGCAAAACTAGTAAACAATTTAATTGATAGTACAAATTTGTTAATTGAAATAGATTTTAAATTTTTTCTGAGATTCCAATTTTTTGGACACCCTACTGTACACCACAGCTGATAGCAGCCTTCTGCTTTTGGTATTGAATTGTGAAGGAGGTGCATGCAGTCTTTTTGTTTAGTTTCTAACAATGTTGCTTGTATGAGGTTTCCCAAAATTAACACAAAATATGCATTAAATACAGAAGAAAATTCTTGGGCGATATTTTTTGATATTTTTCTTGACCTTTCAACATGACGCCTCCTGAGCAAAATCAGCTTCAAACAGTCACACATTGCGGGTGCATTTGTTGTTCGCCAATAGGGTAAATATCTTCTTGTTTCATCGCTTTGGATTATTTACCTCAAAACAATTTAAAAAATTTCATATGCATATATTTTAATAATGAAAACACGTTGCTGAATAGTACACCGCCCCATTTTTACAAATCCTCAGCGTTGCCAATCACTTTCTACAAAAATGGCGGCAAATAAATACTGCGAGGCAACTAATTATTTCTCATCCTATTTGCTTAGAAACAATACTTTTGTCAGCAGATATGGAAGTATGCATATAGTCTCTTGCTGACATGTCAGACGTCGAAAACACATACAGATCATGACTTAAAATACAATTCTGTGTAACACCGGCAACAATCAGATAATTAGATCTACTTAAATAACAATAAAGCTTAATTCAGTTGTATTTTAAAGGTCTCTCGAAAAAATGCCAAAATGAAATACAAGTTTTTCCCTTCTATTATTAGAAGCGTTTAACGAATTTTAATGAACAATAAACTTTTTTTCTAATTAAATAATAGAAATCACAAAGATTAATGCCCGTATTCATAAAAAATGAAATTGGTTTATGGAGTCAAATTGTCAAATAAGGAATTAAAAAAACTGTTTTATTTTTTATGATTACAAGCATAAGTTTTTCATAAAATTCTAAACATTTTGTATAAGTATATAAAATTTTATTGAATCATAAAAGTGACCTCAAATAATGCCATTCGAAGGCCCATAAATCGAATTGTCTTCCTCCTTTTGCTTTATAAGGCTACAAATAAGCCAACCTTAAACTGTGTTTGTTATGTTTAGGTCGAGAGAGTATGGTAACCAGTTTAAAAGGCAATTAGCTTGGTTTGAAATGGATTATTTTACAACTCTGGCATAAGGAACAGAGGTATTATCTTTTTGCCGAATCGATTGAATCGGTTAAAAGATATTATTTACTTTAGAAAAAAAGAAAAAGCAGATTGTAGCAATTCCTTGTAAGTTACAATAAAAATTACTGATTCTGCACGAAAAAAGGAATTTCGTAATAAATTATTATTATATGCATTTAATTATTTACAACAATCTCTTTAAGATCGTTTTTAGCTGATGCCGAGGATTACTTTTCAGAAACAAATTCTAATACAAATTCCAATACAATGTATTAATTTGTAGCGTTCATAGTACACACTCTAACATCAGTCTAAAAAAATCGAAGTAAAACTTAGTCAAGCCTAAATTCGGCAAACTTTACAATTTACTCGATCAAAAAAGTTGTTTGTTCATGTTTTTTTTATAATATAAGTTCACAGAAAACAAATTTGCATGGAACAAACAAACCAGTATTAAAACGCTTAACACTATTACTTTAAGTAATGCCTTAAAAAACTTTAAAAGAAATCTCTAAAAATAATACAAAAAGCACTCACTAACTATATAATGATTCTGTTATTCAAGCCAAACAAGAGAAAAATATTTTTTTTGCTTATCTTGAAACAAAGACAATAAAACTGAAGTGAAGAAAATAACAACAAACAAAAAAAAAAAAAAATTAGGCACATAATAAAAACAACAACAAAGATTTTCACCACTTTTGTATTTGCCTCTCGAGAAGCTATCGAAAAAAGAAACTCCGCCTCTTTTAAATTTGCCATTGATTTAAGGAGTGTTAAATTTCCCTTTTTATTCATTTTTATTCTGATCCAGCTGCCCATGCCACTAAAGAGTCTGTGATAAACAAGAAAAACAATCTTTTGTTTGTCCTGCTTTTGCAACAGTTATAGTCAGAGTAACAGTAGTAAAAATTTTAAAAAGGGGGTATAATTTTTATATGCCTTTACCACTGTAAATAACTAAAATACTCTAAATGTGGAGTGAACTTTGTAGTATTTTAATTTGTAGCAATTTAGTTTGGCTTTAAATCGTCTATTAATCCTTTTTACATACCAAACTCTGAACAATTAGAATTTTTAAATGATTTGATAGAAAATTGTTAGGGACTTCGATCAAAATCTTTTTGAAAAATAGCTTAAAAATGCATTAAAAATAAAATGATAAAGAAATTAAGGGTAAATTTCGACAAATACTACTTTCAGGTTGTTGATACTCGTAGAAGGGAGAATTATTTGGACTGAATTAAACAGCTCTATGAGTAACTGAATGTCATGAACAATCTTCTCAAATCTGTCGTTCGAAGTCGACTTTAAACTGTAGGTCCGGGTACTAATGAATAAAAATTAATACACACACCATTGGTGCTGCTAGAAGCTAAATCACAACCCTGAATCAGGGCGTACATGCCCAATTATGTATGTAATTAAACATTTTTCATTGAAGTTACTGGCTGTACCAATTAGATCAGCTAGAAATTTGTTATTTTATGACATTTTCTTTTCTATACTCTTTGTAGAAAATAATAATGTGAGTGCTTTAGTAGACCAGTGGGTAGTGTTCTAGTCTTCTAATGTGAGGTTGTCGTTTCGATTGGTATATTATCTTATATAGAGCATATAGCGAAAACACTTTTTGAATCTTGCTTGTAACTTTAAACGTTGCCCCAAATGGTGGTATTTGACATTTAAATATTTATTTTTAAAAGGCATTTTTGAAAGTGGTTCAAATTTGTTAAAATAAAAAAATTAGTTTGAATAGTCGTCGTCCATATCGTTTATACAGGGACACCATTTTCCTTAAGTTAGATTGATTTGATGTCTACAATTTTTTATATTTATAATATCTATAGTACCCGTGTGAAACTATCATCTTTATATAAGTGGTGATACACAATTGTTTACTATAAACCAACAATTGGTATTATTCTACACTTACATCAGAAATTCTTAAAATTTGTCCCCTCTTTTATCTCCTGTGTTCATAATCGGGATGGTTAAATACAGAGTAACATTTGTCTTTGTTTGTAATATTTTTGCATGGTTTACGCTTCCTCCCCTTTAGGGTGTTTTCATGATATTAAGAAAAAACCTTTTTTGTTAAATTTGTTTTCTTCTTTGTTATTATTGTTTCTTTCAAGTAGATTTTTCTTCTCGATTTAATTGAATGGTAGGTGGTAGTGATATGATTTTTTGTATTCTTTTCTCGTTTTATGCTTTATTTATTTAACAGGGCTTTTAAACAATCCTTTATCTCTAAAGTCTTATGCTATACTCTTCCTTTGTTTATTACCTTGAAGGTAATTGTGATACGTTAAGAAAAAGGATAAAAAAACGTTCTAAACCTTATTTGATGCCGTTTACTGCTGATTTTAAAAAATATGTACCAGAATTCCTAAATCAAAATCATTATGAAGACGAGAAATATTTTAAAATTTTTTTTTGAAATATAGAAAAAATTAAATTTTTCCATTTGTTAATTATTTGAGCTGCTCGTCCAGTAGAACCTTGTTGATCTATAGCATGTTAATTTTGGCCATTACAGCAGTTAAGCGCTAAGCTTACATCGTAATTTGATTGCTCAAATAATAGAAAAAGAGTTTTCGTTTACAAATTTTCTGCTATTGAGTCATTTTTTAACAGTTCGAAATACAAAAAAACTTGACAAAACTAAAATGGTGTGTGATGCAACCCTATGAATTTTGTAATAATTATTTCGCTGTTTTCGTTCTGTTGTGAGTTAATGTGGTACCCATCATTCGCACATCCCTAAAATTTTTCGTGAGTAAGTGGTGTATAGTCGCCGTGGTCTAGTGGTTAGTGTGTTGGCTTACTAAGAAATGAGCCCTGGGTTCGACACCCAGCTCTGCAATCTTAAAAAAAAGATATATGAAAAAAATATTTCTTTCGGCGACTACCTCTCAGCAGTCCTCTGGCAAAAGCTCTGAGAGTAATTAATTGCCATGAACAAGCTTCTCAAGTCTGTCGTTCGGAGTCGACATTAAACTGTAGGTCCCGGTACTCATGAATAAAAATTTACACACACAACGTGAGTACTGCGAGATGCTAGGCCTTAATCCTGACACAGGGTTGTTAAGGCCAGTTATGTATGTATGTATGTAAGTGGTGTATAGCACTTTTTTGAATGTCTGTTATTTCAAGTAGCTCACGCACCGTAAGCCGAGGATTTCGCAAGTTCACATAGCCGTTTCTGATGTGGACGATTCAATTGGTCTGGTTTAGATTAAGCTGTCCAATATAAGCATATATGAAGAAATAGACTTCTGTGTTAACAAATCCGTAGATCATTTATTTACCGCAGTAATTTTTTGGAATCTACTGCAGACATTTATACTAAACAACTTATGCGATCACGCACCGCCTCCAGCCGCACAAGGAAAACAGTAAGCTCAGCACACACATTAAGGGACGCAGCACACAATACAAAAGCGAAACGGTATTGCACAACGCGACGTGAAGGAGAATATTTTAGAAAGTTGTTTATTGAGATCTTAGGTAAATTTTTGTAGTTCATTGTTTCCTTGAATTTTGAACGGTATGCTACCTGTGGCCACAAAGAGGGTAAAAAAGTTAAAAAAATCGAATTATTTAAATTTTTTGTGATTTTGGTCTTGAAGTTGAAGTTTTTTTAATTTATATCTTCAATTTTTGTTCTTCATGACAAGAGCTTCTACTTTGCCTCAGAAAACAAATCAAAATTCCGAACGGTTTGCAATGAGCTTTAGAAAATGATCACTTTTTTGCAAAAATGACACCGAGGCCAGATAAAAAAATTTCATGACTTTTACAGCCAACATTTTTGTAGAACATTTCATCCCCGCCTCTTCACTTTTTCGGCGACTTTTTATGATTTGTTAAAATAAAGCTGCAAAACGCAGTTCTGCGGGATAGTTAGAGGGTTAATATGTTCTACGAAAATAGTTGTCGTGATATTTTCTACAAAGTTGTTGAACATACCATACGCTTCAGATGTAAGAGTTGGCCAGAGATGGAAAGTTTTAACCTTTTATAAAATAAAATTCCGATGTGATCTGTCAAAACCCCGAAACACGTATACATTTTTTCTGTCTCCTCTACCAGGATCAATTGTCGGAACCTCGTAATTTTTTTTTTCGTTTTGAACAGTGTTATTTGAAATGTTTTGCTTATGTGAAAAGTAGTTGTGATACACTGTTCTATAACCTCTTGTTTTTAGAATTTTTCTTTTTTTTTCATTAAAGTTGTGTTCTTTTTTTAAATATCTGTTAGTAACATAATACATACATACATGCATAATTGGCCATTACAACCCTGTTTCAGGGTTATGGCCTAGCTTCTCGCAGTACCCATGTTGTGTGTTTAAATTTTTTTCCATGAGCACCGAGACCTACAGTTTAAAGTAGACTAAAAACGACAGACTTGAGAAGCTTGTTCATGGCAATCAGTTCCTCTCAGAGCTTATTCCGGAAAACAGCTAAGAGGTAGTCGCCGAAAGAAATATTTTTTTCATATTTCTTTTTTTTTTAAGATGTCAGATCTGTGGCCTTAACCCGGAGCTGTTGTCTAGAAAGCCAACACACTAACAACTAGACTATGGCAACTACAGTAACATAATGCGTGAGTTAATTCAGATAGAAATGCATTATCGACAAGCCTATTAAATCTATTTTTCACCTTTAGATTTATTAGGTAATTGTCAGGGAAAACTTTAGGTTATTAATTAAAAATTAATTTAAAAAAGGCCTCCTCTAATTAAAATTAAATTAACTGATAAAAAATTAAAATTGTTTTACTGTTTCAAATTACGTGATTTTTGGAATTGTAACATTGTAGTCGTCTAAACTGCATTGAGATCATAAGTCTGTTGCAGTTAATATTTTTAACATTTTTTTTATATATATAAAATACGAGCTAATTTGACAAAACTGTTGTACCAGTATTGAATAATTTAAGTGTTTCTTTAAACACATGTACTCATGTAAATGACTGAGAGGTTCACTAAATTATTTTCAATAAAAAATTAAAAGAAAAATTTTAAAATAAAATAATTGTAGCCGAACCAATACACGCACCTTTTATGCACTGACCAATACAATAATATTAGTAAGAATAACGACAGCAGCGACAACAACCAAACTGCATTCAATATATTTATTGAAAAACTTTTTTTATACACAGACGAACGTATAGACATTAAGACAGACAACCAACAGAGATATAGTCGTAAATTACACTTTAAGTAAAAATATTGATACTCCAAAAACCATTTAGATAAGACCAGCAAGACATAAGAATTTTTCACACCTACAGCCAAGACAAGAAACACAAAAACAACAACAATAACTGCAGAAAAAAAAATAGTGATTACGACGCTGCATATGCCTTGAATATGCTCTGAATGAATATTTGAACTGCCACACTAACCAGCCAGTAAGCCAAACAAACAGCCTTAAACAAGTTCTATAGGAAATTGGAAATTTAACCAAAATACAGTGTTACACTGTGAGTTTGTATGTATGTAATTGAGAGTATTGCATTAAAACACAAAACAAATAAAAAAAACAGCTGTTTATTATATCGCTACAAACATGTGAAAACAATTTGATTTTAAAGTCATTCACTAATGCTTCGTAAAACTATACGATTTTTGGTTTTTTTTTATTTTCTGCCTTACACCAGCATAGCCGAATTGGGATATATTTTTCACTCGTTCAGAAAAGCCAATAAATAAAATTGCATTTAATTGAACCGCTGAGATACTCTGTAATACATCATACATACATACATACATACATAACTGGCCTTTACAACCCTGTGTCAGGATTACGGCCTAGCTTCTCGCAGCACTCATGTTGTGTGTGTTAATTTTTATCCATGAGTACCGGGACCTACAGTTTTTAATGTCGACTCCGAACGACAGACTTGAGAAGTTTGTTCATGACAATCAGTTAGTCTCAGAGCTTTTGCCAGAAGACTGCTGAGAGGTAGTGGCCGAAAGAAATAATTCTTCCAAATCATAATAACCACTAGACTACGGTGATCTGTAATACATCGGTTTGATCAATAGAACGAAAAATGAAACGATATGTATTTCAAATATGCCAGATACTCATAAATTCAAATATGGTGTAATGGTTAGAGCGCTTGTACAAAAACTCAAACGGCCAAGGTTCAAATCACAGCAAAGGTGAAAAATGAGAAAACTAGTTTGCGGTTTTTTCAAAACTATAATTTAAAAATAAGAGGTCCCCCCCGCCATTCAATATGACCATCTACAAAGAAAGTGCTCCATGACATTCCACTCTATTCCGCCTTAACCTATCAACAAAAAAACGAATTATCAGGAGAAAAGCCACCTATTGGGAAGTTACAGACAACAGCTAAACCTACTTAGCAACGGCACTCACCCCACATTCAACATGCAACGATGAGGCAAATTTCAAATTTCAACATTTCCACCTTTTAAGATCATTAGTGTAAAATTTAAGACAAATTATGTAGAGTTTCTAAACGAAAATTAGAACTGAAACCAATTAAAATTGTATCACTGGACATCAATCATTCAAAGTGTATAATTTTTTTTTTATAAATTCAACAAAAAAAAAGGAAATTTTTTTTTATTTCAAGACACCAGTAGTAAATAATAAACATTAACGACTTGTTGACAGCTGGTAGTTGAAACTCCTTTTTTAACAACCACAAAATAACAAATTTACGAGTACAATATGAACCATTATTTGTATGCTGATCATGCCTATTACTGCTTCTGATGATCTTTTTCAAATAACATTTGTTCACAATTGTGCAATATTGTAATAAAAACAAAAACGATCATTTTGAATTTTTTTTAAACAACATTTGTTTGTTACCAAACTAGAAGTTCATATTAAATTATAACATTTTGGTGACCGTTTTCAATATCTTTGTAAACTATTTAACCATTTTTCTTAGAAAAAATATTAAAAAATATGAAAAAAAAACATATATTTCGTACAATTTTGTAACCCCTAACTGGGCGCAATTAATAAAATCCTATCAGATTGGACTCAGTAACCGCAAAAACTTATTGCCAATGCAAAGTTATAAGTTATATAAAGAATGTCTAATAGGTCTTTTAATAAAATCCTTACAGCTTTCTTTGATTTTGCCTAAAAAGGAATGTACTGTTGAAACCAGTAATTTGCTATTTTAAACCTCCTTCTACTGAGAAGAATAATTTTGAGTCTACTCACTCTTAAAAAATAAAACGAAAATAAAAGGAAAAATATGTACATACACTCAGGGAAAAAAGCGGTAGAAAACTATAGAACTTGACAACATTTTGGTTTTGGTATTAAGTCCGTTTGTGCTTACTTCGTTAACGGTTGGTAACAATATTTCAATAAAAAGCCGGTATCACTTTATTAACAACCGTTATTGTTTTGATAGGACACTGTTCCCTTCCTGTTACCAGTTTTTCTTTTTTAATAACGCACTGTTCTCACATTGATACCGTAACTGTACTTTTATTAGTTTTGTTCTTTATTTAAAACCATATCGTTCATAATTCGATAATAGGTCTTTTCTAATGCAATAAAACATCGTTCTTGATTTATTAATTTCTGGTATTTTGTGCCGTTTATACTTATTTTTATAAATCATTAAGCTCGATTTGATACCGAAAGTTAACAAAATATTGTTCACGATTCATTTTTAATTTGATACCATTGGTTAACAAGTTTAAGATGCTTTTTTTTTAGCTTTGTGTACAGAACGTACGACATTGGAACACAAGGTCTGATAAAAACGGAGCTGCTGTTTGTGAAAAAACCGAAGTCAAACGATTTCACTCCGTCGGTCACAAGAAGTCGAAGATCACAACTTGACAATAGCTGAAAGTAAACCACCATAGACAAGGAAATGTTTTACTGTATGAACTATAAAGCATTTAGAAATTGTTGATGATTAACGCTAAGGTATGCAATTTAGAATGGCGAACTCATCTTAATCAACGACGACAGCTGAAGGTCGATGATTATCAACTTTTTTGCCACGATAGCGGTCGTAATTTGCCACAGGCCGCATAATATATTGCACATTCTAACTAAGCAATTCGAAGACTACCGTGACTTGCTGATTTAATTCAGTTAAACTTACACTTGTAGGGTTTTCTTAAATTGCAGGCCAAAGCTAAGGAGTTATAAAGTATAGCGGTTCTCAAAGTCCAGAGAACATGGAAAATTTAACATTTCAGGGGCGCACACAATCGATATTTTATTATTCAATACGAATAAAGAGAAAACTTTGCAGATATACGGGGTGTTCCAGAACTCAACATATGTAAGAAAAGTCAGAAAAAAATCTGTTTAAAGTTTAAAAGTTATGGGCATATAAGAAAATCTTAGAAATTTGGTCATTCTGCAACCATTTGTCGGTTATTGTGGTTAATTTTTATTATTGTTGTTCATTTAAACTTAAATAACATTTCTGGAACCACAGTCAATAATAATGACGCAATTGTCCCAATCAATCCTGTCACCCCGTTTGAGCTTGACGTTGAGTTCTGAGACACCGTGTATAAAACCCATTTTGTTTAAAGTTGATTTGATTTAATGAGCCAGTCGAGGGTAGTGTACTGAACTTTTTGAGTTATGGTTATGGATTTGATTCTTACCAGACTCTGTGGTTTAAACCATTAAGCTAAAAATAATCAAAAATATATAATTCAGACAAATAAGTCAAGCTTCAAGTAAATCATATTTTATTTTTCCAACAGAATAAAATTCAATATTACACAGTTATCAATTCAAAAGTAAAGTTAAATAAACCGCATATAAAGTTTTATATTATTATGATACTTAGACCTTATCATTAATAACGAAGAACAATGTCATTTAAATGGCCGTCTTTGGTCTGAATGCAGCTATCGATAATTTTGGAACAATGGCATCAAATCGCATAATCCTGGTGGCTAATTTATGTCTTATGTGAGTCGTTGCATCATCTTATGGAAACCACATATCATTCAGCTGATAATCTTCAATTACTCTCAAAATAACCGCTTATCACACGGTCATAGTGCTCTGTATAGGTGATAACGGTTCTTCTAATGTCATTTTCGAATAAATATGATCCAATGACCCCTGCTCATCGTAATGCGCACCAAACCGTCACTCTTTCCGGAAGAAGTAACTTTTCTACAACTTCTTCTTGTTGATCTTAGAACTAAATGAGAAGCGAATTTCATATCTGAAAAAAATTTGTTCAACAAATCAGTACTGACAGCTTGTTGCACAGTTAGTCAATCCGCAAATCTACGGCTGTGCAAATTCAAATGGAAAAAATGCATAATGAGTCGTACTATAGATCTAATTAATGAAAGCACCATAGAATCTTAATATTTCGACACAATTTTGCAAATAGAAGTGATATTTTTCGGCAGTGTGTGTGTTACGCTTTCAGTCTTTTCAAATCTCTTTACAGTCTCGTAATTCCTTGCACAGTAGGTCGATTATGACTTCCTTAACAAAGTGCAGCACTAACATTTTGAGCCAAATGAGACACCCAAAATCTGAGACCTTATGATGGAAGAAGAAAAACCCTATCTGGGTGTTGAATTAATAGCTAAAGTTTTTTTTTAATTCATGTTTGAAGTTTTCGACTGGGGGGTGGATTTTAGTACAATTTTCAAAAAACATATACTGATTCTTAGGTCTATATCTCCTGAACTATTCGAAATATTGCTTTTCTCTCTTCAGCAAATATAAGTGAAATATTATACCACCCGCCGCATATTAAGTTGGCCATAACGAAGAAGTTTATAGGGACTTAAGAAAATTTTTTTTTTTTTTAGATTTAGTCGCAATTGGTTCAAGATTTTTAAGTTGAAAAATGTGATACTGTGTAATCACTGTCTAGGGCCTGAAAAGAGAAAGCATTTAAATCCAAACTTTTGTTGTAAGTTTTGAGTAATTTTACAAGCTTATATAGCAAACTTTTCATTTAATAAACACCTATAGTGCAATTCAGTAACTTTTAACAATTTTTTTCTGTTAAAATTTAAATTTTATTTAATTGATTTTAATTGTATGTATATTTCGTGAAAAAAGAATAATGTTTTGGTATCTTTTCCATTCTTATACGTACATCTTTAGACTTGTGTCATAATTGTAAAGTTATTTAAGAAAACAACTCAAGCGAATTCGTTTTGATCATAAAAATGAATGAATGATTCTTTATTGAAATTTACTTTTGCTTATATACTACTTATGAGAATCTAATAATTAATCTAGTACAATAATTACTCAAAAGTCACTCAAATATTTTTACGTAACACTAAAATCTACTTCTATACACATTTGCATATACTTGCATACACATTCATAAATGCAGAGTCTTTCTAAAACTCCTATTTCATTTTGACCTACTTTGGATTCAGTCGGAGCAATTCAAATAAAGAAATTGAGGGATCAGCAAAATTGTCAATAAGTATTCTACATTGTTTAAAACACTAACCGATCAACGACTGACACAATTTTGTTTTAAGAAATATGATTACGTCAATTACAGTTTATGCAATACTATAGAAAACTGTGTATTGACTTGCCTTAATAAAATGATACATTTTGTTTACAATTATATGCATGCGTTTTTATGTTCTTTTTCTTTTGTTTATTTTATATTTCATTTTACTTTACAGTGGATACACTACATAATATTATGCTCCCATTTTATTTTCAACATTAGCCATACTTTTCGAAAAGCGTTTCTTCGCATCAAAAAAATTTAAAAAACAACATTCTCAAAAAAAAATTTAATATAAAATCTTAAAATATGATATTTGTTTTGTTATTTTACGACATAAAAAATATAAAACAAAAAAGAAATGTGATGACTAACTGAGTGTATGAGAGTTGTAGACCGTAGCCGTTTGTGTATTATTTTTATTAAAGTGCTCGTGTATTCGCTATTTAAATATGCAAAAAGATACCAATTTGCATAAATTTTCGCCAAATTTAGAGCAATTTTAGCTCATCATAAAACCACCACTTTAGCCCCTCTCACTCCCATTAATTTAGTTCTTGTCTCTTGAATATAGAATTTACTAGTACAGTTTTATAGTTAACCAACCTAATCACCACCCACTCTTTGAAAATCAACCTCCTTACATGGCTTAAAATTTACCATTTGCAATCGCAAACAGCGAAGAGACAACAACCCCAAAATATTAGTACAGATTGTGGGTAATTGTACATGGAGTGATGCGAGTTGATGTTCCAGTTTTTCAGTATGACAAACTTTTAAAATGGTTTCAACTTTTCATACTCTCTTTTTGTTGCTAAAGGGTATATTAAGCTGTACACAAAGTTCGACAAAGAATCCCAACGCATCAAAATAATTAAATTTATTTAACTAATGCAGTTACTTTAAAGAACAGTCTACAGTAGGCTTGGCCCAGGGCCCTATTAGGGAATTAATGGGGCGGTGATCAAAATGAGGGTGCATAAACAATGAATAATAAATATTAGTAGGATAGTAAGTTTACTGTCGGGATATTAACACTGAGAGATCATCTCAATACCTTATGTTTCCTGGATGATATTGAGTGTAATCTCTGTCTTAAAGGGAAAGAGATTCTAGAGTGGATTTTGTGCACCTGTATGGTTCTGGCTAGCAGCATTGCTAGAAGATTGCTCCACAAAGATTATTTGGATCCAGCAAAGATTAAATCTTTTCTTGTCAGAGATTTACTCGACTTCATTTAAAAAACGGAGAAAATGCTGTTTGAGTATGGCTTTCCGCCTGGTCAATTATATATAGAAAACACTTGAGCCAAGTTGTGCCGGTGTACAATATTTTTTCATCGAACAACTTCCGATCTACGTTAAACTGATGATTGAGTAGGGGATCATCGTGGTAGTTATAGTACTTAAAAGCTACTTTGGCAAACTACCAATAATAGTACAATTTATAAGCTTGTTTTTATTGTAATGTATAAGGATCTGTACTTGTGATCAAAAGATATTAATTTTGACACTGCAGGAAATTTAGAAATAACTTTTGACAATACAAGTAAGACTAGAAACGCATTAAGCTTGTTACCCCCGGAACTATTCTTTTCAAACAAATTATTCGAGCTTCATATTTCAATTATCCCTGCTGTTAGGTTAGAAAAAACTTACGAATCTTAGGTTAATGGACCATTTGGTCCATACTTCAATATTCATACAAAATAACCATTTAAGTTTATATTTGTATCTATTTTAGATCACTTCGCTCTAAATATTTAAGTTAAGCTTTACTCAATGCTAGAGATGGGCGAGTGAGTGAATTTGGGCTCACACTGACGTAAAAAATTTTATAATCTCTAACGAATCACTCACTCTAATTTTTCTTTACTCACGCACTACTCACGTCAGTAAAATTAAAATAACTCACTCTCACGCGTTATTCACGTGAATCACTCAAATCACGTGACCACCGCAAATCTCTACTCAACACCTTTTATGTAAAAATTTATTGAGGAAAAACTACTCAATGTAGAAAGTGACTCCGATATTTCAGATTCGGGATTTGATTATACTTCAGAAAATAGCATAGTATCTGTTCTCCTCAAACAGATACTGAACGGAAGTTAGCTCTGTTGATCCGTTTTTTATTGCTAAAAACAAAATGCTTTGGAGTGCCACTCTATTACCTCAGCCTATTGGAGCTACGGCTGAGAATATCTCAATGCAGCCAGATGCAATTCTGTCAGCTTTTATGTCGTTTTTTCGGTCTCCAGTAGAAAGAATTATCATCGAAAATACTAATAAGTACATCATTGTCAAGTTTGGTGGCAAGTGGAAAGATATTGATGAAGACGCAGTGCGCGCATATATTGCTTTGCTCATTCTTGCAGGCGTACGTCGGTATGTATTTTTTTTTTATTTGAGCAAAATAGTTGGCTAATATAAAATCTATGATTGAAAGTAAAAAAAAATGTAAATGTCTCCCCATTTCCGAAGCAATTATGTCTGAAGAAAAATTTCATATGATTACCATCCGTTTCGATGATGTTTTGAGTCGACGACAAATGCGTCATTGCGATAAATTAGCTCTCATTCGTGAGCTGTGGAACCGTTGGGAACAACTTCTTCCAAAGTTTTATAATTGTTACGAAAATGTCACCACTGATGAGCAACTTGTTGTATTAAGGGGGCGATGTACTTTTCTACAGTTTGTGCCATCAAAACCACCAAAATATGGTTTGAAATTTTGGTTCTCGGTGGACTCCAAGTCAGGTTACAACTATAACTTGGGAAGCCTAGAAATGCACAGCCTGAAAAGAACTAAGGACAATGCGTTCTATTGGACTTAACAGAAGGCTTGAAAGGGCAAAATATAATAGGCAATAATTTTTTTTTTCTACTTTTGAGTTGGCAAAAAAACTTCGGGAAAGAAAACTTCCTCCGAAATTGCTAACTTTCAAAAAACTCCCTTTGTAACATTCTATAAACGCAAAATACTCGATGGCCAAACATTTTATTTGCAAACATAAATGATATATCCGCATTGAATGCATACATAATATTTTCTGAAATCGACGAAATCGAAATCCTGGGTTCCAGCTGATCGGAATTGCAGGAGACAAGAGTTATTGCCGCAACTAGCACTCTTTGACGAAGGCGTATATGATGAAACGGAATAGATTACCTCAAAAAGAGTTCTCAGCACAGTTATTTACTGAAATACGAAAACAATGCATAGTTCCAGTCGCTTCTTCAAATAATATTTCTAATTCAGAGGACCGAAATCGTGAAATTTGTAGTTGTTACAAGTCTATATGTCATATAAAATGCTCCGTTTGCAGTAAGTTTATTTGCAAAACTTATAGAAAAAAATGCTGCTTATCATGCAATCACAATTATTATAAAACCAACTAATAAATGCCAATTTTTTTAAATAAATGTAAAAAAAATCAAAAGAAATACATTATGGACCAAATGGTCCCTTAACCTAAGATTCGTAATTTTTTATTTTTCTCAGTCCTGGTATAAGTCAGAACCTTGAATTTTTGTATATAACATGGTTTTGAAAAAAGACCACATGAGCTAAAAAATTAAGTCACTATATATCACCGTTCAAAAATTACAAAGAAAACAATAAAAAAAATGGACCAAATGGTCCTAACCTAACAGCAGGGTTATTAAACTTTCCGTTTATGAGCTAAAAAAACCTAGAGTTTGGTTTCTTACGAAAAACAAAAACTCACACAAATTAAAAGATTTTGAGAACTCTTACACATCTTTGCGATCTGTAGTTTGTTCTAGAAATCGTGTTTTAATTAAAAAAATAAGTGGTCCCCCCCTCTCCCCCCAAGAAGACCGTCTACAAAGAAACCGCTCCCCGACATTCCACTCTATTCCACCTTAACCAATGTCAACAAAAAACAAATGATCAGGAGAAAAGCGACACCTATTGGGAAGTAGCAGATAACAGCTAAACGTACTAAGACTACTTAGCAAAGGCTCTCACCACACAATCAACATGCAACGATGAGGCATTTGCTGTTGATCATTCAAGGGTGAAGTTATAACACTGGCCTTTGAATGATCAATTCACAGCAATTTGTCTCATTCCTAAGACGCTTTATAAAAAATATAAGAAAAATTATATATGTACTGTCCTTTCCAAATATTTCAATACAATGCACAGCATTTAGTAGGGGTTTACCCTTGACTATTGATCTCAAATAAAAAAAAATCCATCACATTTTCCTCTGTCATGTTCGTCTTTTCGCTCTATTATTGTTTTTTATTGATATTATTTTGGTAATTGATATCGGTTACTTATCCATTTATGATTTGATCTGGTAAGAGATGATCCGTCTAGATATTGCTATATTTATCTAATAATTTTGCGAATTTGTTTTCCTTCACATGTTCCTTCCAGGAGTTTGATTATTAATCTACTTATGCTTACTTTTTCCACATTTTGGTTAGGAGCGTTTAAGAAACTCGCACGCTGTTTGTGTCTCTGTTTGGAAGTCATTTTCGTCGGTTCTTGACTTCTCTGTTTACAACATCTTTAAAATTGGTATATACTTATTACATCTTTTTGGAGAAGTGTTTTTTTAACTTGTAGTCGCCGTGGTCTAGTGGTTAGTGTGTTGGCTTACTAAGACATGGGCCCTGGGTTCGACTCCAGGCTCTGACATCTTCAAAAAAAGAAATATGAAAAAAATATTTCTTTCGGCGACTACCTCTCAGCAGTCTTCTGGCAAAAGCTCTGAGAGTAACTAATTGCCATGAACAAGCTTCTCAAGTCTGTCGTTCGGAGTCGACATTAAACTGTAGGTCCCGGTACTCATGGATAAAAATTTACACACACAACATGAGTGCTGCGAGAAGCTAGCCCGTAATCCTGACACAGGGTTGTAAAGGCCAGTTATGTATGTATGTATGTATGTTTTTTAACTCCTCTTCATAAATCTGGAAGTTCGGATCCAGTTTCTACTGCCCTTTTTTTATACCAATACTCAGGGGTCCCCACTTATGCTGGAATGTGAAAGTATGTAGATATATCGTCGCAAGAATTAAAGAACGCTGTAACTGACAAAACATTTACGGCCGTATGTATAATGAAAAATTAGCAACTCGTTTGTATATGGGACAAAAAACTAGCAAGTTTATCACCCGCTATAGACTGATATTATTAAAACTTTTCATACCCTCAATTTGATATCTAGTCAGAGAATCCAAAAAATTAAATACCTTGTACGTTTGAGGAAGAATTTCCATGTATAAGAGTGACAAACTTAGGCACTGTGTACAACGACCTGCTAATTTTTTATTATAAATAGGGCTGTTAATGTTCACCAGAGCCAAAAAACCTTTAAGAAAGTAGAAAGAAGACACTGGTATTTTTCAAAACCCAGACGAGACCAATCGACGCGTATTTTTTTTTCTGATAAAAATGATGCAAAAAAACGTATTTTCGATTTTTTGTCAGTTACAGCGTTTTTTAATTCTTGCTTTAATTTTATTATTAAGCGCCTTTTTTGTCGACACACAGGTAGCTTGCAAGGTTAAGGTTATTTGAATCATTGTACCTTTTTAGCCTGGTTTTCGTAAGGATTCAGGTTTCTTTCTGTGTTATTAATAGATATGCAGCTAGTGAATGGATCGATTCAACTTATACTAGCTTTATTAAATCTTTTGGAGCTTTTTGCGAAGTGTTATTTGTGGTATAAATTGATATCGATGGATCTTAATATTAATAAATGAAAGCATTTGACATTTTCCAGGTCAAGTGTGTAGTGGACTACATAGGATGAAATTGCATTTTAACAATTACATCATTCTCAAAGTTAAGATAGAGAGAAAGGAATTTTCCGATCTGACATTTTCCAGGTGAAGTATGTAGTGAATTACATAGGATGGAATCTATTATTGAGTTTGACATCCTAGGGGATATGAAATTACATTCTAACACTCATATCATTCTCCTAGTAGAGAGAGAAAGGAATTTTTCTATCCGTATATAGCTGAACGTTTTTGTTTTTGTTCTTTGACAAACTCCATTCTAGACCACAATTCCGTAGGTAGTTTGGTATCGGCAGTTTAGTGCAGAAACTATTTGTATAATTCACTTTTTCTTGAAGTTCTTACTTGCATTTGCCATCTTATACAAGTAGACGAACTTTAAAAATATTACTTACGTTGAAAAGTAGATGTGAAATTTGGTGTTTCTTTCAAGTCTTCCAGTCGTAAAATTCCATGTATATTGGCTTTACGCTTATAACTCTACGTTCTTTAAAATTATCTGTTAATTTCAACTCACTCTAGAATATGATTGATATCTCTAATTCATCTAACTCAGCAAGATCTTTTATAATTTTGTATTTGACTTGTTCTATATGATTCATATTTTTAACTTTCTTTGATTTTTCGTTTTAGCGTTTATTGATTTTATGACTATGAGATATAGTTTTGTGTTTAATTTTACAACTAATCTGTAATCTAAAAAAAAAGCTGATGACACACACTAGTTTTGGCTCTTACTGTTGTTCAAAAATTTTCTTCTAAATTAGAAATTTCTTCGATATCTATTTATAAAGCAAAGCACAACGATATCTATTTATAAAGCAAAAGTTGTAAAGCTTTCTGTAGTAAGGTACGGCCTATTGCTCGCATATTTTATATCAAACAGTCTTAATATGTATTTGTGAAGGGTAAAATTAATTTTATTTAAAAATGGTTTGGTGGGGGTTTCTTTTTTTACTCCACTTGTTGTGTTGTTATTATTATTGTTTTCTGGGTTGTCATCAAGTGAATTAACAAATTTACACCAACATTTTCGTTTTCCTCTTTTTATCATTTTAATTGAGACAGACAGTCACACCAACTAAACGACTGTATGAAGTACTGACTTTCGCGTATTTAATTTAAATGTTTGGTAATACAAGAAGAGTTGTTGCTTTTTTTTAAGTGGGTCTTTTAAATATCGAGTATGCGGGGGTGTTCTGTGGGTGGTTTTGTTGATAAATTTGAAATACGTTTTTTTTAAACAAACTACCCTCGACGAATTTCATTCCATTTTTGAATCCTGTGTATTGGTTGGCTTTATGTTTTTTTTTCTCGTATTTCTTTCATAAGTTGTTTTTAATGGTTTTTGTCAAAGCTTAAAAATGCTCATGTTCAGGTTTATTTTTATTACCGTGTTTCGTTTGTTTTTCGATGCTGAAATTTAAAAGGCTGATAGTTGGGGTGAGTGGGGTTGAAGTTTGTTATATCCATTACAGTTAATATTGTGGTATGCAACAAAAGTTTTTCTGTACGTGTTTGGGTAATTGTTGTTGTTTGTTCACAACATATACGTTTTCATACAGCGCGGGTGTTCTGTTAGATGTTATGGAGTATGAGAGTGTTTAAATTAATCCACTCGTACTTATTTTGTTGATGGTTTTTCCTAAAGGTGTTTTTTTTCTTATTTCCTTTTTTCTTTTTTTTTGTGACAAATTAAATATTCTGACACCATTAGTGTTAAAAATGTTCACTTTTAAAAACATTTTTGTACACTTTTATTTGACAATTTGTTGCAGCCACTTTCAAGTTTTTTTTCTGTTTTTCTTTTTTTTTATAATTTTTATACAGTGTTAATGAACGCTTTTATTGCAGGAATATACTTTTTTGCTTGTGTTACAAAAAAAAAAGAACTTTACGCAGTTGTAAAATAAGCACTAAGTGATAAGTGATTTTGTTGTTTTTTACTTTTTTTTCATTATTTTCTACAGTTGCTAATTGGCAATATTACTTTTGTAAATGGATGAATTTCAAATGGATTTTTTCTCATCTGGTTTTGACGTTACTCAATTGTTCACCAAGAGTGGACTTGTTTTAATATTTCTTGCTTTTAATATTTAATTTTGTTATTAAAAAAATTATCAAATTATTTTTGAAAGTCTTTATCAGATAAAAAATCCCGTTTGAATATTTCCGGGGATTTCTACGGAATAAGAAAAAACGCAATTAGTTGGCGTGGTTTTGACAAATTTTCTAATAAAAATTGATAAAAATTTAAAAAAATTGGGTGAAAATCTTAATTCAGAAAAGGTGTAAAGGAAAAAAGCATAATTTTGTGACGCACATTCCATTTATAAGCAAAACGGTACAATAAATAAAAATTTGTTAGTTTTTGCTTTTATTTTAAAATGCTGCGAAAACAGGTGTAAATTTTGGGTCAAAATTAGTTTGCTTTTGAACATCCACAGTATAATTAAAATTTTTCATATTTGTGAGTTACTACAATAATTTTTTACAGGAAGAAGGAAGATGTAAAATTAAAGCATTTAATGAAACTGGATTAAGCCATAGGAATATCGACAAAAAAAATTGGTCGCAGCCAAAATGTTGAAAGTAATTTTTTTAAGAAATCAGTCCGATTACGGAAAAAACATGAAAGGGTGGACGAAAAAAGATACAACAGAAGCGGAAAGAAGAGCTACTATAAGAGCTAGATAAAAATTAGGTATCACAGCTAGCATAAATACTGTAAGACATATTATTCGAAGTTCTAAACATTTAGAGAGATTGAAAATTATAAAAAAACCATATCTTAATGCTGCTCGTAAAGAGAAACGGCTGCAGTTTGGACGAGAACACATGAGCGATAAAAATTAATAGTATCGTGTTGTCTTCTCAGACTAAAAAAAGTTTCATTTGGAAGGTCCGGATGAATACAACTACTATTTCCACGACCCACGCAAGTAGGAACGCTACCTTAGTCGTCTCAAAAGATGTGGATATCTCAACAAAATAATGCCTCGATACATAATGCCAGGGTTGTAAAAGTGTGAATTCTAAACCAAAATGTCAATATGTTGGAGTGGCCATCTTATTCCCCTGCTTTAAATATTATAGAAAATGTACGAGGCTTTCATTGTAGGAATTAAAAAAAACTTGGCCCAAAATTTTATTATCATTAATTCAAAATCTTTATAACTTCCTCCCAAATGGCATTCTTGAAGTTATATCGAATAAAGGAGGATATACTTATTATTAAATTATCAAAACATTATAAGAAATCTTTTAAAATAAAAAAAGTTTTACAAAAAAAATCATTTCCTTCTTTACTTTTTTAAATGAATGATAGTGAACCTATTATGACTCCAAAAATTGTCTTGAAAATCATATTAGTTTTGGAAAAAAAAATTACTAAAATTCAGTTGTTAATTACACCGCGTTACAAAAACGAGCTTTTGTTCTGTCCTATGAACCAAATATGAACTTTTTCGGAGAATGGAGAAAAAATAAAAATACACGTGTATCGGCGATTTGCATTTTTTTTTTCAATTTTTTCCACAAAAAAAATATCAGGAAAATCTGAGAATAAAAATCTATTTTTTAAAAAATTTGACGTGATACAGACATTTCCACAAGTCTGCCTGTAAAATTCAGCTCGGTTGGATTACGGGAAAAGGGTTAAAAATTGATCCAAAGCCTTTTAAACAGAAGGACAAACGGATACTACGCACTTTTTACTTTATACATAAAAAAAACATTCTGACGTGTACGTGAAAATCGCCGATACACGTGTATTTTATCAGTAAAAAAAAATAACGAAAACCCAAGTTGGCTACCTTGTGGTCTTGATAATACTTTTCAAATATAAATTATTAAAAAGATCAGTTTCCATTTCTTAAATATTAAATAAGATCTAATCCATTCTACATTATCTCCAACATCTAAAGTTTTCTAAGTTGTAACGAATGATTAGCTTATCAAAAGCTTTGCTGATATCAGTGTTTGTTTTCCATGAAAAACATTCTCAATTATTTTCAGCTGCGCTATGAGGAAGGTGTGTTTCAGTTGAACATTCTTTCTTGAAAACCGTATTAACAACGAAATCTTTGCTATGCCACTAAAATTTTTAATAACAGATTTGGACAATGACAAAATGAACGCATCTTTCCATATTTTTAGCATATAATCCTATTTTAATGATACAAATTTATATAAAAATGTTAGTGGCATCAGCACAATTTATTGAAATACTGGTTGGATTTCATCCGCATCAAAGCTACACGAAAATTTAATTACTTTAGTTGAGCAACAGCAGTGCAAGCAAATGTGATACCAAAGTAAGGTGTGCGTCACTATAAACTGTAACACATCAAAAGTGAAATAAAAACTGACTGGAGTAAGCTAGAGTTAAAAATAAAACAGTTTTATTTTGCATTTTTATTACAGATTTATATTCTGTATTATTTTATTTAAAAATTAATTTAATTTTATAAAATTTTTTATTTTATTCATTATGCCATCCATAAGCAATGTTATAGTGTTTTCGGTGATTTTTTTGGTACAAGCTGTCCATTTATATCGAAATCTAGTAATGGTTTTGGGAACAGATGTACTCTTCTTTAGTTCTCTTTTGACCAGAGCTGAAGAAATACATAAGTCAGCAAGCAAACTACAAATAGTTAAATCATGGCTCGATACGATCAGTTGAAATGACATCGGTTTAGGAAAACCAGTCAACTGTTATAGTTGTTTAATATTTTATCAAAATTTTTTGTCTTATAAATATATTTGTGTTTTCCGAAATTTTTATCTTATATAAAAAATATTTTTGTGACCTATTGAAAAGATTTTTTATATAAGATATTTGGATTCTTCAAAAGGTTGCATAAGGCTAACCACAAAAAATATAAAAATAACAACAAAAAAAATATAATATTTAATTAATAAGTGTTTTTCTCAAGACATTTTGTTTTAATACTTTAGAAGTGTCACAGCTACGTGATATAATTTCCCAACTCTTTGTACACGAAACTGTACCTGTTTAGCTTTTTATTTTTAGTGTTAAACTAAAGGACTTTTAATTACCAGCACACACTATGCATGAGAATAATTTCAAATATTTTTCTTTCTTTTTTTTCAATTTTTTTTACAAACTCTGAGATAAAGGAATTCAATTTATAAAACCTCAAAACCTTTTAAACAATTGATATCCAAGCATGAAAAAAATTATGTTTCCAAATGAATAACTTTCAAAAATGCAAGAAACCAAAGAAATAATTTTTCTTTAAAAAAAATGTGTGTGACATAAAATCCTACAGTGTTTCAGAAAAAAAAACAAGAAAAACTCCAGTAGAAAAAAAATTATTCAACTTTAAATGACTTGTACGTTAAAAGACTAAAACTTAAAAAAAAAGTATCGATTAACCACATAAATGTAATCGATACTTATAAAGACAAAATATTTATATGAAATATAGCAAGAAAAACAGCAATAAATAATAAAAAGAAGTAAAAAAATAAATCGAACTAAAGCACTTGCATCAATTATTTCTGTAAAGTAGAGGGTTTTTGTTTGAATGACTGCTTGTTAAACTAAATATGGATGAATGGTTGGTTCATTTGAACACCACCAACAACAACAACATCATTATCATCATACATACTGCTGAAGACAATTGATCTTTATTACGAGTAAACAAATAATGAAGAACACAGAAAAGAAAAGAAACATTAACTGCAGGTAAAGCCTCTTCAAGAAATGCAAGTATTTTGACCAACTTAAGCGTTTATTAATGCGTAACGCGGTGATTTTTCTTTGTAAAAAGTTACACTTACACGCTTAAGAAAAAAAAAATAAAATTATTCGCAAAGAGACATATAAAAAATTACAACAATTGTTGTAATAACAACAATAACTGCTACATTAATAACATTTTAAACCACTTCACTGGAAGCCCCACTAACATTAAAGTGCATTGAAACAGAATATCAGAAGAATGCAATCGTTTATAAATTTATTTTCTTTACTGAGACCAGTACTCGGGGGAGTAAGACTCTACTCTACTACTGGTTATTGTGTTGACTTACTACGACGATAGTGTCGGGTTCAAATCTCAGCTCTGACATCTTTAAAAAGAAATATGAAAAAAAAAATATTTCTTTCGGCGACTACCTCTCAGCAGTCTTCTGGCAAAAGCTCTGAGAGTAATTAATTGCCATGAACAAGCTTCTCAAGTTTGTCGTTCGGAGTCGACATTAAACTGTAGATCCCGGTACTCATGGATAAAAATTTACACACACAACATGAGTACCACGAAAAGCTAGGCCGTAACCCTGACACATGGTTGTAAAGGCCAGTTATGTACATATGTATGTATGTAAAAAAAACTTTAGATGAAAAATTATTTGACGCCATCGTCCTGTTAATTTGCCAGCAAGATAGCTAGAATATTTTCCCTTTTTAATCTTTCAGCAACGATAATAATATTAAAACATATAGAATATAGAAATGGCAGTAAACTGTGCCAAAATAATTTATATTTTTTTTTTATTGAGATCAATACTAGGGGGTACACCCCTACTCATTGTATTGGAATTTCAAATTGATATTTTTTGTATATAAAGCGCCTCTTTTTTGTCGATGAGACAAGTTGCCAGTGTCATATCTTCACCCTTAAGAGGTCAACAGCAACTGCCCCATCTGTCGGTGGATGTTAATTGTGAGTGGTTAGCGCCTTCACTAAGTAGGTAGCTACTATCTTCTCAGTAGATGGCGCTTTTCTACTGATCATTCGTTTTTGATGCTAATGACAAAGATGGAATAGACTGGAATTTAATTTATATTAAAAATATTTCTCCTTAATTTATTTATATTTTAAAACCTGAAGCTCTAATAAGCCGCCTTTAAAACTAAAAAACCAAGATGTCATGCTTTTACACATCTGCTATGAAGGAGGCTTATTTTCATGTAACTAAAACATAATCTACTTTGAAGAGGCTGAATGCATTTTCATTACATAGGCATGCAAAAAATAAAAAAATAAAAACAATATGCAGATTCATTGGCGCATACAAGTTTTGTTTTATAAAGAATACTGGTAAATGTTTTACAGTTGCTGTCTGAGAAAAATTAAATACTTATCAAATTCGTATTCGTATATTAATGCTGATGCGTATTTATTTTTGTCTGTATATCTTTAATTGTAATTTAATTACAAAAAATTTTAATAAAAAAAAAAAAAGAATAATAAGACACACATATTAATTCACACAATAATCATTTATTACAAATCAAATGCAGAAAAGACAAACAAAAAAAAATTGCCATTCCATTATAAAGGGTTACATTTATGACATGTTATGCATGATGTATGACTGAATGAATAAATGCTTGAATGAATGATTGTATAGAGAAATAAGTGAGTGAATTAATGGTTGAATAGTTACCGCTTTTGCTGCTGCTGTTGAAATTGCCATTCCGTATTATTCAAGATATCTTTTGCTTTTAACAAAAATAAAAATTTATAAATTATTGAATAAATGAGAGCATGTGAACGGCAGTTATAAAATTCCCATAAGAAAACAAAAGAAGAACTACAAAAAACTCTGCTACAGATTTCATAAAATAACAATTATTTTAAAGTATTTAATACTTTAAATAAAATATTATTAAACTCATGATTGTGCATTATTTATTGTGTTAAAGAATTATACTCCAAACTCATTGATCTTTACCGCGGGAATTTAAATAAACGAATGGCATTAAATTAAGAACGAAGTTGGTAGCACTTATTATTCCAATTTTGTTAGAAAAAATTTTTTTATTATTATTTATAAGAATTTATTTATAACAATCTAATGTCAAATTAAATTCCATTTAATTACGAACAAATTGACAAAGATCGTTAGAATCGGTGTAGTGAAGCAGACCAGTGTTTCTGGTCTGCCGTAACCCAAAGACTTTATGATTATTATTTGAATTATAAAGCCAGATCGTTAACCAGATTGATTCAAGAGTTTTACTTTTAACCTGTTCTATGTTATAATTTTTTAATTTAAATCTCAATAGTGGTGGAGTGTTTGCACAGAAACTTACACGACAAAGGTTCAATCTCACCGAAGGACAAAATTATAAAAATAAAAGTTTGCGGTTTTCTAAAAATTATAAATTTAATTTCAAATTAAATTTCACAAATAAGAGGTTTCCGCCCCCCCTCCCCCTTCAAGAAGTCCATCTTCAAGAAAGCGCTCCCTGACATTTCCAATATATTCCACCAGAAACCAATTATCAGGAGTACAGCGCCACTTTCTGGGAAGATAACAGCTAATCTACCGAAGATGCTCACCATTAACATTCAACATCCACCGACAGATGAAGCAATTGCTGTTTGATCATTCAAGGCTGAAGGCCCTTGAGTGGTCAAATTGACAGCAATTCATAAACAGAAAAAGAAACAAAAAAGAAAGAAAAAAAAAAAACAAAAAAACAATCTATCTATCAACCATCTTCACATTCCACTACAATGCACTGCATGAGTAGGGGTTTACCCCTGAGTATTGGTCCTAAAAATAAAATTCTTGGTCATCAACTTAAGTTGAGTTGCCAGCTGCCAGTTTTAAAATTTTACTCTGCTCTGACATTTTAAAAAAAGAAATCTAAAAACTATTTGTTTCGGCGACTACTACAAGCAATCTTCTGGCAAAAGATCTAGTAACTGATTGCCAAGAGCAAGCTCCTCAAGTCGGTCTTTCAAAGTTGAGACTAAACTGTAGGTCTCGGCACTCATGTATAAAACTTTAGACACACAACATGGATGCTGCGAGGAGCTAATCCGTAACGCAGAAACTGGGTTGTTATGGCCAATTATATACTCATATGTATGTAAACTAAGATTTGTTGTTCTTTTGTTTTCAACACATTAGACCACTTTACTGACATTCGTATATCAAAATAACTTTTATTCGAAATAAAATTAACAACACAGATGTTCGTTATAACACACGTAGGGTGTTGTGTTTAAGTAAAATATACGTTAATCAAAAATAAAGGCATAAGCTAAAGCAAGTTTATTCAACTCCTAACTTAAATATATAAATATTTGAGAAAAATTAACTTTAATTTCATTCCTTACTAATCCATTTACACTCATATAAAACAACGTTGGTGGTTTCCTTTTGCTTTTTCTTTTGTTCTGTTTATCAATGTGTTTCTTTAAAAACGCCTGCAGGCTTTAAAATAATTAAAAAAAAGAAAAATAGAATAAAATTCGAACAAATGTTTAATAAATTCATATCCAGACTATACGAGTACGCAGCACATTGTAGTAAAACACAAAATTGCTTTTTCGATAAAAATTCCTGAACTTTTTCTACCTACATATATAGAAAATACAAGGGTAAAAAACGGCAGCCGCAAAAATAATATATAATTAATGAGTAAACAAAATTATTTCAAGAAAAATAATTGAGAGAGTATTATTAAACAGTAGCAAGAAATTAATACGGTTTTTTTTTCTTTTGGTAATAAAAGTGTAAAAACTTATTTAATGACACTTGAAAACTCGCAGAGTACTAATAAACATACACATGGTTGCTCTAGACAGATATGGCCCTTTTAAGGGCCTTCGAATTTATATTAAAGTTGTTAAAATTTTTGGTTTTATCAAACGATTCTGCACACATTTTTTTACAATTGCGGGTATATTATTTTGTAATCAACTGTAGTTATAATTATAAAAAATTAATGCAATGTCGATGAAAGGTTTACAAAATACAAATAAGCCTTTTTTAACTATTTTTTTCTTTTTTTATCTAATTTTGGGTGTCTCAAAATAAACGCAGGATTAAATTTTTTTTTAGATAAGACCTATACTCGGGGGACAACACCCCAACTTACGCTGTGTGGCATTGTATTGGAATGGAAGATAGATTGAGAGATTTTTTTTCTATTAAGCGCCTTATGTCAATGAGACAAGCTGCTGTCAGTTGATCGCTCAAGGGCCATCGTTATACCTTTACACTTTAAAATGATTAATAGCAATGGCGCCATGTGTCGATATTATTATTTTATTTTTATTACCTCTTTGCATAATTCTGACCGAATATAGTTGATGCACCGTTTAACCTTTGATGTCAAATTACCCCATAAAAGGATATCTAATGCTATTAAATCACATTAACTAGGGGATAATTCTGATCACCGAAACGAAAGAGTACAGGAGCAGGAAATGTATCATATAATAATTGATTTGTTTTATTAGCTTTATGGCATATGGTAACGTCTTGTTAAACCACATATTAGCCTCATCAACAGAATCGAATTTCGCCAGAAAAGACTGATATCGATGTTTGATACCAAAAAGTAAAACTTTGTATCACTTGTGTCCAATTTAGGTTTCCTAATTTGTTTCAATAACATACTCTTCACAGTTGAAGAGTATTTTTAAAATATTGTTCAATAATGAAAACACATTATTGTATCGTATTCTTAATTTTTATTCACCTTCAAAACTCAGTTTTCTTTTTAAGGGTTGCTAAAACTTTCTGCAAATATAGTCAGAAATTCAAATCATGCGTTAATATTACAATTCCCTTTGTATACTATAGTTCTTGGGAATTTAATTTTATTTGCTATGTTTTTAATTTTTTACAAGGCCCTTTCATAGGCTTTTGCTTGTTTAATGTCTAACCTCGTCAAATAACTGTTTATTTATTTCCTTCTAAAAATAAAGTATTTTACCATTCCAGTTGTTGCTTAATTTTAATTCATAACCGTAACAAAACAACTACAGTAAGGAACAGTAACACATCATCGTCATTCATTAATGAATTTTAATCGATTTCATTCATTAATCATTGACGCCATATTAAAACATAATTGTGTTTTAATGTTTGTCAGTTTAGTTTGAATTTGAGTTCTTTTTCGGTTTTAATGTTGTTGGTTTATCTTGCGTTTAACTCTTTCCTTTAAAATATTTCACTATACTTTTTTACCACATTTACCCTGAATTTCAGTTCATCATCATCAGCCGTTTTCGTTTGCTTTTTCTTTCTTTTGATGAGTGATTATTCATTATTTTTATGGCACAACACATATTACAGCGACAATTATTGGAAATAATCGCTATTTTGTGAATTTTCATTTAACGCTTCATAAACGCTCACAACTTTGAAATTCATTACAATTAATTTAGAAAAGCACTATTGCCTAAAATTAATTTCTTTTAATGGTACTGTTTCAGCGCTAGAGTGGTTAATTATTCTTTAAATTAAAAACGTTGTGGAGCCTTATTGGGGATGCTGTTCAAAAACTGTATGTGTTTTTATTGAATTTGTTAAGTTATTAATGCGGCATTAAAAAAAAGGCTATTTTTGATATTTCATGGTGTTTATGACTTTGTTTGTAATATTCTTAATAACTTTTCGACACTTAACTTTAATTTAAACGAAGAAAGTTGGCTCATTTGATATTCGCCACAACACAAGAAATTCCCATGTATACATGTTCTATAGATCTTGCTGTATAAAATAATGAAAGGTTTTTTGATAGAGTCTAGCCATGACCGTTGCGATACGCCTCTCAGAAAAGAATAGCTTATGAATGCACAAGCATCAAACACTACTGTTTGAGGACAAGTGCTGGTTCATAATCCGGTGCAGAAGACTTGTATATGCTAAAATCTGCTCGCAAGGATATACTAGTCATAGTTGTTAATACTCTTTCAAGCTTGGCAGCGGTTGAACGTTTCCTCTCTGGTAATCGTGATTTACTTGCAAGTAATTCCTCTCCTCAACCGGGCTCGTGAATTCTTTGTTATTTAATATAAGAGCAAACAAGAAAAACTAATATTATTTCTTATCCTCTTAAAAAATAATCAAAAGTTTCAAGGATGAAAAGGGTTCTCACTTCTTAGTACTGCGACACACAAAAATTTCGACTGCTTGCGTAGCGGAAAAATCCTAAACGCTTCCTCTCTGGAAACTATTTTTATGTAATTTTGATCTGAGATCATATCACTGACGTATATTGAACCCCAAGATCGAGTATTGTGATCCCGTTTGATATTTTCTTGTAAGTTCAACGTCAGTCACACCATCAATAAAATAAAATTCATTATCGTATATTCCACTTCAGCTAGCAACGATAAGCTTTTTAAACGAATAAAAAGTAAATTGTACGAGTATCTTATACGAGCTTTAATTTATATAAATTGAAATCAGTATGTACATGGCAAAATAAATGTTATTTACACCTACGAAAATATAGAATTTCTTAATAAACTATTTGTAACCTTATTATTACAATACATTAGTTAAACCCTAATTTTTTCTTTTCTTTTTGATTACTCAATAATTTTATTTTTTAAATTTTCTTTTATATTCTTAATAAAGTCCTTATAACTAAATACCATTTAACGAACCACATTACGAATAAATTTTTCTTTTGAATTTTATTTCACACGGAAACCTTAAATGTCACATAAAATCGTCACATGTTTAACGAATACAAAATATCAATAACATTCTCACTAAATTCGTTACATTTGCCCATTATCTTATGACAGTTTTTCAAAAAAAAAAAAAAGAAATTAAACAAATAAAGATATACAAAATATAAAAGGAGTTTGACAAATTTTAAGTGCTTTTACCGTAATTTAAAAAAAAAATATTGTTTTTTTTTTAACCTAAAAAAATTTAATCAAATTTCAAAGTACTGTTCTACCAAAGAAATAAAAAACTGAAATTAGTGAATTAAACATTGTAATCCTCAAAACCAAACCTTAAAGTCATTCACCGGTATACGAGTAATAAATATTTTCAATTTTACAGGTTTTGAATTTTATTTTTATTTCATTCTCAAACTACTTAAAAGTCATTCTCATAATTATAACCATAAGAGTCAGAGCAGGTGTAATTTAATTATCCTTGTAGTTTAAATACCGCTGCTACTTTTTCTTTATAAGTGTTTATGTAGTAAATCAGCCCCTAAATGTTCAATACGATCATATGAATTTTTACAACATTAGCTTACACATACACTAATACACATACGCATACACATATTTATGTTTAAGACCTCAAAATATTGCCTATCTTGTAGTTATTTTTTATAGTGCGCGCGCATTTAAAATCCTCTTTATTTTATTATCCCTGTTTTTATGTGCTATCTTGACCATTGGTGAACCATTTAAATGACATACGAAATTACTGAAACTCAATATGATATTGGGTTGTTGAAAAAGTAATCTGACGAAACAAAAATTAAATAAAAAATTGATCACACTTTTCCTGCGGCTAGAACTTCGGGCCTCCAGCACATAAAAGTTATTCTTAGATGTTTAAGAAATAAAAAAATAAAAAAGAGTTACGGAATGATTGATTTGACCTTATCAGCTTGTATGCATAAAATGCATAATTTCTTATCCAGTTCTAAAGAAATACATTTTTGTATTTTTAAGTCGCGGATTCAACTTAGGGGTCGAATATATATGTTCGAGTGGCCTATTGTCAAAAAAGGTATTACATATATGATAGCTGGCAACTTTAAAAACATTAATCTTTTGGAAAAGTTTAAACTAAACAAAACCTTTTAAAATAATTGGTCGATCATGGTTGTTAGTGCTAAAATTCAACCGTATTAACTGTCTCTTTTGGCGCATATTTGGAACAAATTAGATTGTATAACAAAAATTGAAAAAGACGGGCACATAAATAATGCTGATATTGCTTAGAAACTAGGCAATTAACAGCAAACATACATACATACATAATTGGCCATTACAACACTGTTTAAGGCTTACAGCCTGGCTCCTTGCAGCACTCATGTTGTGTGTGTTAACTTTTTTATCCATGAGTACCGGAACCTACAGTTTAAAGTCGAGTCCGAACGAAAGATTTGAGAAGCTTTTTCATGGCAATCAATTACTCTCAGAGCTTTTGCCAGAAGAGGTAGTCGCTGAAAGAAATAATTTTTTTTATTTCTTTTTTTTTAAGATGTGAGAGTTGAGATTTGAACCCGTACATAATATGTATTTTTAATTCAGTTGCGTTGCCAGTTGGCAATGCAACTTAAGTTGAGTTTCCATCCATAATCGACCTATTAATTTTTTATATTCTTTTAATTACGAGTTAAAAGAGGCATTCATTAGGTTATCTGAATGTCCGTTCCAACCTTTTTATCGCTTTTAATAGTCATAAGTGTAAATTCAAAACGAAGTTACTATTGATCCTCACCAATATCGAGCCTTTAATTGTATTGCATTTTTCTTAATGATTTTGTTTACTGTTTCTATTTCGTTTTTTTTTTTTCAATTTATGGTTTTTAACTTATTTATGTTTATTCTGTTTTTTTTATTGGGTTTCTTTATATTTTTATTTGTTGGTTTAGTGTTTAGGTGGTGTTAAAATACACACACTCGTACAAATATCCTCTATTTATTTGCCTAAAGGATATTTATTTTATTGAATATGAGTACAGGTGTTGCTTTTGGATGTGTGAATGAGAATTGTTCTATACAGCCAGGCTTTTTTTTCCTGCCACTTTGTTAAGTCATGTTTGCGCACTTGACCTTATTAAATTTTTTTTCTTTGCTTCACTACCTAATATTATTGTTGGTTTTGTAATTTTACACAAACAAAAAAATATATATCTGTAAGTATGTATATGTAGAAATAAACATGCTAGAAAAGTACTTGTTTTATATTTTTCATTTATTTATTTATTTAATTTCTATAATTCTGGCACATTTCCTTTTTAAAATTACTGACATTTTAGGTGTTGTTTTTAATCCCTAAAAAGCGGTTAAAATGTGTTTCTTCGTATGTGTCTACCAAAGGCGTTAAAATTCACAATTTTGTTCTCGGCATTATTTATGTTTGTTTTTCACATTTAATTACTTAAAAATAGACATTTGGTCAAGAAAAAACAAATTTTGGTTGTTACTCGTATTAATGATAAAACAAAAATATATTTTCTCATGATAATTACAGTCGAGTATTTAAGATAAGAAACAGTTTAATATTGTTTGTTGGAAACTGTGTCTAGAAAATGATTTTTTTTATTTTCTTAACATTTTTGTAAACATTACATATAGTCTACGTAGAAAAATTCCCATTAAACCCACAGTCATGATCTCTTACACTGGTTTAGAGAAAAAATTTCTTTTAAAGAAAAATATTTGGAATAGCATAAAGGTTTTAATTTTTAAATTCAAATGTGTTTTTAGTTGTCCTTTGTAGAGCTCGACTCATAATTCACCGGAATTAAGGCAGTTATGCTAAAACATCTTTACAATAGCTTGGGATTTGTCTATTTTAATTAAAGCACCAATAAAGACATCGTTTGCCAAATGTTAATTTTATTTCCAGAAAATTTTATTTACTATCAGTACTTTATCAATCAGGGACTGAAACCCTGCAAAAATTGGGTTGGGGTTCAGGTTCGGTTTAATCAAAATAAAAAGTTTGGGTTCAGATTCAGGTTCAAAATTTAGAAAAAAAAGTACAATATCATTTATTTATTTTTCAAAGAATTTTCATTTATTTTAATAATTAAAATATCTTTTAAATTTTCTTCTTTTAAATTTGATCTTTGTTGTGATAAAATAAATTTCTAAGCTGAAAAAGCCCTTTCTACGCTTACTTGCGTTGCATGAACTGCGAAGATGATCTGGGCCACCTATTATAATAATGGTGTTTCCATTTTATGTTGCTGCCAAAATCCTAAAAAATTTTTTTCTTTTGCCAGCCTATACTTACATATATATGTATATACGCCTATCGCCAACACAAGGTTTTATTGACTGTGTTTGAATTATGTTTCAGTTCTGTTATGTTTTATAGCAATTTTGTTTTATTTCATTATTCTCTTAAAGGCTTTGTATTTTTATCTACAAGAGTTTTGATGTTTTTGATTTTGTTTGTTTTTGTTTTGTTTTTTCGGGTTCATGGTTATAAAAGCATAAAAGCACGGGTTCGGTTTCAGTCCCTGTTATCAATTACATACATATATAATTGGCCATAACAACCTTGTTTTAGGGTTACGGTCTAGCCTCTCGCAGCAGCCAATTTTTATCCATGAGTACCAAGACCATGAGTTTAATGTCGACTCCGAACGAGAGGCTTTAAAAGCTTGTTCATGGCAATCAGTTCACAGCTTTAGCCAGAAACCTGCTAAGGGTAGCCAAGGGAAACATTTTTTATATATTTTTTTTAAGATGTCAAAGCTTGTGGTTTGAACCCGGGTCTCTTACCTAGTAAGCTAACACACTAATTATTAGACTACCGCGACTACAAGCCTTAACAATCAATGTATTAAATTTACCATATTTTCGAAGATAGAAAGTCTAAAGCAGACAATGTAAATAAAATCAACATTTGCGATTTGTCTTTCTGAAAAATTAGTGCTTCACTTGCCAAAGAGATTAACTCTACTTTAGAGTATCATATTAGAAACTAGCTTAAACCCGGCATGCTTCGCTAAACCTACCATCATCATTTGTCCACATTTTTCGACTGATGATTTTTAGTGACTACGAAGTAATTCAGACCAAATTCAAAAACTTTAACTGTTACTGATGTCAAGATATGCTGAACTCAATAGTTAGTTTGTCTGGAAGATACCACATCTACTTGTCCGCTCTTTTTTCTACTGATAATTTTTAATGACTACGAAATCAATCACACCAAATTCTGAACCTTTAACTTCAATACTTCTAAAGATACGTATATATAAAGAAATCAATCTTTCACTTATATGGGAGGTGTCACGCCCAATATGGGTGTCCAATATCACCCACTTTCTAACTGATGATTTGGATTTCAAATGAAGTCATTCAGACTCAATGCCGAAACTTTAGCTTTAACCGTTCTGAAGACATACAAAAATCAGTATTTAGAGATAAATAAAAAAAGTAGGCGTGGCAAATTTTTCTCTCGATGAAAACTTAAAATATATTATTACAATCATTTGAAAGAAAAATTTGTCAAATCGAAGAGCTGTTTTCTGATTTTAGGTACATCAAACAAAGTGGGAGTAAAAGTGGGCGAAAAAACCTAAATTGGATCACGACGATCATTAGAAAGAAAAAATCGTCAAAATCGGTCCAGCCGTTTTCAACTGATGCGATGATCAACGAACAACATTGAATTTTATTTATATAAGTAGATTTCAAATAAATTTTAAAATAATTTTTTTACGTTTTACTATATAATAATCAAACCAGTTTTTTAAAAATTGTTTTTTGTTTGAAAAGAAAGTACAAAATCAGGTGGTTGTGATATAGTGGTTAGAGCGCTCGCACCAAAACTCAAACAGCCCTGGTTCAGCGAAGAAGAAAAAAAAAACTAAAAAAAACTCCACCTTCACAAAACTGCTCCTTATATTATAGTCTATTCCATCATCATAAAAGAATGATCAGGAGTTCAGCGCCACCTTCTGGGAAGATAACATCTAACCTACTTAGTGAAGACGCTTACCACTCACAACTAACATCCATCGACAGATAGGGAAATTGCTGTTGATTATTTAAGGGTGAAGGTATAACACTGGCCTTTGAGTAATCAAATTGACAGCAACTTGTCGTATTGTCTTAATGGGCTTAACATCTTAATATCTATCTATAACATTCAATACAATGCACAGTATGATTAGGGGTTTACTCCCCTATGTATTAGCCTTAACAAAGAAAATTATATGGTAGCTTTTGCAGGAAATCTAACGAATTCTTATATTTTACTTTTCTCTTTCGAATTGAATTATATGATAGACCCCGATCACTTAGTACTTAAACATTATTTAATGTTAATTTTAAGCAAATCAAAAATAGTTCTAGTGTTTTACCTTTAAATGTTGTCAACATTAGTACCTCCATCATGATGGTAATGACTTTTCCAAATACTATAATTTTTACATGCTGTTTAGCATACAATAATGGTTTATATTACACGCTGTTATTTTAATTTGAATAAAACTGCAATAGTTTTAACTTTATAGTTATTTTGTGCTTAATGGACATTCATTTCAAAAATTTAATTTATTTTGTTATTCTTTTGTGCTTACCAATAAAGTCACATTGTAACACATTGTAGTACTTTATGATGCTACGAAATTCATAACATATTTCGTTTGTCAAAGGCAAATTAAAAACGGATTTATCAGTTGGTTGTAATCAAATCTGACATAAAATATTAACAATAAAATCACACCAGGGAATTACACAAATTGGCTGAATTCAAAAAAAAAAAAAGAAAAAAAACTGAATAAATAAATGAATGAGTGAGTGGTAGGACAATTATCAAAATAGCACATTTGAATACTCAATAGAACTTAAAATTATCAAATTTCCACTTGGTTTACCACCACAGACAGCAACACCCAATGCTAATTGTTAGTAAATTAACGTATTAACGACAGACTTGTATAAAACCAGCAGCACCCAATGAGAGCATTTGAATACCTCTTAAGGTCTTGATAAAACCAACCCAAGGCAATACAATTACCAGTAACATAGTAAATGAAAATTAAAAAGGAAACGGTACAAAAGAAGTACAGATTTTAACAACTGACAGATTTTAATTGTCAAAAAAAAATTAAAAAAAACAAATACGCAACTTGACAAATTGACAAAAAGTACTCTCATACATAATTGTATGACCGAGTGAGTGCCTCATGTAAATTTCATTCATTCATTCATTAATTTAAATCATATTCAAAATAATTCAACCCCCACCGCTTTTCAAATTCAAAAGGACATTCGTCTCAATTTGTGTTTTATTTTCTCTTTCCTTTCATTTTTTGTTGTTGTGGGTTTTCTTTGAATTTCGTTTACAACAATTGTTAGTTTTTATTATTATTAGTGTGACTGGGATGATTTGTTTTTTATTTGTCATATTCTATGATTGTTATACTATTAGGGTTTTAAAGCAACTTAATGTTGTAGAGGATTATATTCGTAATTGGATATGGCAACTGTTTCTTTTACATTTTTTATTTTTGTGAAGGTCTACTATTTTTCTGACTTTACTTTTAAATATAATTTTTTTAGTTATTTTTGCTCTAATGAAATCATTTGCTGGAGTAGATATAGTGAATATGACAAAAGCAGAAAACATTAACAGCATGATACTTTGCAAACTTTTATCGAATTTTTGATGAAACAAAAAAGTTGTTTTCGCTCACTAGAAAGAAATTCACAATGCCAGATATATAAAAGCATAGTTTGTTAATTCTTTTAAATTAACAGACATCGTTATGTTGGCTTCTTTGGTATGTTTTCATGTGCTCAGGCAAAGAACGAGAGCATTCTTTTAATATTGTCAGACGCTGTAAATTGCATTTTAATACATATTTTTAATTTATCAAATCAACAATTTAAAATTTTGTGCATATTAGATTGTATTTAAAAAAAAGAAGTTGAAAAACATACCTACAAAAGAAATTTCTTAGATTTTTAAACAAACGCTTATATTTACCCAATTCACAAAATGTTGTATTGTTGTAGATTATAGTAAAATGGCATTTCATTTTGTGAACACCTTGTCGTAAATATTGTTGTATATAGATGTTATCCAGTGTTATCAAATTTTTTGAATAAAAAATTTAAAAAGAAGAAGAGAAGAAAGTCATTTCAAACAATTTTTAAAACACATTTGAAAAATAAAAATAATAAATAAATAAATAAAATAAAAGTTTTCCAACTCTGGTGCATTGATACGACATTTCGGAAATATAGGAAAAATTGTCGTACATGTTGTAGTAGTTCTTGACATGGGAATTACCAACAACATTATGTAGAATAGTTGTAGTTTGTCATAGTTTCCACCGATCTACGACAACTATAACATTTTGTGAATTGGGTAATTGTAATAGCTATGCATAATAAATAAATTTGTTTTATAAGCCTTTTAAATGACTTTGAAATTTCTTTAAAAAATTATAAATTTTATAACAATTTGGATTTAAACACGCCTATAAATCCATTCTTCTTGAAGTAATCAGTTTAAAGTGAGATGTCTTATAATAACTATTTTAGGCTAGAATTATTTGCTATTTCGTGTTTACTTAAGTAAAATACAGTTTACGGTTCAAAGTTCGACGAAATTTCTTACTTGTTGACGCACTTATATTCTATATCATAATAAATGTTCCTATATCGTTTGGAATCATCACTTCCTCATGCCTCACTTTCTTGGCAGTAAATGCTAATCTACGGAACATTATCTGTTTTTTTTTTAACACAAAAATAAAAAAATACAAGAAAAAAAATTGAAAATACAAAATTGGAAATATTAATAGAAAACATTTTTATTCGAAATATTAACACATGGCATTAGCATTTGAAAATGATTTCGGTAATACGGTCCCCACAGCTGTTCTTGGCTAAGTGTCATCAAGTCAATTGTTGCTGACTTATCAACGTAAACTAGTGAGTGAGTCTTTTTCGCTAGTTAACCCTTTTGTAAGTTTTATGAGGCTTAAAAAAATCATTATCTAGAAATACACTTAAAAAACAGCATAAAATCAAGTAAAACCAGATTGATTCATAATTGTTTTTACTTCCTTTTACACTTTTGTTTCAACATGAAAAATTGTAATTTATTTCTGTTAAATATTTAATAAATATGAGACCATGATGGTAATTACTCTCCATTGCAAACGACCTTGCAAATCTTGCAAACAGCAATAAAATGTGTAAATATATTCTATATATTTGAAATGACTTTAAATCAACATTTTTTTTGTACGAATTTTTATTTACAAATTTTAAAAATACTGCAGAAATCCAAAGCTTAATTAGAAGAGCTTAACTTGAAGCTCCGTGTCAAAACTCTATGGCACTTATATTTCTGTGGGAAGTTTTCACTGCTAATAACACCATTTAAAGCCTTTTTAGTAAATCAACAAAGACAGATGATGATATCAAGAATTTCAAGCAGTTACATACATACATACATACATACATACATACATACATAACTGGCCTTTACAACCCTGTGTCAGGATTACGGCCTAGCTTCTCGCAGAACTCATGTTGTGTGTGTAAATTTCTATCCATGAGTACCGGGACCTACAGTTTAATGTCGACTCCGAACGACAGACTTGAGAAGCTTGTTCATGGCAATTAATTACTCTCAGAGCTTTTGCCAGAAGACTGCTGAGAGGTAGTCGCCGAAAGAAATATTTTTTTCATATTTCTTTTTTCAAGATGTCGGTGCTGAGATTTCAAGCAGTTATTCTATCATTAATCTTAAATCAATCAATCAATTCTTCAAAACGAAGGTTTCTACCATTGGAAGCTTCCTGTGTATGCCCAACGGGAAATGGTAATCAATAAGAATCGAGAAGGTAATACAAGGAATGTATAATGTTGATTCCGGAAACCATTACACTTAACACAGATCATGTCCTACGAAAGTAATGAATGTTTTTAATATCTCCCCATAATAAGTATTAGAATTCATTATTTGTAATGCACAAATTTATTTATTAACAATTTGAAAGAATAACGGTATATAACAATTTTTTTTAATAAAATGTAGAACAATAAATTCTTACTTCTGAAGATGTGGGACTACACATGGTAATCAATATTTACTTGTGTGTCACATGAAATTACCTTCTCGATTCCAAAAGTAACATATTCTGAAGGCATATATTATTTAATTGATAATAAAATAAGGTAATCAATTTTTTCCCGCTGGGTGTATATTAATTGCCTCTGAAGAAGTTACACAATGAAGTAGCGAAATATTGGAAAATTAATAAAAAATTATTTTTTTACTATATTTCTACATTTAAACAAATTATAGATTATTTTTATCTATTTACTCCTTTACATTATGATTCAAATGCATTTATTTATTTATTTGTGTTTCATTTTAATTTCAACTTCAACGCCTTCATTAATGTAATTTAGTGAGTTTTTGTTGCTGATATTTAAGGTCGTCTAATTATTTGAGTAACTCCAATAAATATGCATAAATGGCAGTAGCAACAAAATGAAATAATGGAATACATTTAATATAGAGAGAGCAAAAAGCCTCAAGCCAAATGAACAAATTTAGTTACACTTGAACAAACCGCTTTGTGTTTAAAATGTCTTCTTTTCAACAGACCAGATTAAGGTTGCCTTTAACTAGTTGTGGCCTCAGGCTAAAGTTACATTTGATTTAGTCAATAGTAAGTTAAAGAATGAGTGACTGCAATTTGTTTACAGTGTCTATTGTTTTCAGCGTGTCCATACACACACAGTCTCTTCTGGCAAACACGTGACCATAAATAGATGTGTTAGTGTGTTTGTGTATTTTTACTTTCACAATCAAAACATTATGGAAAATACATAACAAAACATTTGTCAACAATTTCTTTGTACAACAACAATCTATTTTGTTTTTTCTATTTTATTATTTACCATGTACATTAACGTTTCATTTGTTTTTTTTTTTTATTTTTTTTTTTTGTACTCGTATCTCATCCCAGTTGGTTGTCTTTTATTGTTTCTTATTTTAAAGGACCCGGTCTGTATAGGGTAATTGTAGAATCGTTTTCATGTGAACCATGTTGCACTCGCCTGTCATGTAAGAAGCAACGGTCACGTGTCGTCTTGAAGTGTGTATTTGATTTATTCAAGTGTTTGTTTGCTTTTCTACAATTTGTTTTGGTAAATGAACACTTTTATGCTCAAAATATTTAGTAATCTCTGTAAAGCTAATAAAAGTCAAGTTTTTGGTTTTGCATGTGGGAAAATTTAAAAATAAAATATATCTTTCAATTAATAATAATAAAAATATTGTAATATAAAAAAGAAGAAATCTAAACTCTTTTTGACATAAAAGTTTTTATTTTTTAATTTTGCAAAATGTATAGGTTTTCTGATACACACCTGTGTCATGTTTAATTACGAAGACATACAGATGCTCCACTTATATCTTGCGATGCTTAATTCATTAAAAATAATACAGTGAGAATTTGATTTTCGCCACCCCCAAATATTGCCACACCTCAAATTCAACTAGTTAAAAAAAGTTTCTGTAAGTGCAGCACTAATTTCATTCAGAAGCATAAGTTTACCGATCACATCGTATTTAACTACTCAAGAATCGCATTTCACCATCATCATTTTTAACTTGTTCATGCAGCAGCAAAAATATTTTTTTGCTTCTAAAGAAAATTCGTATGCTTTCTGGTTTACAGTTTATGTGAGTTTTTTACACAGAAGCATAGTTTAAAATAATAGGGTAATTTTTTAAAAAGGATTACTGCTAGGCCAAGGTTAAAACACGAAGGTCACTGTCTGATACGTATTTTGTTTAAATATTCTCTTAATGCAAAATATGCCACAAGAGAGTTTTTTTTTATGAAAATACAGCATTTTCAAGCAGGGACAGAAAATAACAGTTATTTTTAAAATTTTACATCAAAAAAGAACACATAAAAAATGATCGAAGAAAATTTTGGTTGGTATCATTATGATGCATAGGTGATGTACATGCAAATTTTTGTATGACTTTTAAATTTGTGTCTTTTTTGATAAAAGTCGATAAATAACTTTTAATTTTGACTTTTATTTTTTAAGACAAAATTAAAAGTTTTTTTGACTTTTATTATTTTACTCAAAAAATAAAAGTAATTTTTTAACTTTTAATATTTTAAGGCAAAAATAAAAATCATGTATTAAATTTTGCATAGTAATACGCAAGTTTTATTGCTGTCAATGCGTATTACTATGCAATACATAATTCAAGACTTTTATTTTTGCCTTAAAGTATTAAAAGTTAAAAAATTACTTTTATTTTTTGAGTAAAATAATAAAAGACAAAAATAACTTTTAATTTTTGCTATAAAACATAAAAGTTAAGAAATAACTTTTATTTCTGCCTTAAAAAATTTAAGTTAAAAAATAACTGTTTTTTTTTGACTTTTTCGATAAAAGTCATAACAGTTACGGTCCCTGTTTTCAAGTATTATAAGCAGGGGTCAATTTTTCTCACTCTTGTTATTTTAAAAATTTAGACAGTTTTTATTATTTCAGTTTTTATTATAATAAATCGTCGTCGTCGTCACTTGTGTTTTCTCCGAGTCTAGCACCTTTGAAGAATCTTTTATAAAACCAAAAAAGACAATGGCTTTTTTCGGGTTAAGGTATTATCAACTCTGCAGGCTTCTATGAAGCTATGGGAGCGGGACTTTAAAACTGGAATTATGGTTTTCTATGACAGTGGGGAAATGATCAAGTCCATATCGTCACCCAGTAGCAAGTCGGCTTGGGTTCTTCCCTGTTAAGAGGATTTGAAGCTCCTCAGTTAAACCTCTAATCTTAGTCTAGGTTACACGTCATAGGGACTTAGAGAAATCGCTAATAAGACGTCAGCGAACTTTAATATATGCTGAGTTAAGACGATGTGGAGTTCCCACATCTCCTGTGCTGTTTTTAAAGCCCCTTAGCTTAGGTATGACGATAAAACCTCCTCTCCACTATACGATCGTTAGTCATGCTAAAGATATGAGTATGCCCTTCAAGTCTCACTGGCAGAAGATGCGAGATTACTTCAGAGAGGAAAACTTTTGATGACTTTCTCTGTAATTACCCAGAGCTGGCAATGAGACATTGAGGTTTTTTAAAGCGCAATGAACTAACCTGAACCACTTGTTAGAATACAGAATACTATACAGGCAGCTCATATTGGCTGTGCTTCTTCCCCCCCCCCCCCGAGACGTATAGGGACAAACGCTGCTGGCGATACACACGCCAGTGGCGCAAAAGTCATGGGGCATATGGAGTTCAACCTAGCTCTGAGTGGCCTGGCGCTCGCTATAGGCAGAGAGTGGTTGGTGGTGCAAAGCGCGGCGTGTGCTATCGGAGTCTTGGCAGGCATCAGTCCAGGGGCTGTTGTACCAGTGAGGGTACCCAGTTGTTCCTGGTGGTGTTGGTCTCGTTTTTTAAGTGTACGTGGCAGGCATTTTCCGGCGTTGTCAAGGACTGACCAGAGATGGCTTAATCTGGTACTACGGGTATCAGGAAGCCCCCGGTTTGCCTGTGCTTCTCTGTCACTCGGGGAGTGAGGCAAATCGGCCTAATCCTTTGGGTGCTGCCCTTCGGGGAGTACACGTAGTGTCTGTGGTATATTCTGGATAGTAGTTTTAACCTCCACAAAACGGTGCGTTGCTACTCTCGAGGAAACGGTAGTGACGAAATTGTTAAGTCAGTGTTATGGACTATTTTCTGAGCGGCGTGTCTTCGGCATGATTGAGATTAGAAGACACCGGCTCTGGGTGGCCGTGGTTGGATGCATGTATTCAACTACCGCCCAGACAACGGGCGGCATGTGATATATCTAAGGACGGTGCGCATGTAAAACTCCTTCTCGTTGTAATTCTTTTTCTGTTTGAGACGTTCCAGTCTAGCTAGTCATTTGACTTATGAATCAACCTGGTTTCATCAGAACTTTCTAAAATATATGGGGTGTAAAATGGTATTAATAATGACTAATAAAATATTAACTGGGAGTGTTTTTCAAATATTTAATAACAACAAAGATAACTGATCTTACTTGGTTTTTCAATAAAAATATACATTAAGTTTTGCGTAAAGTTCTTAATTTTATCATACAAACAATCATAATTGGTCATTACAAGCCTGTTTTAGGGTTATGGCCAAGCTTCTCACATATTATCATATTATTTCTTATTGCTGATTGCCTAGATTTTTGTTTAAAATTAAGATTTCGTTGAAGGATTTTTTTAAAGGTCATTATGTAAGAGTTCATAGCATTGGCTAATTGTTTTTATGGTCCAAATTTAGTAGTTTTTTTTCTTATAAATCTGTTTTTTTTTTTTTTTATCGAACATTTAAAATACATGTTTAAACACATAAATTTAATCATTCTAAAATTTATAACCCAATTAAATAAAATTGAAACATTCTTTAGTCGTTAATATTTATGAACTTTGGCTTTTAAGAAAAACCCAAGAACAATATGTGTATTGATTATGATCTACCCTGTTTTCCTAAATTACTTTTATAAATTTTTATTCAATTAATTTTATTGGCGTGATTTTAATTTTTTTATGACACCCAATTTTTAATGACAATTTCTACACCTTAATTGTAAATGTTTCTTCCAGTTTTTATTGGATTGATTATTGAAATCTGAACAAAGTTTTCCCATTTAAAGGCAATCAAAAATGCTTTTATTATTACTTTTTTAATGTTTTATTTTTATATTTAAAGGCTTTATTCTTGAAAAATTGTAAAATGTCTTAAACAACTTTATAAGCAAGAAAGTCTTTAAAAATTGGTCATTGTTTTGTTTTGTTTTATTTTTTTCTCCTTTTTTGTGTAATAAAATTCCTTTTATCCAAATGTTTTTTACGAAAAAGAACCGATAAAAAATTACAAAAACAAAAAATGGAACACATGAATATTCCTGTTTTTTAAACCAATTAAAGCGGTATCAGTTAAAATATAAACATCAACACCTTTAAAGTACTTTATGGTAAATGATGACTGTGTAAAGGCTTATTTTTTTTAACATACAACTCTCTTTTAAATATGCCACGTCTACCCTCAATTTACATTATGTTTTTGTCCAGAACCTAAAAGTTACATTGTTTGCCTCGAAATTTTTTTGTAATTGGATCCTCTGTTGTTTTGAAGATTTTTTATTTGGATCTGTATTTTCGTGAGTCCCTAAAATGGCAATATTCTTTTAACTATAATTTGTGCAAATTTGCTTTATGTTTTCAATCAGCTGTTGTTTAAATTAAAAATTGTTACAGTTTTAATAAAATTAATTTTTTAACTGAAACCCTAGGAGAACCTCTGAGTATTGGTCTTAAAAAAATTGATTTGTATAATTCAATTTATCCAATTAAACTATTAAAATTTCAGCGCCAATTAATTTTTTAATTGTACCAATTAATTTATTTGATTAAAAACTGTCTAAATTTTTAATTAAAAGTTTAATTGGTCCGATTAAACATTTAAATGATTTTTTTTTGGAAATTATAAAAATTTTAATTGATACAAATTATTTTCAAAAAGTTCAACACTATTAATTTTTAAATTGATGTTAATATTTTAATTGATGTTATAATTGTTTGTAGGGGCAAAACCAGCAAACAATTTAATTGGTACTACAAATTTGTTAATTGAAATCGATTTTAAATTTTTTCTGTGCAGGAGTATTCAATGTCTTCGATAACCTGGGGGCAATTTTCATACAATTTAAAAATTATTTTCATAAAAAATTCTTTTGATATCGAAAGCCGTAATTTGCCCCCTGTTTATAAACAGGTACCTCTTTATTGTAGACAAATTTTGTGTCAACGAACTGTCTTTTTATCTTCAGTGGATCTATATTTATAGAAAAGAATGTACTATGAAGCAATTTGAATTTTGAATGGTTGCTGCGAGAAGCTAGGCCGTAACTCTGACACAGGGTTGTAGTGGCCAATTATGTATGGATATACATATGTATCGAAATAATGTATGTGGCACACTTTCTTTTTTTTAATTTCATCACTTTAACGCTGCAATAAGTTGTGACATTACTGCTTTCGCTTGTTATTCTTTTTTTAAATGCTCATCAAAATATTTTTTTAAACTACTGCCATTATAGGTTAAGTATTTCACTTAAATAATTGTCTCTTGATCGATTTATTTGATAAAAGTAAATTTGTATATTTATTTTGTGTCCATTTTTCAAATAGTTAATGCGTCCGATGTGTACCAGATTTTATTTTAGTGGTATAGTGGTCCAAAGGCCCAGCAAAGACGAAAAATTAACAAGTCAGCTCGCGGTTTTTTCAAAATTATAATTTAAAAATAAGTGGTCGCCCCCCTCCTCCAAGAAGACTACCTACAAAGAAACCGCTCCACGACATTCACCTCTATTCCACCTTAACCAATGTCAACAAAACAAAAACGAATGATCAGGAGCCACCTTTTGGGAAGTAGCAGATAACGGCTAAACCTACTTATCAAATACACTCACCACACAATCAATATGCAACGATGAGACAATTGCTGTTGATCATTCAAATGTGAAGGTATAACACTGGCCTTTGAATGATCAATTCTCAGAAATTTGTCTTATTCCTAAGGCGCTTAATAGTAATATAAGAAAAACAAAAATGTATGTTCTGCCATAAATTTACTGTCCTTTATAAATTCCAATACAATGCACTGCATTTTGGAGGGGTTTACCCCTGCGTATTGGTCTCAAATTAAAAAAAAAAATATTTATTTGCGATATTTCGTTACTTCTTTTTGCAGCATCACCAGGATATCAATGACATCTAAATATTTTAAATTACTATTGACATTAATACCGAACCTTTTCGGTCAGCATGGACTACACAATATAAATATTTTCTGCGTATATTTTTTTTCATCCTTTTCATTATTTTTGTTTTTTTTTTTTTTTTACTCTAAATTATACGAAAAGACTAAAAGGTTTTTTGTTTAACTATTTTATGATTATTTTTTATTTTTTTTTATTTTAATATCTCACCTTGTTTAGTCAAACACAACCTCTATATCTGTTCCAGAGTTTATTCGTCTGTCTGTTTAATTTTATTTTACAGTCGTTTATTGTAATGGCTTTTTAATTTATTTTGATTTCATCTCGATTTCATTAAGATTTTTTATGATCAAAAAGATCAGTGTTGCTGCTTTTATTTTATTATTTTTTTCTTTCTTGAGACCTTTTATTTAAAAATAAAAAAGAAAGAAAATATTGTCCACTGATTATTATTAAAATCTTGTTTGTGTTATTGGCTTGAAATTATAGCCAAACGCTGGTCATTTGTTTAATGTCTGTCTATACTTTAGATGTCGGATTGTTTTAGATGGTGCTTTAGTGTAAGAGTTAATTAAGGAATTTGTGTTAAACAAAATTAGGGCCTCAGTATGTTTTATTGTCGTTATCACTGTATACCTTTTGTATAAAATTTGTTGCATTTTGTTGATAAAATTGATTGAAAATCAAATCAGAATTTATCTATGGGCTTAAAATACGAGTATGCTACGGAATGTATTTTGTGATAGCAATTGATCAATTCCAACGCTTAGTTTGGTTTTATGGAATTCTTCTTATTTAAACCATCAGTAATAAAAATAAAGTTTATTTAAAATTGTTAATGATTCCATCAAATTTCTAAGAACAACCCATGTTTACATGATTGAATTATTTATTTTAAGGTTCTGTCGTCATAACAAATTTTTTACAATAGTTGAATTTTTTTTTTTAAATGGTTTTTCCATAGTGGTTTCCAATTTATAATACGATTTTATAAACCCATTTAGTGAAGAAAGTATACAGTTTGGCATCACAGTTTTCAGATTCGTTTTCTATTAGTTTAGCATAAATTCAAGCTCGATTAAGAAAGTGCATTGTGCATTTCTTATTTTATACGGTAAGTTAGGGCGACCTTCTGAGAAGGCTTTTCTGAATTCTGAAATAAAATTTCGCACCAAATTTATATTATTGGGCAACAACACGTATGTATAGGTATATGTAGAGTGCGAACAGAGGAAAATATCGCAACTGTATTTGCCAGTGTTGTTGATGACTGTGACTTACCTCTTCGCACAGTTCGCCGCAATTGGGTTTCTGCTTCTCTACTACGTGGAAAGTTTTTTAAATGGATTTGGGTATACAACAAAATACTGTTGTTGTAAGAATTGTAGCTACGCGGCCTACCAGAATGACTAACTTTTAGTGAATGAGCGCTGGCAAAGTTGAGAAAAGATCTACATTTCGATGGCAAAATTCTGTTCAGCGATGAAGCTCATTTCTGTTTGAACAAGCGTATGTGAACAAGCATAATAACCGTGTTTGGTATAAAGAGCAGCCGCGGCCAACATTAAATTAAATTATCTATGAAAATTGGACTATATTGATCGTTCTGTTGACTGAAATTAAGGTTTCATACGTTTCTGTAGATATTGTGTGGTTTGTTTTTTAAATCAAATTCGTGGTACAGTGGTTAGAACGCTCACAGAGAAACTCAAACGGCAGAGGTTCAAATCCCATTGAAGTAGAAAAATTAAAATATAAATTTGCTATTTTGCGAAAATTATAATTTAAAAATTAGGGGCTCCCCCCTCCCCCTCTTTAAGAAGTCCAAATTCAAGAAACCGCTGCCTAACATTTCCAGTCTATTCCACCAAGAAATGAATGATAAGGAGCACAGAGCCACCTTCTGAATATAACAGCTATTGATCATTCAAGGGTGAAGATATAACATTGGCTTTTGAGTGATCATTATATATATATATGATATATATGATATATGATCATATATATATGTATATAACATTCCAATACAATGCACTGCATAAGTAGCGGTTTACCCTTGAGTATTGGTCTTAAAAAAAACTCCAATTTAAATATCATGGCCTTAGATTAAATAGTGCAAGAAAAAAGTAATGATGTCATACACCGTCTCCTCTTAAAGTCTTTAGCCCGGTTTTCACTATGTTGTAACATCAGTGTCGGTTCTTTTACAAGTCACTGAGTGCTGGTATTTGAAATCCATTTAGAAATTATAAAAATTTTATGTGAATTACAGAAAGTCTTTCAACATTTTTTGTATATTAAATAATATCGTCCTATGCATTGTGGGAATTGCGTACCTTCCTGGCTCACCTTCCTGGATTTTGGGAGGTGAACCAGGGCATTCTCTCTTAATAGAGAAAAATAAGGAACAGGTAGGTTTCCTAAAATTTCTGCTATTACATTCTTCAGGGATAGTTCTAAAATGGAATCCTGCCTGGGAACTGGTGTTTCCTTTAAATCTGCTAACTTTGCAGAAGTTTCTAGATTACCAGATAAGTGTATTGTTTCTCCCGCTGAGAAGAAATACTCTCAATACTCAGGGGTAAACCCCTACTGATGCTCTGCATTGTATTGGAATTTTATGGAAATGACAGTATACTTTATGACAGAACATATATTTTGTTTTCTTATATTACTAAGCGCCTTAGGAATGAGACACATTGCTGTGAATTGATCATTCAATAGCTAGTGTTGTACCTTCAACCTTGAATCATCTACAGCAATTGCCTCATCGTTGCATGTTGATTGTGTGGTGAGTGTCTTCGCTAAGTAGGTTTAGCTGTTATCTGCTACTTCCCAATAGGTGGCGCTTTTCTACTGATCATTCGTTATTTATTGACATTGGTTAAGGTGGAATAGAAGGAACTAATGTTTCTTTTGGTTAGTTTGGGTTACATAATATAGAGAAATTTAACTTCCTTCTCTTACAGAACTGCCTACCAATAAACTTCAGTTTTGGTTGGAATGTCTGTTTCTGTTCTTTAAGAAACTAAACTTTCCCAATAGTAAGTTATAGTTGTTGGTTTCTTAATATTTTTGGCTTGACCAAGAATAGTTTTCAAACTCAATTGTAATTATATTTTTGCCAATAAATAAGAAATTTGATTAGTCGTACACATATTATAGACAAAGTGTAACCAATTTGAACTATTTTTTTGCAAAAAAATCTAACTTCAGGCAGTAATAAATATAAATTCTGATATAATTTTTGTTTATATAACAATTTACCCCTATCGTTTACTGTCATCAGTAACATCTCAGCATAATTACCATAATTTAGCCACTAAATATTTGTGAATACAAGTTTGTTCCTCTTTATATGCTCTTACATTTTGGAACTGTTGCAAAAGTTGTTTTTTAATGCTACATAAACAATTTGTCACAGGATATTAAGGACACGCGTTTGCATAAAAATGTTTATTTGAAAAAAAGAAAAGAAAAGCATAAACGGTAATTATTTATTAGCAAGAGTTTGTAATTTTTTATGTTTTTTATCTCAATAAACGAGTAAGGATTTGTTAGGATTTGTTTTATTTTTCATGTATTATTTTCGCATATCCATAATGGTACAAACGATTTATTTGGAACAATAGAAAACAGAATTGCAGAAAAGAAAAAACTGATTCGTTCAGTTAAACTGAAAGTCAATTTATTTAGTATTTCCGTTAATCATAAATAATTTGTGATTCCTTTTTTTTCTTTGTGTCACCATTTATTTTGATTTTAGCCTTTTTAATGCCAAAATTTATTCAATCCAATCTATTGTTAAATTATGGATAATTTCTTTTAATGGTTTTTTTTTAACATTAAAAAGAAAAAACACAACTTTGTAAAAAAAATTCTATAATCTTTGTTCATTTTATGATGAAACTGCCTTCAGCTGAGGTCTTCGATTGTTATACATTTTCGTTTAATGTGTGTCGTATGTCGGCAGTATATGGTGGGAGTAAGAATAGTTGGGAGTGTGTTACAAACATGGTTTTATTTTATTATCCTTTGTAAAAAAAATATTTATTTACTAAAAAAAAACACATATAAGTACAAAAACTCACATAATTTTGAGCGTTTTATTATGGGGTTTTATATGAATATGTTTTCTAAGGGGTCATAGATGTGTTCCCGTTCATATATTATGCTGTTACATGTCTTAACCAGTTTTTTTACTGGCTTTATGTATGTGTGTTTTCGTATAATATTCTGTTGTGACCGAAAAGTTTAGAGGTTAAATCAATAGAAATGAGTTGTTTTTCTAACAGTTCACAGTGTAACACTATACGATTTGTGAGCAAATGTTAATTTAAGGGAAGAATTTTAATAAAACTGTGCTCATCATAAATAAAGATATTTAGGGCCATTGTTACAAGTTACCGATTGCTTTTTGTTTTAACTAAAGGTTTGTTTGAGGTTTAAACCAAAGTTTTTTAAACTTTTATTATCGGAAAATTAAAATAATATTTGGTTTAAATAATAAATACAAGAAAGCATATATTTCGAACACTTTAAAGAAAATAAAATCGAACTTGGAATCGTTTTAAAAATTTTAATATCTTCGATGTGTTTCTAAAGCTACAGTCCCATTAGGCAATTATTTGACGATAAAAGCGTTTGTTTTATGTACTTATAAACATTTTTTTAAAAGTTTGTTAAAAACGAATAAGTATAGCAATAAAAAATTTATAAATGTTTTTAGTCAAATTTTCCTTAATGTCACCGTAACTTAATACCTGTGTTTCTTATATTTATTATGGATAACAGTTCAAATAGATTTTTTAGAAATAAGTGTGATAGTTACCCAATTAAATATATATTTTTTTTATTTATTTATTGTTTTAAAGCTCTGTTACTTTTCCAAAATTATTTTAAACTATAAATGTTGTTAAACTTTAAGCATAACTTGAGAAACAGTTTCTCTCTTGTTTTAATAAATCTTTTTGTAAACTTGTGTTGTTTTAATGGCTGTGTAAAATTAAGGATCTAATAAAATTAATCTATTTTTAAGACTAAGGAGAGTCAGACAAGTGTATCACTACTTTGTAAGAATTGGATCTGAAATCTTCTTTGGATAACACTTTTAACTTAGGCAAATATTTTGTAAAAAAATATTCTATTTGTTTTACTTTGCTTGAACTTTTGATTAATTTAATTATTGGTTAAATTATTTTTTCTTAATATCTAATAAATATTTGTTATAACGATTGCAGCATATTTATATTTTCTAGCTTAAATAAAAACACAATAATTGACAAAAAGTTTTATGAAGAGCATTGAACTATAGAATGGAAATGTAAGATGTCTTCCGTCCAGTTGAGCACACTGTTCAAAACACAGCTTTGTACTCTTCGCCACATGCTGCAGTAAGCTTGGTTCAATTGAGCTGATTTCTCTACGAATATTTTTCTTTAAAGTCAAAGAAGATTAGGGATTGTCATTATAAACCGTCTTTTGAGGCGATCTCGGTGGCCATAGGATGACCCCAAAGCAACTGATTAGTTTTTGGGGCAAATTTTCCCGAAGCAAATTTGTCGAAGCTCCAAAAAATGGGATTTACAGTTCGAAAACGTTTCAAAATCGTTCAACAAAGATTATTTCGTAATTTAAAGTCACTTTCTTTCAATTGGTGAACAATTTGAATTTTAAAAGGATAGAATTTCAGATCCTTTTTTAAAATTACATGAATAATTGTTCTTGGAAATCCCAGTGAATCTGATTCTTTCCGTATTGAAAGTTGCTGATTTTCACGTAAGATGCTTTCAATGTATTCGGAAGTCTTGAAGATAGTGTTTAAAACTATACATCTGCTACCAGATACCATGTATTTATTTTCCGATTTTTCTCTACTTCTTTGCATAACATCGAAAGGAAATAAATATTTTGACGGTAAGGAGAAAATTGTTATCAGTTATTCTGATTGAAAATAAATTCGATGAAATATTTTATTTTTTTTATAGAAGATACTGCGCCAATTTGTGCAATTCCACCAAATTTTTAAATGATGATTTTCACTGGCAATGGTGTTCGGACTAAATTCCGAAACATTACTTTTAACTTTTCCCAAGATGTACAAAAATCAAGGACAACTTAGAGGTGACTTGAGGCTTACTTCTCGAATATATGTGATTTGAAATATTAACAAAACATTAATATAAACCATGTAGGCCATGATTGGCCATTACAACCCTGTTTCAGGTTTACGGCCTAGTTTCCCGCAGTACACATGCTGTATGTGTTAATTTTTATCCATTAGTACGGGGGCGTACAGTTTAAAGTCGACTCCAAATGACAGACTTGCGAAGCATAGCAATCAGCTTATGCCAGAAGACTGCTAAGAGGTAGTCGCTGAAGGCAATATTTTATCATATTTTTTTTTTAACTCGGACCTCTTGTCTAGTAAGCCAAAACACTAAACATTAGACAACGGCGACTTCCACTAGTAAACCAGGAATGGAAACATTTGCCAGAGAATTTTTGTTCATAATTGGGCTGATATTGTAAATGCTGCAGTCTACTATGCTTAAAAAATTATAAAACAAGATATCGTAATTTAAGAAAGTATATAATAATATTACATTTCATTTGTGTAAATACATACTTAGATAACTGGCCATTACAACTATGTGTCAGGGTTACAGCCTAGTTTCTCGCAGCACTCATGTTGTGTGTGTTAATTTTTATCCATGATCTACCGTAACCTACAGCTTAAATTCGACTCCGAACGACAGGATTGAAAAGCTTTTTCATGGCAATCAGTTACTCCCACAGCTTTTGCCAAAAGACTGCTACGAGGTAGTCCCCGAAAAAAATAATTTTTTCATATTTCTTTTTTTTTCAAGATGTCAGAGCTGATATTTGAACCCGGCGCTATCGTCTTAGAAAGCCAATTAGTGTAAATATTTGTTATATTAACGACCTAGTTTTAAAAAAGCAAAACACGACTATGCTTGTATTTATTTAAAATTCAGTAAGTTTTCTTAGATTTAAAATTTTAACGATATATCATTCGAGAATTTGCATAATTTTTTTTTTTTTTTTTGTTCTTTTTTCTATAAATTCTTATGCGGGTATTACTTCGCAATGAAACGAGAAACCATAAATGTTTGTTAACAAATAAAATAACCATAAATCAATTTCTTTTTTAAACAAAAAGATAATCTGAATATATTGAAAAATAAAATATAAAAAGAACAACCGTAACCCATAATTTTCGCTTAATAGACTTTTAAGTGGCCATCAAATCAGCAACGTCAGCATCATCATCATCATCATACGAGTATGTACGTTTCAAAAAAAAAAATATTTTTTTTTTTCAGCATCAGTGTCGACAACATCATTATAATCCGTATCGTGTTCATTTGTTTAATACAGCCAAACAAAAAACAAATAATGTTTTATTTCAATTTATTTTATAGCTCTTGAATAACTTTAATAAAGATACAAATATGCTCTATATGTGTATGAGCAATACTTTCAATTTCATTACAACCCTCCTTTCTACAAAAGAGACCCTTTTTTGTTGTGAAATTTTATTTTAATAGTCCTTTAAATCTACCCTTTATGGAAATGTATGTGATTTGCCTGGTTTTTTTTTTCTATATTATTTTAAAGCTCTTACTGGAAAGGAAATTCTATATTTTTTAAAATTTTTTTAGCTTTTTGATTCTTTTCTCTTTATGCATAAAGAAGAAATTTTTTATGAAGGAGAATGATATTTATTTTATAAAGGATTTAAGGTTTAAAATGTTATTCTGCATGATTTACATTTAGCTTAATATGGTGAATACATACTCGTATGTGTGCTCTGCCTTTTCTCTCTAAATCTTTACATTCTTGGTGTAATTTACTTATAGAAAACCACTGTTTAGGTTTTCTACATACGAAATGGTCTTGTTTTTACTGTTTGCTTAGCTTTTCTTCTAATACATTTGGTAACTTTTATTTAAGAAGGCTTAATACTTATTTGTTATCGTTTGTACGAGTATAACTTCTATTTCTGTAGTACTTCGAATTCCTTATTTTTTACTAACTTTCTGTGATAAAATACGAAAATTATGTGTAGGGGTCAAATGAAGTGATGTGTGTAATTTTAATTTTAATTTTTTTTTATTTGGCAAGTTTTACTCTATAATTATTTAGTGTATTTCGTATTTATCATATGAATTGATAAATTATATACTCGTATAGTAAATCATTAAATGTCAACCTGACAATTCATCTGTTAAAAGCATTTAGAAAAAAAACAACATTCAAATATACTCGTATTAACATATTAATGAATTTAATTTAATATTCTTTCAGTAATCTTTCTAAACAACTAAAAATTTAAATAATCATTAATTTGGTTTCAAAAAATAGGTCTAAATGAGACAAAATTTAAATAAAGCCATTAATGAAACATCAAAATAAACATTCAATACAGAATTCGAAACAAAAGGCAACAAAAAAAAAAACATGTTTTCCTTAAAAGACAAACGAATAATAAATGTTTTCACGCTTTAAAATGTGTTAAGAAAAGCATTTAAACGTGTTATCTTTGATTGTTTTCTTTATACTCTGCTTAATAAAATATATATATATTTTTTTTTCGTTTTATTTTAAGTGTTAGACATTTTGGCCAAGACAATATTGGTTAACAGAAACTATTAAATAAAAAACGATTTTATAAAATATTAAAGTAAATCTAAAATACCAAAAAAATTGGAAAAGAGCATGAAATTTTTTTGATTTCACTTAAGATTTAGTTGCTGGAGACAAATTATTGAAACGGTTCTTTAATTTTTAATTTCTCTCTAACTCTAACTTTTTTGATAATTAACAGGCAGACTGGCATAGAATTAATTCTTTTAATTCCGTCAGAAATGCTTTAATTAGATCAAAGTTTTTTTGGTAATCAAAGAAGTTAACTTTGATTTAATTAAAGCGTTTCCGACGGAAAAAAAAATTTATTACTCTTCCTGGGGCTCGAACCCGAGCCTTCAGCACTTAATTCTTTTAAATTAAGGAAACTAACAGATTGCCGTAACAAAGCTTATCAAGTCTGCCTTTCGGAGTCGACGTTAAACTGTAGGTCCAGGTACACATATAGACAAATTAACGCAAGCAACATGTGAGCTATGAGAAGCTAGGCAGAATCCCTGAGACAGGGTTGTAATGATGAATAAGTACTGCTTGTGTGGTAAATAAAATTCATTATTGAAAAAATGTATTCATCCCTTAAAGACTAAAAAAAGAGAGTTTGAATAGTTTTCTTAACCCTTAACCGATCGCTAGAATTTTTCAAGCAATAAAAGCTTCTTAAGCAACATTCTGCTAAATAATTATCAAAATCAAATTAAAAAAATAAAAAATAAAACTATATTTCAACCGAACCTCTAAGATAAAGATCATATTCATTGTTTAAAAATACCAAAATATTAATGAAGTATTAAGAAGTCTTTAACAAATTAGTTTGTGTCACCAGTTTCTTTTTTAGTATCGTAAACCTCGTTGTAAAAGCTTTTTCAATTGCTCTTGAATTACTTCTATAATGATGCTACTTTGACAAAACTGAGTTAGAAATCCAAATTTATCGACATATTGATGAAGCGCAAAGTATAATAAATAATATTAATGACAAATTCGCTTTAACCTGTGGTTCATTAGGATAAAAGCAGCAATTGCAAATACAAAATAATAAATTTTAATCGACAAAAACATGTTTTTCTGACTATGGTATTAATATTTATAAATTATTCCGGGCATATGTTTCCCACATCTGTTCTAATTTAAAAAAAAAAATCAAGGTACAATCATTTTACCAGCGTGTAAAACGTGGTACGTTTTCAGAGATGTGATTTACTCTGTTGAAATTATGGAGATAGGTTGCACTCTATATGTGACAATTTTGTTTATTAATAAATGTGTTAAACCTTTAGTGGATGGATAGCTCTGTGCACCATAAAAAATGAGGAATTGTTAACTCATTTTCAATTTAAATTTATATAATTAGATAGCCTTGTTCAGGTGTTAATCTATTCATTATGATGTGCTAAAGCATACCCTTTATTACTGTCAACAAGTGAGGTTACCATTCCTTTAAGAGCTCAAATTATTATAAATCTTATAGGGTTTATAGTACGTTCCCACTTAATGTTTGAACTTTCAAAACCAAGGTAATGATTCTGGTTTAAATTATTTTCTTTCAATAAATATTTTTTCTGAGAACAAAAATTAAAGATTAAAATAAATATAGAAGAAATGTCGGTATACAGTAACCGGATTTGCCTCAAAGCTTGTAAGAACGCACTATTAGTAAACATCGTTCATGCAATCTTGAAATATTTTGGAATTTGAGAATAGGTCGAAGAGGTATTAGAGAGCCTTCAAAAATAAACCACAAACAAGCTTATTTGAAATATAAGAAGAGAAACTTTTTTCAACAAAAATAAACTTTAATTTCATAAATTAGCAAAAACACAATTATTTCTTAGAAACTGTTTGTTTTTTTATGTTTTTTTTTTACTGATACCAGTACTCAGGGGAGTAAATCCCTTCAAATGCTGTGCATTGTACTGGAATTTGTAGATGAAGATAGAGATTTTTTTTCCTATTAAACGACTTACTAAGAGACACATTGTTGTCAATTGATTTGAATAACCTTGAATGATTAACAGCAATTGCCCCATCTGTCGTTGGATGTTGATTGTGTGTGGTGAAGGACTTCGCTATTGTAGGTTTACTGTTAGCTACTTCTTCCCAGTAGGTGGCGCTTTTTCTCCTGATCATTCGTTTTTGATGACAGGTGGAAAAAAGTAGAATGTCTGGTATAATGGAATAACTTGAATAATCAGTTTAATAAAAGCAAGAGAAATAAAAAAATTTATATTTCTACTTTATATTTTGTTAATAAATTATTTATTATATTCTCACTAGCACGGTAAATTAAAAATATTTATCTTGTTGTGCTAGACTCATGTAGTATATTAATAAATAAAAATGAAACACAACCAGAACACAAACATTTTAATTTGCATGATTTAATTAAACAAATTATTTGTATTAATTAAAAAATTAATAGGTAATTTTAAGTTATACCAATCAAATTTTCAAATGAAATTTTTCCTCAAAAATTTTTCTATGCAAGTAATCAATGAACTACTTTAAGTAACTCCAATTTAGTATTAAACCAAATAACACTTAGTCGTAGTTATCCAGTATTATCGTTATAAAAAAGAAAACCAACAAAACAAAAAGAAAACGTTTAGAATTAATTTTAAACTCATTTATAAAATTAAAAAAAAAGAAAAATCTTAATACTCCTAATATAACAACCATTTAAAATTAAAACAAAAACAACCGAAAAATATAATAAAAATTCCAAAAATGATTTTTACGATTAGAAGAACAAATTAAAACAAAACAACAGCAACAACAGTTATAACAAATTACAACAAAAATTAAGAAAGAAAAAAAAAATTGATATGGACACGTGTCTTCCTTCGAAAGGTGCCTCTCAAATCAAAGAAAACAAAAACAAGCGACTGTAGGTGACTACATACGTTTAAAAAGTTCACGTTAAAACACAGAGAAACACACAAACAAAACAAAGTAATATTGGATACTCGTATAACATACACATGCAAAAGGTGTTGGATAAAAGAATTAAGAAAACATTTAATCGGACCGGCCGTCATTCTTTACCCAATCTCAGAAATAACGTTTGATATTTAAAATGGACCAGACCAGAAACACAACCAAAGAAAAAAATAAAAAATAATAAATAAATTAAAAAAGAAACAAACGTTTAAAGATGCTTAAAAGGTTTTAACACTTTTTTAATGTGTTTTTTTTTTTTGTATTTTGTTTTAATTTTAATGGCGTTAAAACATTTTAAATAGTTTGACTGTTTTATTCCTATATAATACAGAACATAAGAACACATGCCGGCATATCTGTGATAAGTATATGTACATATTTATGTAGTCGTGCATACATACACACATATACGAGTATAGTATATGATTATAATATACACCTTTTTGATAGTGTCGCTTACACACTTGTTCACTTAAACAAAAAAAACAAAAAACCTCCATATCAGATATGCATAAACTTTTATTTGACACACTCAACTTTCGTTTTAATTTAAATTGCTTTTTAATAAGATACCATTTTATGAGGGTCTTAAATATTTTTACAATCATTTTTGTGATCGGGACAATTAACGTTATACATACAGTGCATGTTATATATTTTATTACAAATTTTTGAAAGTATAACAAAGTGTTAAAAATACTACACTTTCGGTCATCTTTGTATTAATTTTAAACTTTTCAAAACTCACAATTAAGATGTTATTGGTTAAACGATCCAGCTGTTTAATACTTACCAGAGCCTCTTCAATTTTTCTTATGGATGATTTTAAAACATTAGTTCCGCTTTCTTAAAAAAAATAAGAATTTTATAGCCATACCCGTACACACCTCTACACAAAAGTGTTGTTTTGAACTCCTCAAAGTTTTTTCAGCATTTATATCAGAAAATGCTTTGATAACAGTAACAGTACATATAGTATCTAGTATTAGGGTTTTTATTTCCCGTATTTGTGGATTTTCGGGGAAAGTGGTAAAAACGTAATAAACACAAAATTCCGTATTTGTTCAAAATGAAAGGGTTTCCAACTTTTCCATATCAATTTCTTCAAAAATACTTTTCAAATAACATTCAATTGCTTAAATATTTTGAAAGACATAATTAATTAAAAAGAGAAACTTCGTTTTTCTAAAAGCTTTAAAGCTTCGCGCAAATTTTATTTGGCGCGATTTTAAAAGCACACTTTGTTCTCTTTACTCTATTTAATTTGGTATAACGCGGTCTACAAACTTTTCTATAGAGAGTCACAACTTTAAGTTGGCACCACTGCTTTATTGGAACACCCACTTAACAGCTGATTATTGCTTTTTGTTAAGTTTGATTTGAAATTTCAATATGAATCAACTTGCACTAGAACAACGTGTGCAAATTGTTGAAATTTTTAACTAAAATACTTGTTCTATTTTATTGATGACGATTTGGAATTTCCATTCATATTTTGAACAAAAGTATTTTTATACTGAGTTTTTAAAATTTATACATTTATGGTTAGCAGCACTGTAAATCGTATGGTACGAAAACTTACCATAATAAAAATAGGAATTTCTTTTGCCAAATTGCGTTAAAAATTGTGTCCACGTCCCTTCTTCCACGTTTTAGTATTCACAAATCATATCAAGCGCTAATGATACCAGAAGTAAAGAAATAAGTGAATCTTTCGCCCTAACTGTATCCACAGTGACAAAATGTCTCCAAAGTGTAGCTAATTTAAGTAATAGTTTTCGCAAATATTATTCTAATGTGGAAAAAGTGGCAAAATGTCAACGTAACATGAAATTATCAAAAGGCAATTTCAATTAAAAAGGTGATATTCATTATAAACTGATTTTTTATTTTTTTTTATTTTTATATGGTATAGTGGTTAGAGCGTTCGCACAAACACTCAAACGGCCCGGGTTCAAATCCCAGCAAAGGTGAAAAATGAAAAAGTTAGTTCACGTTTTTTTTTTTCAAAATTATAATTTAAAAAAGGTACACCACCCCCCCCCCCCCCTTCCTCACCCTTCAAGAAGACCATCTGCAACGAAACCGCTCCCCGACATTCCACTCTATTACACCTTAACCCATAAAAAAAACGAATGATCAGGAGGAAAGCGCCATCTGTTGGGAAGTAGCAGATAACAGCTAAACCTATTTAGCGAAGGCACTCACGACACAATCAACATGCTACGATGAGGCATTTGCTGTTGGTCATTCAAGGTTGAAGGTATAACATTGGAATGAATGATCCAGTCACAGCAATTTGTTTCATGCCTAAGCGTTTTATAATAATATAAGAAAAATTTACATGTACTGTCCTTTCCTAATATTCCAATACAATGCTCATAGTGGGGGCTTACCCCTGAGTATTGGTTCCATATAAAAAAAAAAATTTATTATGTTTCTAAATTCATGTTTAATTTAATAATTACTTTTTTTGTTTTTGTTTTTTTTTTTCTTTTTTAATAAAATATGTACTGAAAGTACCATAAATTATTTGTATATTTTGCTAGGGTTTTTTTACGTGGAAAGAAAGATCACCTTTTTATATGCGATTTTTAATTGAGCGAATTTTGGAGGAATGGTTCTATCGCGTATAAACAGAATTATGTGTATTTAAAAACAAATGCTATCCCGGAAAAATTAGATTAAATGTAGAAGCATAGCAGTTCAACTATTAAGAAAACTAATATAATATTGTAAAATAAATATAAAAAATCCCGTATATTTGTCATGAACAAGCTTCTCAAGTCTGTCGTTCGGATGCAACATTAAACTGTAGTTCCCGGTGCTGCGAGAAGCTAGGCCGTAATCCTGAAACAGGGTTGTAATGGCCAGTTATGTATGTATAATTTACGAATATCAATATTCAATACGCCCACTCAATTCCTGACTGATAATTTGCCTTTGTCATGAAGTCATTCAGACCAAATTCAGAATCTTTAGCTTCAAATTTTCCCAAAATATTCAAAATTGAAGAACAACTTAGAGGCTATTCAAGGCTAACTTATCTCACACATGCAATTTCGGATTTTAACGAAATATTAATATAAACAATATACTTAGTTCTCAATACTCACCCACTTCATAACCCTTTCAGACCTGCCACTAAATTAATGGGAATTTTTTACTGATTTTTGGAATATATGGTCTTCATATCGTACGAAAATATAATTAATGTTTACATTTTACCATTTTTATATCCTTGAAGGATTTTCAGGACACACACACAATTAGTGCACTCGTTAACCTTTTTAACTGAAACGCATATTTATTGCATCAAATGACTTCAAATGGTTTGAAACATTAAAATTTATAATTTTTTTAGTTAAAATATGCCCCAATTCACTATTTATTAGCCATTAGTGCTTTTGTAGTTGTAAACACAAATTGTTCCTTCCGCTCATTTTGATAAAACTGAAATCTGACGCAAGATTTTCGAAATAATTTAAATAACGGTAAATCGAATGGCAGAATAGTGTGAGAAACAAATATAAAGAACAATCAGCGCAATCGATGCATGTCGGTCTTTTTGATGTTGATCAAATATAAACGAAAATAATGAGAACTAAACCCACACGCACAATCGATGCACCACGGTCTGAAAGGGATAAGTTTGGTTGAAAACGGTCCACGCGTTTAGGCGTTATGCGAACACATACGTAAGTCAAAAATAGCCTCAACTTTTAGACAGGGTGTACCAGAACTCAGGCCGAAACGGAATGACGGATTGATTGTAACCATAAGGAGAAAAGCAAAAAAATCTATCCACTGCAGTTTGAAAGTTATGGGCATTTAAGAAAAATCTAGAAATTTGGTCAAACTGAAAAAAAATAATAAAAATTAACCACAATAACAAAAAAATGATTACAAGTTCTTAAAAAACATCTGATATAAATTTGATTACTTCCTCAAGATTTAATTTGCCAACGATGCTTTGAATTGTTTTCCCTCTCAAAATTATACAAATATACCACTATGCTTTCGATTAAATAAAATAAGTAGATAATAATTATGCATGTTTTCTGATTCGGAGACGGTTTTTCCAAGGGTAAACTCGAAGTGATGAAATGTGTTGTCTTCATGACATTTAAACAATTCTTTTAGATGTTGATTTTCATAAATCAAAACTACATATAACGAAATAAAGCGAATTTATGAATCTATTTAAAATGGATTTGATTCGTGTAATCATTTTTACACATTCAATTGTAAAGGTTTAATAAAATGAAAGACTCTCGTGATTTTGTTTCATATTCAATAATAAGTATTTCTTTAGATCAGTTAAATTGAATGATTTTATTTCATGCTATCTTACACGAAATGAAACAAGTTAATCCGTGATCTATTGTAAGCTTTTCCAAATATACATTTTCTTTTTGGTTTATTATTTCCCTGTATTTTAAATTAAAATGTATGGTTTTTTTTAATTAATCTGACATATGTAATATTGAAATACATTTACCATTAATACTTCTTCATTAAAAAAAGCTGGAGTCGAAAACAATTGTTCAGTTTGGCTAGTGTACTATTCCTTCACGGACATCATTTCTTCTTTAATTACCAAAAATATTCATTGCCGTTAACTTTGATCTAATTAAAGCGTTTCTGACGAAACAAAAATTAAATTATAAAAATATTGATCAGAACTCTCCCGGGGCTCGAACCTAGAGCCTCAAACACATTAAGTTAAACATTTTCGTCTATTTAGATTTTTATTTATTTTTTCTTTTTTATTTATTTAAAAATTAACACTTAAGTTATTTACAACATTTGATTAAAAATAAAACAATTATGAGATCCATAGCCACTGGAAATAGACCAAAATCTGTGAATCAAATAAAAAAATTAATGAAATCTTTTGTTGTGTTTTAATAAAAAAAATGAAAACAAAAATCAAATAATTAATTACCTTTGAATGGAATATTTGAAAATCTTTGGTTAGTTTAGCGAAATTTCCGTTTTTCGACAACAACTTTGCCAAATTTAAAGACACGCACGCCTATACATGTATCAGATAAAGGCACTGAAAGCTAAATAGCTTAGGGTTCTAAAATGAAGAAAAATTATAGAAAAAAAAATAATTCTGGTTAACCTTTTTGAATAAGAGCAAATGTTTACCTTTAAAGTGTCATATGTTCCGACAGCAGATGCCTTCAGCATCTTTAAAATTATATTTGAAATGGCACTCTGCTGTGTTTTTCTTTTGATAAAATAAAAATAATTTTAATACTCTCCCTCATCATCCGCATCATCATCGTTGATTATTTTATTTATTTTTGTTTTTCTGCTTTAACATTTCAAACTTCAATAGCATCATCTTCATCATCAGCTTCATTATCGCTTGTTTCTCCAGCCTCGACTTGATGAGCTAAAGAATTTTTGGGCTCTAAACGTTCTGGCGGGCTACCCGGATTTAAAGGTGGACTAGATGAACGATCTATAATTTCCACACTTTTACAATGATCCTCCGTTTCATTACCTTCACTACGTGTGGGACTTTTATTGTGCAGACTAGAATTAGTTGTGGGTGAATTTGTTGAACCAAAAGCCTGTGTAGCTGTTTGATAATAATTGCTTAGGGAGGACAAAGAATTGGAAGCACTTAGATGACTTATAGGTGTAGGAGCAACGGGTATAGCTGATAAACCTGTGGTTGGCATTGGCGGTATGGAGGGATACATGCGATAAGAGAGTGGTTTTTGTAGGACAGCAGCTGCCGCTGCTTGACGATAATATAAATCGATAGGTGAACTGGCTGATAAATGCGGTGATGTTTGCGCATGACTATATGGCCAAGAGGGAAGATATGGTGAACCTCCACCGTATAAACGTTGGAATGCAGCATAATTGCCAGCTTCAGCAAGAAGTTCTAAGCCTACGGCTGTTTGGCGTTTCCATTTTGTTCTGTAAAAGAGAGGAACATATGTTACCAAATAAATGTTGGCAAAAGTTTTTGTTTTAAATATTTAAACAATTTATAATTCAGTATAGAAGACCTTTAGATAAAAACGGAGACTCTTTTTCTAGGCTGTCGATTATTTCGTACTTATATACGTATAGCAACTAGGAGTAGGATGATGCTTTATTTTTTAATTACAAAGAATTATTTTCAAAATAACATAGACTCACGTAAACAAGGTAAATCCCAAAGCAATAGTTAATGTCATGACAAGGCTGACGAATAATCTGTATAATAATGTATGCGTAAGTAGAATACATAGGCTGCTATATATATTTCTGGTCTTGAAAAAATTAATTTGGCAAAAAAAATGGAATTAACTCGTGAACATTTTCGTGCGATCATTTTTCACAACCTCCGATTTGGATTATTACTTCAAGAGTGCATTGACGAACTTAAATCATAGCACTGTGAAAAACTGGTTTAATGAATTCAATCTAAGCTGACGCTCGTTCAAAGACGAATTTCGTGAAGGTCGACGAAAAAAGGCCGTTGTGCCAGAGAACATTTTTTTTTCATCTAAATAAGATGACAATTACAAGAACAGTAATGATGGTAAGAAAAGGAGAATATGATAGAAACTGTTGTGTGACTTTACTTCGACTAACTCATACAAGTGTATGTACATACATATGAAAAAATATAATTTCAGTATGCGATTTCCAGAAAAGTGTGAGTTAAATAGTTGATGTTTGGTCTAGAATATGCACAGGACACAAAGAACTCTGATGAGACTACCGTAGCTGGAGTCGAAAACAATTGTTCAGTTTGGCTAGTGTACTATTCCTTCACGGACATCATTTCTTCTTTAATTACCAAAAATATTCATTGCCGTTAACTTTGATCTAATTAAAGCGTTTCTAACGAAACAAAAATTAAATTACTTATTACTTAATTTCTTTTTCTATTCTCTTTTTTATTCAAATAGGTTTAGTACAACAACATAAGTTCTTTTCTTCTTTATTCACTTTATTAATTTAGTCTTTAAGTTTTAAGTTCAGTATTTGCCCAACCTTTAATCAATAAACATGAAATAATTTTGTTAAATAAAAAGATATATAAAACAATTTGTTTTTAAATAAAAATTACTTAAGTCAGGTGATGCATGGATCTATGCGTATGAGCACGAAATATAATAATAATTGACTATGTGGGTCTTCGAAGACGAGCCAAATTCAACGAAAGTTGTACCTGGAAGAAGCACTTCGAAGCAAATGGTGGCCTGTTTCTTCGCCAAAAATTGTCATGTGGCGACTATTCCGCTTGAGCAACGTGGGATGGTCAATTCTGAGTGGTATACCACAATTTGTTTGCCTGAAGTCATTGGAAAAATTCGAAAAACGAACAAGACAAGAGCATTGTTCACAATGGCAATGCGAGCTCTCACACACTGGCTCAAACCAGCACCTTTTTGACCATCCAAAACATTGAATTAATAGGTCACCCGCCATACAGTCCCGACTTGGCACCCAACGACTTCTTATTTTTCCCGCACATCAAGGAAAAAATGCGTGTTTAACTATTTTCGTCGCCAAAAGATGCTGTTGAAGCGTTCAAAAACCATGGTTTGGAGGTGTCTCAATCGGAGTGGAAAACGTGCTTCGACAGTCGGTTTGAGCGCATGCTATATAAATCATTCTGGAGAATACTTTGAAAAACAATTAAACCATTTTTGATAATAAATATTTGCATTTTCATTATTCGGTCAGAAATTTATATAGCAGCCTACCTATAGCGATTTCCAATATAGAGAACTTTAATATCAAAACTGTTCACTTTGCGTTTTACATAGAATGCCAGCGTTATACTTATCTCAAAGTATGATAATGGTGTGATTATAATGGTTAAAAAACTTTAAATAACTTAAAAATTTGCTGAAAAGGTCTTACATTATTAGTACAACTAAAAATTTAAAAATGTATGCAAAAATTGTATTTCCCATTTTGCCAAAGTGACAGATTTTGTACATCCAATTTAATTTAGGAATTTTAAAACAGATTTAAGCTGGTAAATCAAAAAGATCATAATTCTCTAGAGCGGAGAATGATATTATAAAGAAAGTGTGCGTTGTTTCAGCCTTCGAGTGGTAATGAGAATCGTATAACCTGAATTGGGTGATGGCAATTGAAAAGTGTCTTACAATAAACGCTTTCTGTCTTTAAATTTATTGTTGAAAAATAAATATTTTATGAGACACGAGCATTTTTTATTATTTTGCAACACCTAACGATGCCATTATTTGGCTTGATGTGTTGGAAGACATAAAAATTATCCAATACCCCATAACTCTGATTCAAAAATAAGAAAAAAATTTGATTTATTCTGTAGATTATTTTATTTTTTCCTCTGCGGTTTGTGACTTATTCGCATATATTTACAGCTTAAGAAATATCTTTAGAAAAAGTCTAATGATGTCAAATCACAGAAAATAGATGAAAAATTTCCATGGCTTGTGCAGAATATTCCAACTTCAGATCAACATATTTTTTATACGACATTTCTCTTATTGCGTAAATCACGGCTTTTCCTAAAAATTACAAAAAATAAAATAAAGGAAACTTCTAATCGAACTTTTTTCAATATCTAAACTTACACTGAATATATTCTATCAATTTCATACATACGTACATACATAACTGGCCATTTCAGCCCTGTGTCAGGGCTACGGCCTAGCTTCTCGCAGCACTCATGTTATGTGTGTTAATTTTTATCCACGAGTACCGGGACCTAGAGTTTAAAGTCGACTTCGAACGACATATTTGAGAAACTTTTTCATGGCAATCAATTAGTCTCAGAGCTTCAGCCAGAAGTCTGATGAGAAGTAGTCGCCGAAAGAAATAATTTTTTCATATTCTTTTTTTCAAGATGTCAGAGCTGAGATTTGAACCCAGCGCTATCGTCTTAGTAATCCAACACACTAACCACTAGACCACGGCGACAATCAATTTCATAGTTTAGGAAATTATTTGCAGTTCAGAATCACTGATTCTGACCGCCCAGACTATTTACATATATTTACAGCTTAAGAAGCCTCCCAAAATAGGTGGTAATTTTATCAAGAAGATTGCTTGTACAGAATATCCAATGTGTGAGTGTGAGCTGTATTTGTGTGTACAGCTGTAAAGTTGAATTCACATGTTATGAGCGTAGCTTAAGCAAAAGAAAATTACTTAGTAATCATTGTCACTTAGTGCTCTGAGTTGACGATAGTGATTTGGATCTACCACCAACTCAAAATCCACATCAAACAGTAATCTTTTCTGCGTGCAATGGAGGCCTTAGAATTTAATGTGATTGCCACAAAACTTAACAAACCCTTTTCTATAGAACTCAGATTGAAGATTTTTGTTTTTTGTTTATCAAACTTAAAGTTAATTTTCAACTGCTTAGGAGTTCACTCAACCACTGATGTTGTACCTATAGTGACTTATAAAAATAAACTGGATCCATAAGAGCCAATTTGATAGATGCATATTTAATACTATAATCGCTATTGGAATTTTCTGTTGGAACTCCCCAGCTACAGATTTCTCTTTAATATTTATAAAACTAAATCCCACAATTTTCAAGTTTTTCTACTGTAACATAAGGGATTTAGTTTCGGACAAATTATTGTTTAATTTAAATTATAGTGTAAATATGAAAATAGTTAATTTAGAATCGTAAGAAGAACTTTTTAAATAGATTTATGAAAGTATTCCCACCTTCTGCACTATTGCACTTTTAAATAAATTTGTTACACTACAATACAATGAACACCACTGGTTTTGTTACTTTAATTACTTTAAACAAAAACCGCACAGTCATTGTGAGCATCACGCATGTTTTAATAACAACAACTTTATGATAAAAGTGACAATAGAAGAAAATTACAATTGAAAAGGAAGAAAACTACTGTACATACATTTTGAAATTCGTTTTGGTTTTGGAACAATTTTTTTATACCCCTTAATAATGAAATTTGTTATGGGATAACTTTTTATAGTGGAAAGTGAATAAATAATAAAATGAATAAACTTTCATCCACAGAAAATTGGACAAAAAACAATATTTAAATTTTATTTTTATTTATATTTTCTAATCATTAATCATTGCATACAAAACAGGCAATAATAGTCTGCTTTGGTGTTCATTTATTGCAAAAGAAAAAAAAATATTTCATTCAGAGATCAGTTTTAAAGCAAGCAAATGAAAGCAACGTTCGTATTTGTTTTCTTGTAAATCCAATTATTATTTTGTACAACGCCTACTGGCCTTACAATGGCTAAATATACATGCTGTTGCATTGCATGCATTGATAAGTAGCATTTCAGTCTTAAATTTTGTGCTGTTTTACAAATATCCTGCTGATTTTTTGTGATTTTTTATTTCAGCATCTTTTTTTAAGTACCCTAATAATTAAATTCTCAAAAAAAAAAAACAAAAGAGAAACAATTTTTAATCCTATTAACTCGTTGTCATTAAACGAACAAAATTTTCCTTAAAAAATTAAACAATTTTCGGATTAATTTTTGGCTTAAACTAGAAATCCTACTTCAATTCTTGCTGTTTTTTCTTTTTCTTTATTTTGTGCTAGTTTCCAGGGGTGTTTGAGGTGCCTTTTTATCATTAAATCTGGCGTCAGTGTAAATTAATATTTGCTCTTATTTATTGAACTAAAAGAAAACATATTATTTAAAAAAGCATTTATTTAAAGGATGCCAAATTTTATCAGTTAAATTGTTTTTAAACGGAATTTAAAATTTTATTCTCATGTTATTAATTTATATTCAAATGAGATACAAGTATCATGCGTTAATTTGTTTAAATTGATTTTTAATTACTTAAAATAACAAAAGAAAAACAAAAATGTAAAATAAAAACTAAAACAACCATTTGCATAGAAACAAAAGACTTAAACAGCAAACTTGTTTGGATTTATGTAAACTAAAATTAAAGCCATAATCAGTCTAAGCTTAATCCGCGGAGAAACAAAACTAAGTTTTTTGAGTTTAAATCTAGGCAAACTGAAATATTTGTTTAATTTTGTGTGTAGTTTTTAGTGGTAGAACAAAATAATTTTGTATTTTGAACTGAAGTTAATAATTTTTATGAATATAGCAGTAAGTTTTTATTGTATCACCTATGCTGTGGTGCTTTTGTTGTATAATGCTTTTTTTTTGTATCTAAAACTGTAGAGGACAAAGACGCCTTATATGTACACAGAAAAAATTATTTTTTTGATTCAGATACGAAATTCACTGAGTTAATAATTTTTTTGTTTAATTTCGGTCCTACAAAGAAATTTGTGAATTCGAACAACAAATTTGTAATTTTTTGTTTGAAAAAAAATTGCGATATTTTCAATAAAAATTTTGCGATATTCAATAAACATTTTTATTGGAGCCACGAAAAAGAATCAAACAAAAAATGTAATAGAAGTAGATAAAAGTTTTATTGAATATTACGGTTCTAAGCAAACAAAAATTTTGTCAAACAAATTAATATATTTTTGAAAAAAAAATTTGTTTTTAGAGAAAAAAGTTGCCAATTAAAAAAAAAATGTTTAAAAATGAATGCAAAATTGAACAAATAATTATTCGAGACAACAAAATAATGTTCAGAAAATTGACAGAAAACTCAAATAATTTTTTTACAAATTTAAATTTTTTGTGGTAAATTATTTTTATATTTTATTATTATTAATAGTATTATTAATATTATTATTATATTATTTATTTTAATGTAATATGAAATGTATGCTTTTGGGGATAAGCATGTCTCTATGACCATTTCGTCTCTGCTTAAGAGATTCGTCAGGAGACTTTTTCCCAAAGGTGTTATTCAAAACTATAAATACTTATGTTAAAATAGTTATAGACTAAATGCGAATCATATCCCATTTAGTATATAAAAACCAAACAACATTGATACTTTTAAAATACATTCAAACAAAATTATTAATAGAATCAAACAAAACTTTATTTGAAAACGAAATAAATATTGAACAAGCGTTTGTTTGAAAATATTCCACCAATAATTTTTTCTGTGTAAGTGTAGGAGCAACCGGTGTTGCTGATAAATCTGTGGTTGGCATTGGCGTTATAGAGGGATGCATGTGATAGGAGAGTGGTTCTTGTAGGGCAAGGCATTTGCGTTTATTTTTATTTATTTATTTACTAAATTACTATACAATTTTAAATTATATTCTAACTAAGTACTAAGATTATAAACTCAGTGTAGTGTCGCAGACTGGGGTCTCTGGTGGGAACCGAACCCACAACCCTCACACTAGCTGTCTAGCAAACTTATCGCTAGAACACTAATACACCCCACGTTTAAAAATTGGTGAAAGCCTCGTATTAGTAACTGGTTCAGACCCAGCACTAATGCAGGACACTGCAAGTCTGTTCAACAGACTTACTGACTTCCTTATATATACCAGCAGATCCGAAACCTTAGTGGTGGATATATCCACCAATGAGACCATATGTCTCCCTAGACACATCCATCTAAATCTATCAAGAGGCACACATTCACCCAATATGTATTTTGCCGTTTGCAATGCTTGTGAGCAAAGTCTACAAATATCTACTTCTGTGATCGCCATTCTCATCAGATGCACTCTCACACCACAGTGTCCCATAATATTTTGGTACTGTATTATAGAAACTAACTAACAAACAAGCTAAACTAATAAACCGTTAAAGGTCATACACAATTTTAAAAAAGTTTGCTAAATAAGAAAACTTGATACATAGGGGAGTATAATTTAACTCTGAAAACTTTAAATTTTTATTTGAAATTCACTACTAAAATTAAAACAAACGAAATTCAACCATTTCTGATCTGAATGATTGCGGGTACTGAAAGTAATTCACATGAGACAATAATGAATAACAAATATCATATACGAAGCAAGATATAGAATAAAATTTCCACTAAGAAAGCTAATACTGTGTGTCTTTTGGGTTTGAAAGAAATTTTTCATTAGTTGCTTCTACAACCTGACCAAATTATTGTTTCTGACATCAAGCCAATCATGAAACCTGCAAATATTTATTAACAATAGGATATGATAGGAAGAAGTGGCAGCCTCGTAATGACAAGGCACACTTGAGCACGCATAGCGGCCCGTTGTGATACCACATTATGCAGGGAGCCCTGATAGCCAGACGCTCCACATAAGAAGCACTACTTCTACAGAAAATTATGATAGAAACCAGCCAGAGAGCCTAATGAATTTGGCAATTGAACCAATGTCCCGGGTGGACAGGTCAGTCAATCCATCGAGAAAAGGAGATCCTAATGTAAGAAATCTTTGTCGGGCCAGAGAAGGGCACTGGCAAGTATAGTGAACCAAAGTTTCCTCTTCTTCAATCGACCCGCAGCCACGACAGAAGTCGCTTGCAGGCAAGCGCAGCCTCTCTACATGCCTGCCCATCACACAGTGACCCGTGAGGACAGATACAACGGAAGAGATGTCCCTACGGTTCAGTTTAAAGAGTTGATTGGTACGCCTCAAGTCCAGCTTGGGATAGGTGAGTCTAGAAATTTGACAGGACTCCTCCCGCGACCAGGACAGGTCCGCGTTCAATAAATGGTTCCTTCTAATAAGGAGTCTAACGGAGGAAAGAGGTATACCCACTTCCACATGAGAATGAACATTCGGCAGAGACGTGCCCGCCCTAGCCAATTCATGGTTGTACACATAAGATTACATTATTGTTTGCGATAGGTTGTATGGTACCAAATTGCTAATTATACCCTTAAGTTGTTTTAGGAATCCAACTTAACCAACTAAGTAAGTAACAAAATTCATTTAAGAAACTAAAGGCTGATTAGCTGTCCGGTCGCATGTCTATTTATGTAAACCTTGTAATAAAAGTTAATAATAAGGCAAAATGTGGTAAGTCTTCCTTCTGAGTCCATAACTAGGAAAGATTTTTGTTAAAACAGTGTTTTGTAATAATTCATACATTGGATCTACTTTCTTTTACAAAAACAGGCAGTTAATTTTTTAAATATATTCGAGTACTTTTTACAAAATCTTTCAATCTTATTATGACGTCTTTTTTTCCAAAATAAAATTAAATTTAACCTGTTGTATTAATTATACACAGTCAGTGTTACTAAAGATGATATTTGATTTGATTGAATTATCAGTAATTATAAAAATGATCATGATCTATATGTTTTTCAAGAAGTTTCGTTTTTGATGTTTTTCAATATTTTTTTGCGATATTTCTTTTGAGTACAATCAACATACATTTTATATTTCCTGAAGTAATTTAAAAACAATTTTTGTATTTATCTTTATTGTCGTTTCAATAATTAAAAATGAAATGTTTGTAACATTTCAACACTTTAAGTCGTCGTTTTATTTTTCTTTTTGTATTTTTTTTTTTTTTTTTTTTGCATGCCATTTTAATCCTCTTTTACTTACCTTCGATTTTGGTACCAAGTCTTGACTTGACAATCACTCAATTCCAATTTATTTGCCAATTCCATACGATCCTGAACACTCAAATATTTTTGACGTTCAAATGATTTTTCCAACGTCTGCAATTGATGATCAGTAAAGGCAGTACGTGCCTTGCGTTGTTTCTTGGATAAGCCCATTAGATTGTCACTGCTTTTAATGCTGTGGCCATCATCATCTTTGGCACCTGCAATAAAATTGAATAAAAGTAAAGAAAAAAAATTTATATTTTATTTATTTATTTTCTTTTAAGCGGATATTTTTTCTTGATATGCTGTTGGTGATTTCTGTCATGATCATTTATGGTTTGTTTTGTGTGGTTTTGTATTATTATTAGCAGTCTTGTTTTTGTAGTCACATGGTATTATTATTTAAAAAAAAAAGAAACAATTTTTTTTTTTTCAATTTTCTTGCAATTTAAATCTTTAAATGTTTACCACGTAGCATTTGCAAAGTCCCAAACAAGTTGTACAAATCAACAACCAACGACGAGTGGTTTGTCCACATCATTTCTTAAAGTGAAATGATGCGTAAATTTTTGTGTGTCATATTTATGTGCAATTAATTAAAATTATTTTTTCATGGGTATTCATGCTGTATTTTAAGACTCTTAAAGAGTACAATTTTGTATTAACCAAAGCAGAGATTTGCGTAAAAATTAACTACAAAAAAAAAAAAAAGAAAAAACCACCAAAACTAAATTTAGGTCGACTGTGATGGGGTATCTGTTCGTTTTAAATCTTCAATCTTTTTAATTATCAAGAAATTATTGAATTTTTTTTTTATAAAGTGTTACTCTATTCAATTATAATACTGAACCTATTCAGGGTATAACTACCTCTCTCTTTGAAAGCCTTTTATACTTCTTGCTGTTAATGCTCAAGTAGTTTTTTTTATAAATTAATAATAATTTTATGGTATTTTAATATCTGTTTTGCGTAATTAGCATTTAATTAAAAGATAATCATTTAGAAACACAGGCAAAGCTGATACTTTTTCTTTATGGATTATCCATTTAGATATTTTAATACCATTTGTGGACTTATTTTTATTTATTTTTTATTTTTTGTAATAACAATACAAGTTTTTTTTTTAATCTTTTAATATAATTAAATAAATAATAAATAAAAAGCACAACTAGGAACTTAGTTGGAATAATTTAATACAAAGAGCTGTAAAAAAATGTGTAAAGCCGCTGCTGAAAGTTTATGTAATGAGATAAACAGGGTGTCCATCGGGATGGTATACTACTTAGGTTTGCTGCCATTTTGGTAAACATTAGTCTTGATAGTTCATATTTGTTTGTCGTGAAGTGGAGAAGTAGCAAATTTATTGTAGAAAATGCTTCGGTAAACCAACGTCTTTTAATCCTTAACACATGTTTGCAAAATCAATCATCGATTACTGTCACGATGAGAAAATTATGTGAAATTTTTGGCAGAAACAACGTGACGCACTATTTATTATGTAGTGTATGATTTCGAAGAAAGAGGGACTGTAGCTGATAAGCCCAAGCATAGACCACAGTGGATTGCAAGATCGGCTGAAAACATTACTGCTGTTTAAGAAAGCGTCCAAAACAATCCATCAACCTCAATTCGATTCCGCACAGTGGGATTTGTTCATACAATGTTTGGCAAAAAATATAAGGAGTGCTCGTAGAATGTTGAAATTTTACTTTGAGCATTTGGTTAGCCCAATTAAGAAAAATATTAAGTTTAATCAAAATTGGCCATGCCCACTACCCACCACCCATAGAACCAAAAATTTGTTTTTGGCCCAAAGTTTTTGAAATTTGGCACAGAGCCTCAATTATCCAGCAGAAATTAGTGCTTACCCGTAAGCTATTTTGTAAAGGAGAAATTGTGAACTATTACATACACGTGCGCCTCAATAATGCATGATTTTTATATGAAATGAGCCGCTAAAATGCAATAGAAATGCAAATTTATTGTCACCAGTAAGCAAAGAGTACAAAAAACAAAAATAATACCTTATCCTATAGCATTTTTGGAAGCTTTAAGGTATGAATAAACAGTATAACGCTTCCATTATTCCTTACAATTTTATTTATTGCTTCCAAATTTAAAAAATTTTCTGCTGAGTAACGCTCACATTCAAAGCCCGTCTAAACCTCACAACTTTTTGTTTCTTTACCAAAACTAATTAAATTTAAATTTTATATTTATAATTTTTTTAATTAAAAATTTCATGAATTTGGAGACAAATTTTATGATTTTATAAAAGATTATTAATTATTTAAACTTTTTTTTTTAATTGATAGTATGGAGTTTTACCTTTCATTTTATTATAGTGGGAGCAAATAGCACGACCGAGCAACCTTTTTTTTTTTTCTTCCAAGAAAGTTTGCAATCACGGCACATTATAGAACAAATTTTTTTCTATCATATCTGTTAAACCTTATGAGCGAACTTTATATATATATATATTTTATAATACGCAGAAAAGTCTTTATTTGAAAAAAATCACTATTTAAATCTGAGCAATAAAATTGTCTTACGTACAAACACTATAGAAGTGCTCAAACAGTTTTCAATATTTGGACTAAAATTTGCAGATGACTTTATTTCTTTATTTCAAAGACAAATAACTTTTTTGGGATACAATTTATTGATTCTTCATACTGAATCTTTTTTCTTCAAAACTGCATCATTACATTTTTAAATTTTATATGTCGAAAAAATTACTTATTGCAATAAATCTCCCACTGTGCGCCGTGCTCAGGAGCTTGGTCTCCAAAGAACAACTTTGGCCACAATTTTGCAGAAAGATTTGCATTTGCTTCCATTTAAGATTCAGTTGACACAAGAGCTTCTCGCAGAGGACCATTTACGTCACCGTACAAATGGCAATAGGATTTTACAGCTCGCCCTTGACAACCCCGATTTTCATGAAAATATCATAATGATTGACGAGGAACATTTTTGTTTGAATGGATATGTGAATAAACAGAATAGTCGGTTCTGGGCAATGGAAAACCCTCACTTTTGCATCCATTAAAAATGACAGCCTTGTGTGCAATTTGGTCAGGAGGAATCATTGTACGTTACTGCTTTGAAACTGAACACGGAGTAACGGTAACTGTCAATGGGGAACGATATCGTTATAAGTATAATTGAAAACTTTTTAAGGCCACAACTGCTTTTGGCCTGATTAACATGTGGTTTCTACAAGACGATGTCACATCGCATACAGCCAAAATTACAATGGAATTACTGCGAGACCGCTTTCTACATACATACATACATTAGAACCCTGTGTCAGGGTTATGGCTTGGCTTCTCGCAGCACTCATGTAGTGTGTGTTAATTTTTATCTATGAGTACCGGGACCTACAGTTTAAAGTCGACTCCGAAAGACAGATTTTAGAAACTTTTGCCAGAAGACTGCTGAGAGGTAGTCGTCGATAGAAATATTTATTTTTTTTAATATTTCTTTACTGCAAGATGTCATATCTGAGATTTGATCTCTATCGTCTTAGTAAGCCAATACACTAACCACTAGACCACGGCGACCGCTTTCTGCAACAAGTAATTTCAAGAAATGGTGAAGTTAATTGGCCTACACGGTCGCCTGATTTTATTGCTCCAGACTTCTTTTTGTGGGGATATCTGTAACGCTGGAGCAACTCAAGCAAAACATTCGTGATGAAATTAATAAAATACAGCGGTGAAATGTGTGAGAATGTAATGACAAATTTGCTCAAAACGGCTCACATAGGTCTTGTCAGAACAAACATATGTTCTTTACAACTGCGTCTGTATCTTCTTACTAAACAGTTTAAAGGCAATGCAAAACAATTTCTTCAAATAGCAGATTCAACTCAAAAAGGGGGTCGTGGCATAGTGGCAGAGCGCTCGCACAGAAACTCACACGACCAAGGTTCAATCCCAGCGAAGGACAAAATTAAATTAAAAAAAAATAAAAATTGCGATTTTCTAACAATTCCAATTTAAATTAAAAAGTTAAATTTAAAAAAAATAAGAGGTTCCCCCCCTCCAGCAAGACCATCTGCAAGAAACCGCCCCCTGACATTTCTAATATATTCCACCAGAAACCAATGATCAGGAGTACAGCGCCACCTTCTGGAAAGATAACAGCTAATCTACTGAAGACGCTCACCATTCACATTCAAACATCCACCGACAGATGAGGCAATTGCTGTTTGATCATTCGAGGGTGAAGGTATAACACTGGCTCTTGAGTGGACAAATTTACAGCAACTTGTTTCATCAACAAAAAAAAAAGGCGCAAAATATACAAACATCTAAGAAAAAAAAGCCTTCTATCAACCATCTTCAAATTCCAATACAATGCACTGGATAAGTAGGGGTTTACCCCTGAGAATTGGTCTTAAAAAAAAAAAAAAAGTGTCAGAATACTTCTTTTAACAGCACTTTGTGCATACCTTAGAACATAGATTGCTCTGCTGCAAAGAATACTTTAAATTACAATGTTTATGAAAATGTTTCATTCTTTTCATATAAATTTTATAACTAAACTGAATTGAAATTTAAATATGTCAGCTTTAATAATAAATAAAAATCCTACAAAAATCAAAAGATTAAAGCAACAAACGTCTTTTTTTTCATTTATAATCCTATAATCGAGTATTACAAAATCTTCTCGTTGATTATAACAATTTGTAAAAAAATAACAACTGATTATAAAAAAGTGTAAAAAACAACAACTCTAATATCAATAATTATTTTAATTTCTATGATTTAGTAGTTCAATTAAATGTAAAATATTTATACCACTTTACAAGGAAATTAGAGATTTTTCATTAATTTTCCAGCAAAACAACTACATTTAATAGAAAGAAGAAAAATATAAGCCAAGCTAAGTAAGTTTATGTGTTTTTTGTGTGGATTTCAATTTTTTCTTTTTTTTTTTTTTTGCAATAAATTAAAGAATAGGTAAACGAAAATAAAGTTTAAAATAAAAAATTTTTTATGAAAATTAAAACTAAAAAAAAACTCAAACAACACAACAACATCAGACATAAAAACTAAACTGTAAAACATTTCCGCAAAATGTGGTTAAATGTTTCACTTTAAAGACATTAAGTCGGCACGCTAAATCAAATATATTCTTTTTATATTGGAAAACTTACAAAAACAAAAACCTTAAACGAAAGATAATTTATAAGTATATACATACATAACGAAAAGCAAAAATTAAATAAAATTTAATGAATAAATGAATGAATCAGTGCTAATAAATGAACTGGTTGACTGCTGTGTGAGTTAGTGAATGAGTGAGTAGCTGTAAGAAGAATGGTTGGTTGATTTACTTGGAATTGTTTGTGGAACACAGAAAAATACCACATAATACCACTTTTAACTTCAAAAAGAAAATGTAATCAAAGTGTAAATGATTTAGTTCATATTAAATGCTTTGGTAATCATAAAGTATGCCAATTCTATTGTTTAAGAAAAACACAAGGTTTAAACACATCAGTATTACACGTAATATGTACATGAAAACAGTGGCATGCACTTGAAATATTTACTGGATAAATGCAGAATTTAGAAACAAACAGTAGAAGTCGAAAGTGCCATATTTTAAATAATACGTGTATCAATCCATATCACTGTATCTATGCTACCCATAAAACCCATAATCTATCAACGGATAGGCAATTTAAAAATTACGTCTAATGCAAATTACGCGAAAAGAAAAGAAACTTCGATGCTCTGCAGCAAAATGAGACATAATTGGATGAGCCGATAGCTTGATGCTGGTGCGTGGTATAGTGATTAAAGACTCAAACGGCCCAGGTTCAAATCCCAGCAAAGGTAAAAAATTAAAAAGTTAGTTTGCGGTTTTTTCAAAATTATAATTTAAAAATAAAAGGTCCCCCCCCCCTCGAAGAAGACCATCTACAAAGAAACCGCAAACCGACAACCCACTCTATTCCACCTTAATAAAAAACGAATGATCAGAAGAAAAAGCGCCACCTATTGGGAAGTAGCAGATAACAGCCAAACCTACTTAGTAAAGGCACTCACCATACAATCAGCATGCAACGATGAGGCAATTGCTGTTGATCATTCAAGGGTGAAGGTATAACACTGGTCTTTGAATGATCAATTCACAGCAATTTGTCTCATTCCCAAGGCGCTTAATAATAATATAATAAATAAAAATATATGTACTATCTTTTCCAAAAATGCCCATACAATGCACAGCATTTTGGAGGGGTTAACCCCTGAGTATTGGTCTCAAATAAAAAAAGACATGGGTGAGTAAAAATGGTCCTTTTCAGGACGGCGCTCTTGGCCTTCCCGAAGTAATGCGGGAAGAGCTTATGGAAAGGTATTCTGTCCAGAGGAGTAGTGATTTATCACTCGGAGCAACTAGTACTTGCCAGTTGTAAGTGCGAAGGCATTTCTGAACCTAAACTAAAAACCTAAACCTTAATTTTTATGAATTTCCGTTGACTATTAAACAAGAACTAGTACAACACATCCCTAGTTGCTAGACGATCTAAATATTTATAGTACTATCCCGATATAATGTATTTCTCATATATCTAAAGTAACTCATAATTTTAATTAGGGAAAAAATTATAATAACAAATAGAACACTAACCCAGCAAAAACATTCCGTACTTTTGGAAGCTCAAAATAAACTTGACTGCTGATGCAGTAGCTTACTATGAAAAATTACTAAGCAGAAGGAAATACTTTAATGCCATTGCAATGGTTTTTAATTACTGTTAACGCCGTGGTCTAGTGATTAGTGTGTTGGCTTGCTAAGACAAGAGCTCCGGATGCACACCCTAACTCTGACATCTTGAAAAAAAATATTTCTTTCGGCGACTAACAACAGATTAAAATGAACAATCTTCTCAAGTCTGTCAAACGGAGACGACTTTAAGCTGTAGGTTTCCCAGTACTAATGGATAAAAATTAACACACACAACATAGGTGCTGTAAGAAGTTAGGCCGTAACCCTGAAATAAGTTTGTAATGGCCAATTATGTATGTATTTATGTATGTAAGGGAAACTAAATTAACTGTTTTTAGTTATCCCTTACATAGAAGCAGTTTGTAATTAATATTTATTATAAATAGAATTCAGCTTCTCTTCCTTACAAAACTGAGGACAGTGAGCTCCAATTTTTACTGAATTAAATAAAATTCGAGCTCGAAGCTAAAAGTCATTTTCATTATTTGCAGAGACTGGCATACCAAAATTCGAGGGCTTGTTAAGTCTTTTAAATAGTTTTGAATACATTTTTATTTTTAATCCATAAGGTTATACATTACACAGAAAAAATTTAAAATCAATTTCAATTAACAAATTTGTACTACCAATTAAATTGTTTACTAGTTTTGCCCCTACAAACAATATTAATAATATCAATTATAAAATTAATAGTGTCGAGCTTTTTGACAAAAAAAATTTTCAATTAAATATTTAATTGGGCCAATTAATCTTTTAATAAAAAATTCAAGCTCATATTAATCAAATAAATTAATTGGTATAAGTAAAAAATTAACTGACGCAGAAATTTTAAACCAATTAAAAAATTAATTAATAGAACTTAAATTTTATTTGATCCCACTAATTTAAAATGAAAAAGATATTTTAAATGCAACCCCAAATTTACAAAAAATTGCAAACTATATTAATTTTTTTATTTATTTTTTTTTTCAAACTAAAAACCCTTTATTTATTATATTTATCATACCTGTCAATACAATAACAGAGCTCACATATAGTCACGAGTTTTATTGTTGAAAAAAATACGTCTTTGTTTGATAAAAGCACATAAATTCGCTTTGTTTGTTCTATAATATGTCTGTTCTATAATAAGCACTGAGAATTTTTATTTTTTTTTTTTTTTTGCTCACTGTTATGCCGTAGATGGTCTATCATTCCAATTTTGGCATATTTTCTCCATTATCTCGTCCGATATCTCAGCTTTAATGACTATAATTTTGTCTTTCTGTGTTGCTGGAACTATTGCTGGCTTATCCCCGCAAACGAGTTACTTTATGTATCTGCAGAAAAAGTAGTCTAGTGTGATCAAATCGAATGACTTTATTACGAATATTTGCTTTACAAACTGGTCTCTCAATTGGTTTATCGTTTTGCTAGCCATCTGGCACCGTCTTACATTTTGGATTAAAAAAAAACGTCGGTGATCATCGCACCCTAATTTGCCCCATTTATTGTAAAGTTTCGAATTTCATTATTTTTGGAGAAGTACCATATAATGAAGCCGCCAGCCTAAAAATCTTATCAAGGAGTACATTTTTCAAGGGGAATTGTGAACACTTTTACGTGCTTCTGTCTTTGAAAACACATTATAATACAATACAATTTAAATAATAGATCTGAAAGCCTAATTCGTTTGCGAATCTAATCACTTTCGTTATTGCCTAATTTCACAAACGTTTTTTTTTTCACTGAAAAACCAAGTAGCAATAAATGCCTCAAATGAGAAATCGTTTAAATATCTTTTGTTTGTCTAATGCGCTATACTCGTTTATAATCAATTATAGAGTTTATTTTTTTCTGTCGAAACCACTGTTTTCTAAATTTACTAATGACATTGACTGAAATCAGTTTAACAGCATGAATTTCCTTTGCCAACCTCCATCTCTTCTTTGTTTCCCTTTTGTTTTAACCACAACGCTGCAATTAATTATGCAAAATCATATTAAATGCTAAAGGAAATTTAGAAAATAAAATAAAAATAAAAGAAAAACATACAATAGATAAAATAAAAAGAAAAAAACTTAATTTATAACGATTTATATATGGAAAATCAAATAAGAGAGCTTAAGAGTAAAGCACTCGTAAGTTAAGCAAATATTGTAATGAGTTATAAATGAAAGGGGGTCATAAGCTTTGTTGCACCCCCTTCGACTCTTCTGGCAGTAGGCACCAGCTAATGTGAAAATTAATGGTAATCTTGGCTTTTATTAAGAGAAAAGAATTCTTTTGTTTTTCTTTTTTCTTCAGAAAAAAAAAAGAAAATAAATAAAATAAACTGTTGGATTGACTAACTGACTGAATGTCTAACGAACACTTTGCTGGGGAAAATACTTAATAGAGATAAAGAGCAAAAAAAAAAGAATTGTAACATCCTCTGTAAATAAGTGTTCATTGTCTTAGTTGTTGTTGGTTAGTCTTTTTGCATTTTTTAATGTATAATTAAGTGTTTTGTGGCTAAATTGCATTAAACATGCTTAAATGCGCAACTGTAAATTGTTGTTATTCTTGCTGAATAGCTTCTCATTTGATTTTCTTTTTTTTTTTTTTTTTTGTTTTAATTTTCATTAAAGATTTTATTATTTTGTATGTTATTGTTGTTTTTATAGGGTTACTATTTTGTTTTTGTGGCCTGCCAGTAAATTTACTGCTCTACTACACTTTACTTTATTCAGCTTTCTGTAGTCTTTTATAAGAAAAGAAAAAGAAAAAAAAAACGAAACGTTTTAAGTGAAGAAACCTCCAGTTTACTCTGCTCTAAAATTTTTTATACTTGTTTCTGTTATTGTTTTTGTATTTTTGTTTTATAATAGTTGGTTTTTTATTACATAAATGTGGTTTATTTGCAGCATAGCATATATGCAGCACAACAGCAGCTTTTTATCTTTTTGCATTTCAATTAAGTTGCTGTTGCTGCAGTCACTCACTCATTGAAAGAACCAACCAGTCAACCATTTACTCTTCACTTCTCTACTATTTATTAAGTTTAGGAATTTTGCTTTATTTACACTTTAAAAACATTAGCAATTTCCTAAAACTTAAAGTGGTATGCGCTACTATTAAGAAGATAAGCAATGTAGACATTGTTTGTATTAAGACACAGAAGCAGACACAATTTATTAAAAAATTCAAAACAAGCGAATACTTCCTTCCTTCGTAGATTTAATATATACAAAGCCAAAAACTGTGTTGTGCCTTCCTATTGCAGTTGATTGGCAAGATGAATAATAATAGTGTAGTCGCCGTGGTCTAGTGATTATTGTGTTGGCTTACTAAGATGATAGCGTCGGGGTCAAATCTCAGTTCTGACATCCTTACCAAAAAGAAATATAAAAAAATTATATCTTTCGGCGTCTATCTCTCAGCACTTTTCTGGCAAAAGCTCTGAGAGTAATTGATTGAAATGAAAAAACTTCTCAAATCTGTCGTTCGAAGACGACTCTTAACTGTAGGTTCCGGTACTGACGGGTTGAAAATTAACACACACAACATGAGTGTTGCGAGAAGCTAGGCCGTAACCCTGACATAGGGTTGTAATGGCCAATTATATATGTATGTATGTATGTACGAGGCGGATTGATATTGAAGCTACCTAAGTAGGAAAAAACATTTTTTTTTTCAAAAACCATTAATTTCTCAACATAGTCTCCTTTTAGCCCAATATACTTAGTAAGACGATTTTCCAACTTTTTTATACCATCTAAATAATACTATTTTGGGAACTCCTCAAAATACGCATTAGTTTCGGTAATCACTTCTTCGTTTGAGATGAATCTTTTTCCTGCGAGCCATTTTTTCAAGTTTGGAAACAGGAAAAAGTCACTAGGGGCTAAATCTGGACTATAAGGTGGATGATCAACCAATTCGAAGTGGATTTCTCGTAGTTTTAGCATCGTATCTAATGCTGTGTGAACCCGTGTGTTGTCTTGAAGAAAGAGCACTTTTTGCTTGTTTAAATGTGGTAGTTTTTCCTTGATTGCATCAACCAATTGACCCAATAATGCACGATAATACTCTCCTGTGATTGAGCAATATTCCGTGTGCATCCCAAAATACAGTGGCCATAACCTTGCCAGACGATTTCGCTGTCTTCGCCTTCTCCGGACCACTTCCACCAGCTTCCACCCATTGCTTCGATTGATTTTTGGTTTCAGGTGTGCAGTGGTGGACCCATGTTTCATCAACTGTTATTAATCTACGCCAAAAATCAGCAGGATTATGCTTTATCATGTCCAAACACCGCTGTGAAGTGATCTGTCAAACTCGTTTTTGTTTAACACTGAGCAAACGCGGCACCCATCTTGCCGATAGCTTTTTCATATGCAAATGTTTATGCAAAATGCTGAACACACGTTCATATAATATGTTTACCATTTCAGCAATCTCACGTATTTTGAGTGCTTGTTCGGCCCCGTTTAAATTCAGCAATCCAATATTTTACCATATAATCTGACGGAGCAGATTCACCGTAATGTTTATCAAGCTTTTCATTTGTCTCTTTCGCCGTTTTGCCTTTCAAATAATAGTGTTTAATCACTACATGAAATTCACTTTTTTCCATTTTCCAAGAAACACAAAAGTTGCTTACTATGAATGAATGAATAGTAGAGCCTTTATAAAATCAACCATTACCTACATTTTTACTTAAAAGATGTTTGTACTTGTTGTTTTTTTTGTTTTTCTTTTTTTAATTCCTAAACAATTTTGTGGTTTTATGGAAAATGTAGTCATGTATGTTGTTAAACGATTATCGTTATTTAATCTAAAACTTTTAAAAATGTTGCAATTTTTTTTCCTATTCTACCATAACAAAAAAAGTAAAAAATTAAAAAAAAATAAAAACAGATTTTAAAACTATAGAAAAGTCAAAACCGAGTTTAAGAAAAGGGTTATTATAACAGTAAAATTCTATTTTATTTTAATTAAAACAAAAACCCTGAAAGAAAATCAAGAAAAAATTATCATAAGCTTGCGTGCATGTGGTCATAAATGTTGATTGAAAACTAAAGTTTAATATTAAATCCTAAAGAAAAAAATTTGCAAGAGAGAACCGTAATTAACGAAAGACTTAAGCAACAAACTTGTCAAAATTGCTTGACTCTGAATAATTATTTTTTCTTCTTTTGAGCTTTAAAACATACGCGTATCACAAAGTATAAAGTCTTTAAAGTAACTTAAGAAACAATTTATAAAAAAATAAGCTTTTAATTTTTATAATTTCTTTAGTATTTTGTACGTAATAAATTGAATATTAAATTTCGAGTAAAAAATGTTTAAAAAAAAGTGCATAAAAAATGTATAAAAAACTAAATGTTGAAAAATTCCATTAAAATTTTTTCAACTCGTGTCACTTGAGACGCGTGCGATTATCGAGTGATTTTGTTTATATATGGCACATACATATATATTTCAAAAATGGATAAATCAAACTTCTTTTTTATTAAATAAAAAAGCCATTATATTTTTTTCTATATCAATTTAAACCCACACACACATACAGAAATGTTGAAAAGAGCTTGTACAGAATTTATTTCAAAAAAAAAAAATGAAAGAAAATAAATATGTTAAATGTATCAAACAAGTGATTGATATTTTTGAAGTCGGTCATAATATTTGAAATTGATACCTTGGGCTTGAAGAAAGAAATGAAAAACCAGAATATACGATAAATTCTTTTAAAACGAAATATGTAAAGCTAACAATTTGGCATTTAAAATACACTGAAAAAACTAAATGTAAATTTCAATAGCGAGTACTGGTCGGCCTCTATAACTACTGAAACAAATGATACATCTATGTTAAGAAGACAAATTTTGCAATAAATTTTATTATATATGTACAGCGTGTTCCAGAACTCAATGTCAAGCCGAAACGTAATATAAAACGAATAAAAAACATTTGAACTGAGTAAAATGGGTTTGCAAAAATCGGGTTACTTAAGGTTTTTATTGTTTACTCGTTTTTTTTTAGTATGAAACTAACAAGTATTGTACCATTTTACAATCCTGATTAAATGATTATATTTTATTTTAAAGGAGGGCCTTTCAAAGTCGACAAATTTTTAAAATTTTAATAAATAGTCTTAAACTTGGGGCAATTGCGTCATTATTTTTGACTGATGTTCTGGAAATGTTATTTAGAGTTACGGTTTTTCAAACTTTAATGAACCAAAATAATAAAAATTAACCATCATATCTGAAAAATGGTTACAGTTTAACCAAATTTCTAGGTTTTTCTTAAATGCCCATAACTGCATGGGATAGATTCCTGTCTACCACTTTCGGCTTAATGTTGAGTTCTGGGATACCATATATACCAGTTTATATAGAACACCAGCAGATTAATCAGATAAACCCTGCTAATAAAGTGGGTTTTATTGCTATTGTCAAAAAACTAAGCACAACAAACAACAGAATCTACTCAGGTGCCTTATTGTTATGTAAATACTTGTAACCAGAGTGGGCAAACAAACAAAACATTTCACAAACGTTTCCACAAAGTCATAAACTTTTCAAAATTTTTCGTTTTGTACATGAGCAAAACCAAAACAAATACTTTTTAAATGAGAAAGATCGCAAACAAAACAATTTGCTTTTCGCTCTTGTGCTTGCTTTGATATTCCGTTACATTCGTATTATTGCGTACAAAACAAAAGGAGAAAAGTATTTTTTGAGTGTTTCATTTAGTTCGTATGTATATTTTTTTCTTTTTTTGAATAAAATTAAAATCATAAATAAAATTTTTACTGCTTTGCCCAAAATCTTATTTCATTTAGGTATTATTATATATTTTAGGGAGTTGTAATGAGAAAATCAATTTTCAAACGTTTGCAAACGTATTTTCTTCAAACTTTTCAATTTTGTTCTCAATCTTTTTTTTTGTACCTGCGCACATTTGATTTAGTGTATTTTTTGTGCTCACAAATAAAAACAATATTTTTTTTATTTTTGTTTTACTCATTATAAAGAACAAAACACCCCTAATGCACTATTATCAAAATAAACAGTGATCAAAACCTTGTTCACTATATGCCGCTGTCATCGTTATAAGTTTACTGATATACTCGAATCTTTTTGATAACCAGAAATGGTTTTATTTGTTTCATTTTCGAAGTTAAGGAAACTGTGCTTTTAACATCAAGGTTAGCTGTAATAAATTGTTCTTTATATATTTGTTTACCCAACTAAGGCTTTCTAATTTTAATTCTTACTTTAGAAAAATCAGATATTTTGGAAATAGCTACAAGCTGGATCGCATAAGATTTGCCTCAACTGTGTTCCATCCAGATGAATCTTAGAAGATGTTAGAACAGCTGAAAGACTTCAAAACAGACATGGTCTAAGTATAGATTATCTAAATTGAAAGCAGTACAGAGCAATGGCTCTTTTGCAAATATACCCGTGAGATAAGACTACAGCCCAATTAAAGTTTTTAAGGACTTTTTTGTTGTCGCTAAACTCTAAATTACTACTTTGCTAATTATTATTACAAAAGAGATTGTAAGGTCAAAACAGTGAACGATTTATTTGGAAGTACAAGCGTAGTAGTACTAATTTGTCAATTGAAATTGATATTCTATTTTTTATGTGTACTAAATAAGAATCATAAAAAGTGTTTTGTATGAAGAAGGTTCATAAGTGGAAAAATTAGACAAAATGAAACGAAAAAAAGTGTGTGATAGTGGATTCTATGGAAAAACACACATGCTTATGAACTCTTTTTTTTAATTATTGACGCAGATTGTTTATTGCATATTTGGGTGATCGATTATTCGACATTTCCAAAACTGGTTTTCGGTTTATTTGAAAATTACTAAATTTTAATAAACCGGTTTCAGTTAACTTTTTGTTAAATAACCAGTGTTGAGGTTTATTTTTTGTTAAATAAACGGCTAACTTGTTTTAGTTGTAAAATATTGAAACGCCTAGGAAAATTAAAAGAAAATTGAATATAAAATCATTTTTTTTTTACTTCAAAAAGACCCAATTTCTTTCTCTCTATTAATGAAATCTTTCAAGTATTCTGAATCAATGAATTTTCTCTGAGTGTAGGTTTGCGACCTGTAGCTTAATCACAGTTTTAACAAGTACAATTTTTGCACTCCTTAAATGTAAGGTCGGAATAAAACAGAATTTTTCTTTATCTCCGTTATAGAATAAAAAAAACTGTAGACTAACTGTTTTAGTTTCATGTTTTTAAAGTTCACTTCATTTTGCTATTATTGGAGTTACATTACAGCATTTACAACATGATGCAGTATATTTCTTTATTTACTTTTTTTAGCTTGTTTGTTTCAAGTATTACTAACAGCAATAAAAAGTTGTGTTTTCAAATCTATAATTAGAAAATAAATGTTAATCGGTTTTGTTAAATACCATTTACAATTCTACACTATAATTTTCTTCAGTGCATACATACACAAATATTTTTTTTCCTAAATTGACCAGAATATTTAGATTTATGGAACACGTTCTTTCCAACATTCAAATGTGTATTTTTTTTTTTTAATTTTTTTCCCCCTTTTTAGTTAATGGCATACATTTTCACCTAATAAATGATGAATTGTGTAGAAACAGACGTATTAAGGGGGATCTGAGTGAAGTGGTGATGTTTATGAAATAAACTGGTATTGTACGAGTAGTTTTTTTTATAGATATTTTTTATTGCTGCTTTTGGTGTTGCTTTTGTTGATGTCGTCATCATTTGTATGTGCGTATGTGTGATGAACAACCAACATAAAAATTAAACCAAGTGATGATGAAGTGAAGTGTAAAGTGATCAAATTGTAAAAATCAAACTTGACGTACGATCACACTCTAATTTCAGTCTGATTAAATATTTTAATACAACAACAAGAGCTAGGAAATATTAACATTTTATGGTCGTCGAACTAATTTTTTTAAGGATTGAAAATGATCCGAGTTCATAAGGAATTTCAATTATGCTGTTCTTGTCTATTCATCAAAATCAACAGAATTTTAAAGGTTTCACATTGAAAATGGAAAAAGAAGGAAATTTTTGAAGGATGACATCATCGCTATGATAGGTATGCACATTATTATTTTGTTTTAATTCATAATAAAATCGAATTTTATTTTAAAATAACTGTTTGGTACATTAGCGAGGTTTTTCTGTAAAAATATTTATTTTTTTTCACACAAACTCTGGCGTGCTTCCCTATCACTACTTATTGTAGGCAAACATTTTAATATAAAGGTTTATGTACTAATTGGCATATTGGCAACGAATTACAAAACTTTCAATATTTCCGTTCTTAAGATATAAAAAAGTCAATATTTAGTATGGGAGTACTCGATATATATGAACTTATTACTTTTATCCACTTCCCAAGGGACACTTAGGCAAAATTTATAAGATTTCCTTTATAAGAGATACCATGTGCACTTTTTCAATTCCGCCCATTTGTTAACTGATTGTTAAGATGATCAAGATATGCGAAAGTCAATATTTATTTTTAATGGGAGATACCATGCCTGTTTGCCAAAATGCGCCCACTTTGGACCAAATATGTATAAACATAAATATAAAGTAAAAATTTGTTTCCTCAGACCCAGCAGAAAATTTTTCAAATTTGGAAGCAATAAATAAAATTGTAAGCAATAATGGAAGCATTATATTATTTTTTATACATTAAAGCTTCCAAAAATGCTATAGGATGAGGTATTATTTTTGATTTTTATACTATTTGCTTACTGGTTGCAATAAATTTGCATTTCTATTGCATTTTAGCGGCTCATTTCATTTAAAAATCATGCATTATTGATGCGCACGTGTCAGTGATTGTTCACAATTTCTCCCTTACAAAATGGCTTATTGGTAAGCACTAATTTCTGCTGGGGAGTGTGGCAACGCTCCTTTAGTTCCTTTTAGACATACAAAAGAAAATCGGTTCAGTCGTTTAACTGTCTACACACTTTAAATAAACCCACAACTAAACACATTTTTATTTAATTTAATGGCTTTGGCCCCATTTTTGGAACGAATTTGAAAGTTCGTTAGCTGGCGTCAATATTATATTAAAAAAAAACTCCAAATTTAAAATCAATTGGCATATCAGTTCAGTCTGTGCGATTTTAGTTAGAATATGTTATTTTATAAACATATGTACATATGTATATTATTTTACATATATAGGGTGGGCTATCTACCGGTTTACATTTGAATTACCAGTTCTCGTATTTCAATTCTGTCAATATGTATGCCATTATATTCTGTCACAAAATTAATCTGCGCTAAACAAAATAAATGGATTTACGCTTGAGCAACGTTGAGAGTTATTGCAAAACAAAGACAATTGTACGAAAATGAAAAAAAGTTATTATTTCGGATGAAACTAATTTTCATCTTAAAATTGCCGTATTTGGGGCTCAGAAAATCCACACGTAGTCTTACCGAAGCCAATGTACCATTTACGAGTGAGTGACTGTTTGGTGCGGAGACATCAATGGCTTATAGTTCTGTGCAAATGAATTAGTCCGTTCAAATGTGGTACAGAAGACCAACCGCGGCAGCCATATGAATGAAATAATATTCCAGCTCAAAACGAAAAAATTGTATTTCACAAAAAACAAATACATTTGGCATAATTTCAACTGTTTTTGTTTTAAATTTGAACTTTTAAAAGGCCAACACTATATGTATTGAATTATTTTCTTTTAAAATACGAGTAGTCCCTTTTAACATATAAAACACATTCGCTCACATGAAGCAAATTACGGCATTCGATATCGAGCAAAATTTTATACAGTGCTAGAACAAGGTACGTACATACATAGAAAATTCACTCGATATAGAGTGCCCTAATTTGCTCCCTGTAAACACTTTTTATTCTTTACGTTGTTCACCATTTTATATCTAGTGCATATTTTCAATCTTAGAAAATAGAAATAAAAGTGTTTGTTCCACAATACCACAGGTTATGAGAACAAAGTTACAGAAACCATAATACAACTTTTCTTAACCTTTTAATAAGAGAGTTATGTTTCGGTTTTGTATACGGTTTCCTTCATTTGAAGACCAAATCATGGTCATAATTGACATCTTTTAATAATTTCTGATCAAAGCTTTCGTGAGATGCTTCTTCTAACCAATATTAGTTTTTATTTTTAAACTGAATTTTCAAAAGAATTTGTTAATACACAAATCAACAAAAATACCTGTCACACTTATAATTTGTACTTGAACTCCGTAGTCACCGTGGTCAAGTGGTTAGGGTGTTGGTTTAATAAGACGATAGTGCCGGGTTCAAATCTCAGCCCTGACCTCTTGGAAAAGAAATATGAAAAGATTATTTCTTTCAGCGACTACCTCTCAGCAATCTTCTGGCAAAAGCTATGGGAGTAATTGATTGGCATGCAAAAGTTTCTCGAATCTGTCGTTCATGGATAAATATTAACACCATGATACAGGGTTGCAATGGCCAATTATGTATGTATGTATGTATGTATGTATGTATGTATGTATGTATGTATGTATGTATGTATGTATGTATGTATGTATGTATGTATGTATGTATACTTTAACTCCTTCTTTTTCATATTTTAAGTGTTCGGACTGAGGTCTTTTAAATACAAACTTCAAGTGATTTTTGAACAAATTTTATTGACAATTTTCTTTCGTCAAAGTTATGACGTGCCAATCCAAAGTTTGTGTGATTTCTTTTTCACCTTCTTGAAAACGATCTTCATTAAATTTGTGTTAGTCCCTTTTAAAGCCTAAATGACAATAAAATAAAAGTAAAGCAGTTTTAATGACAAATACAATGACACACGTCTAATATCAATAATGCTGCCTGGCAAGCATCACGTCGTTAGCAATTGTTCGATTCAAAGCGGAGTCTGCAATGTTCTACCCCTTCAACTTTTTTTCCTTTTTCCTCACATTTTCGTAAGATGTGGACTTACTAGAGGTTTTAGAACTTCTTTTTTGCATAAATTTTTTTATTCACCAAGCAGTCTCTAAAGGAATTATGTAAGAAGTGCAGTGAGAAAAACTCAGAAATATTGAAAACTAATGTTACAGCGAAAAAAAAATCAACTGTGTTAGTCTTTCATTTAATTTTTCTAACAAACCCCTCGTAAATTATTTAATTATTATGATATTTTAACTTAATAAGAAAACACTTATATGGCATTTAAAGAAAAAAATATATAAAAATTATTGATTATAAATATATTTAAAGACATGCAAATTGACCGTTAAATGATAATCGTTTTTGATGTTTTTCTTTTCTAAATTCTCATTTAAAGCCGCGCCTTAAGATAGAAACAAAATATCAAATTTTAAAACAACATTTTATTTCTTTTTTGTATACCAAAACAAAAAAATAAAAGAATTGTTTTTAGTTATTATTGTTGTGTTACTAGCTTGTCCATTTCGTATTGTAGGTTTTTATTTAAATATTTTCGAGTAGGAGTTGAAATTTTGTTGAAATTGTTAACAACGTTTTTGTACTCATTTTGTTTTATTAAAACATTTAATTTAGCATTCATTTTTTTTTTCTCAATATAAATTTTTCTAATTTATTTAAAAATATAAACATAAATATTATAAATTATTTTAGAGAAACATGTTTGTTTTAAATGTTTTCTATTTTTATTTATTTATTTTTTTTTATATCAAAAACATTTAGCAAATTTATGCCAACAATCAAATCATTTTGTTTTCTTATGAATTTTTGTTTTGTATTCATAAAAGAAACGAAACAAGATTTATGATTATTAATCTGATAACGTTTGAATTTAAATGGTCAGACAATTTGAGAATTTTTTATTTATAATTTTAGTTATTGACCAAATAATGGGTGATTAATTTTAACTCGTAGCCTTGTCATTTAATGCTTGTGCAGATAACATCTGTGAGAGAATTGCAGTGTCATGGGCAGTAAAATTAATTTGTTTTTTTTTTTTCAAAAAATTTTACAATTAAATCTACTAGTCAATTAAGTTTTTTCTTTTTTTATTTTAATTTAAAAATATAATTTTCTATTAAAAAAATGGTCCAAGAGCAAATAATTTTTTGCTGGAATTGTTCGATTTTTTTAATGTCAAATATAGGATAGATTTATGGATGCTGATACAGAATTAAAGTTTGAAAATTCTTTCCATATAAATTGACACATAAAAACGCTGCAAAATGCAGATGTGAAATAGAATCAATTTTATTTTGACAGCGATTTTTCTTATGCTCTCAATTTGAAACAGAAATTCTCTCAACAATATTGGCACCCTTCTACTAAATTTCATACAAAACCATATGGTTTTAGTTTTGGGGCAAAGAAGTTGCTGTCGTATTCGTCTGTGTTATCTCAGACTGATTTAATTTCTTCAAAATAATTAATGAGGATGTTTGTATTGTAGTCAGTTTATAATCATTGCCTACTGGTTTTTGAGACCATTTTTCTGTTGCTAAAAATTTAAAAAGCAAGTGACAGGTTTTTAACGATTTATCTATTTCTAAAAACATTTAGCTTTACTGAAAATTAATTGTACACACAGTTATAAAAAGTAATAGAAAAGATATTATATGACAATTCTTACTTTAATTTCAAACACACTTGCAGGACACTGCGTGCTATAAGTTCTCCTATATCCTTTCGTATCTACTGTTTATTCAGTTGACATACTGCCTTTCTAATGAAAGCCAGCAAGACTTTTGGATATGTACAGAGTGTCCGCTGGGAAGAGGTGTAAATTTGTTTTGTTGCCATTTTGGTAAATACTAGTCTTGACGGTTCATATTTGGCAGTCGTGAAGTAGAGACGTGGGAAATTTATTACGAGAAAATATTCGGTAAGCCAACTTGCTTTAATCGGTGAAATCGTTCGCCCATGACAACCTCAATCTTCATGAAAAAAAAACATAATGAGTGACGAGACACATTTTCATTTGAATGGGATAAGTAAATAAACAGAATAATCGGTTCTGGGCTATCCTTTGCATCCATTAAAAGTTACAGTCTGGTGTGCAATTTAGTCAGGAGGAATCGTTGGACCTTATTTCTTTGAAACTGAAAATGGCGTAACGGTACCTGTCAATGGGAAGCAATATCATGATATGATTGGAGACTGTTAAATGCCACAACTGCTTGCTTTAGGGTTGACTAACATGTGGTTTCAACAAGACGGTGCCACATCGCATACAGCCTGTTCCTGGTCTCGCCTCTTGCGTTTGAGAACATTAGAATTACGTCCATAAACCCCAACACCGATACCACTGCCCATTTTAGAGCTATTTGGTGTTTCAACTTTGGAAATAAAATTGACGGTTATATTTACAATTTTTTTGTTATAAGTTGCTTTAGTCGCTCATTACTATTGTTAAATAAACAGTGTTTCTTTAAAAAGAGTTAAAGAGCAAATAAGAAAGTAAAGAAAAATACAGGTTTCCAAATATTTGGTTGCCAATTATTAATACAACACACCGTATATTAGAATAATTAATTTGTTTTAAAATATCCAACTAAAAATTTATATATTTGCAGGTCTCCTTAAAAAATTTCAATTTTATTGTTGTAATAGTCCAGCAGAATTTTGATTAAGTCTGACATGTAATTTAAATCTAAGTCTTTTCTATAATATATTTGTATTATTTTCCTTGACCTTTTTATTAATTTTATTATTAGTTAAATTATTTGAGCTTAAGGTCGAATAAATATTTATATTATTTATTTTACGATATTTCGCTACTTCCTTGCGTAGCATCATCAGGAATATGATAAGCTCAAATAATTTAACTAATAAGTCTTTTCTATCTAAAACAAATATCAAATGCTTAATGAATAAGGAAAAAATTACAAAAAAACAATACTAAAACAATATATAGTCGCCGTGGTCTAGTGGTTAGTGTGTTGGCTTACTAAGACGATAGTGCCGGGTTCAAATCTCAGCACCGACATCTTGAAAAAAGAAATATGAAAAAAATATTTCTTTCGGCGACTACCTCTCAGCAGTCTTCTGGCAAAAGCTCTGAGAGTAATTAATTGCCATGAACAAGCTTCTCAAGTCTGTCGTTCGGAGTCGACATTAAACTGTAGGTCCCGGTACTCATGGATAGAAATTTACACACACAACATGAGTGCTGCGAGAAGCTAGGCCGTAATCCTGACACAGGGTTGTAAAGGCCAGTTATGTATGTATGTATGTAAAACAATTTATTAACTATGAGTTACAAACTTTAAAATAAAATATTTAAGGCCTCCAATGATCTACTAGAATACTAAAACTTGTAAATCTGCAAAAATGCATATTAATTTTCTTTATTTCCCTTAAAGTTTGCATCATATATAAAACAATAAATTTTCAGGCGTCATAAATACTATTCATAGTTTTAACGAATTAACTCTTTTAAATTTCTGCTTGCATAACTCAAAACAAACATTGTAAATAAATGGATTTAATGTTTTTAAATTTCTGTAACACGAAATATGAACAACAATCAAAACAAAAAATTTACAAATAATGTAACAAAAAATTTGTGTTAACAAGTTAAACAACAAAGCAGGCATTTACAGTGGGACTGAACACAATGCAAATCATATTAAATAAAGCGGTTTCCATTTTAAACATTAAAACTAAAAAAGAAAAAAAAATACAGTAATAAATTTACCAGAAGTTGAAGGGTCGTACTTGAATAAAAGCGTACGGCACATATATTTTGCCGAAATTCTTTCATGTCCATACATATTGTATGAGAGCTATAGAAGTACGTCGCGTATGTATATAATGGATTTCAAAAATCTAAATTTGATTTGATGTTTTGGCAAAATTAAAACAAACATCAGAAAAATATAAAACAATAATATTTGTTTGAAGTTGTTTTCTAAGGCAAACAAAAGTAAAAACATGACAAAATAATATTTTTGTATTTCTTTTTTTTTCTTTTTTTCATTTGTTGCGTATTTTAGTAATACGGACGTATACAAATTAAACTTTTCGTAAGTCATTCGTTGTATGCTTTTATTCAGGTACGACCGTAAAAGTTATATATTTACCAACAACTTTTACTTATCCGGCTGGCCCACTGTGCTATACAAGAAATGATAATACATAGTAGTAAACCCAAAGCAGAAACCACAAACAATATTTGTAATTATTATTATTGTTATTGCAATTGATGTGTACATTGCTGGATTGGTTATGCGTGTAAATGTTGGCAACTTTTTATAAAAATTAGAAACTAAATATTAACAATTAATGAAAACAAAATAAAACAAAAACGAGAAGAGAAAAACATTTACTTTAACAAAAATGTAAACTAATAAAACTGATTGGTTAACTATCATTTTAAAAACAACAAATGCGAATAATTTTGCAACCATCAAGAAATAAAAAAATTTTAAATAAAAAATTGCAAAAATAATAGGAATTTTTCTTTCAAACCTTCTATACAAATATATGTATGTATAAAAATTGGATTGTATTGTAGTTTAAAAATGTTACTTTTAAAAATCTTTTACTTTTGTATTTCACTGAAGATTAATATTTTGTATTACAACAACTGGTTCTGTTTTTTCCATACGGGCACATGGTTGCGGATGTGCACGTTGCTCGATTTGAGACAAAAAAAACGGTAGAATACCTTGATGTAAGATTGAATTCCAAACTATATTTCTGGTCTCAAATCCATCATCCTACAACCAAGGCATATCCTACTACCTTACGGAACTCCCCTCTAGGCATTGGTACTTTCGGGAGTACCTGAATAGAAAGGAAAATGTAAGCAGTCCAGTATGTATAAACGGCGATTACAAAGAGGATAATGTGGAACACACGTTTTTTCAATGCTGCAGATGGCAGGGCTCTAAGGAAAACCAAAACAGAGCTCGAACATCAATCTGGCCCTTTTACGACCGATAACGTAGTATGCAGGACAGTTGGTGTTAATCTTGTCAATATCTGAGGAAATATGGAATACCATAGGAGGAAACCCCCCTGAATTAATACGATAAGTGTTGCTGGGATGGTTATTTTAGTTTGTAGGTAGGCGTAGGAGAAGAGCCTTAAGACCACATGGTAACACAACAGCATTTTCATCGCCCGGAGAGAAAAAATGAATAGGCACATGAGGGCCCCAGACTCTAATTTAAATAATTCTACCTTTCCAGATCGAAATTTTCAGTGTTGAAGGAATTTCTATTACTTTTATTATTTCTATTTACTTTTATTAATTACGATAAAAGATTATTGAGTATGTTCAGTGTATTCTGAATTATTTTCATTTTTTGTCACTTACTGAACATAATACGAGTAAACAAACTCATTTTATTAAGCACATCACGCTGTTTCCGTGTCACTTCTCCTCTTCTCTCCATCATTTCATTTTTTGTAATTGTCATCTATTTCAGATACTCAAATTAGCACCAGTTTTTAATTTGCCCTTATTTACCATGATGGTTAAAAGGCGGCGGTTGAAGCTTGGATATCTAACTTATTGTTTTGTTAATAATCTAGAAATCCGAAGTCGAATCTTATTAAGATTGTTGATCATTTTTTATTAATTATTTTTTTTTTCGTCCTTCTTCATATATCTGAACTACATTCTATTAAATGAGTTTTATTTAAATTTTTTGAATTTCATTATATTTTTGGTGTATTTTTTTTTTTTTTTGCAATAATCTCCAACAAAAACAAAGTAAATAAAACCCTATTTTTGTTGACTTTCTGCATGTTTTAAATTAATAATTTAAAAGTGTATTATACTCGTAAAACAATATTAACGAATACATACCTTGTTGTGATTCATTCATATTTTTAAATTAAAATTAATTTGTTTATAACTCTTACTATAAATTTTCATAAAAAAAAATGTTTTTTTTTTTTTTGTTTTGTTGTCTTTATTTTACATTTCTAATCCATTTAAATAGCCAGGAAATTGTTTATAAACGTTATTAAACTAAATATTTATTTACAAATCAAACAATAAAAGTATAAAAAGCGTACAATAACAACAATACAAACAGATTTACTTATACATACATATATACATACGTACATAAATACACATATAAAAAAGCATCAAATTAAAACTTGAAATTGTGCATGCAATAAAACGACAAATTACTATATACTGAACATATTTTTTTTATATTCTTTTTTTTAATATTAATAATGGTTTGGCGATATGCATTAAATTGTTTTCTTATTTTTTCTAAATATTTAATTTTTTTCCATTTAACTGATTCTAATAGCAAATAAAACCTAACAATTTCAAATAAAACACATAAACTAAATAAAGATAAATGTAGAAATTTTACAAAAAATAAAAAGAGCAGTAAAAGAATTGTGATCTACTATGCCTGACTACATACACTCCGGTTCACTTATTTAAAAGTTAGAATATCCTTCAGAACGCTAAACATCGATTTTAGCCCTTTCCGATAGATTTAAAATTGTTTGCCTTTATTCTAGTGAACCAAAAAAAATAAAATACCACATTTTTAGATTTTTTTTATAAATTCCTCAAGAAAAGGTTCCTTAGTTAAGAAACCACAATTGTCATGATTTTGTTTATATCTCAAGATGTCTAGCTTATATTTCTATTTTAAAATTCTGGAATCGGTTAAAAATTGCAAAAAATACCGGCTCCTGAATATGGGATTTTTTGTGCCTTTAAATAAGTGAACCGGAATGTATGTATGTACCTTTATATATTTATATGTTACATACACTCAAACATATTTTATGGCATATTTAGTTGTTCACACTTCAAGCTGATATTTTCACTCACGAATTACTCGTACATGGATCTTTAAACAAAAAAACAGAATACTGATAGAGTACGAGTATACTTTTTTTTCTGTACGAATCATATTCGCCTGGAAGAAATGAATTTTCGAATTACCGAATGTATCAAACAATAGTTAAGATGAGGCGGACATTATAGCCTCAAGTGTTACCGGTTGCGGAAGTTTACCGTATAGCTGCGAATATTGCGGACATTTCTAGCGGTTTTAGGTAGAGAATCTGCTACTCTCACAAAATATCCGAGTTTACAATAACCTTGGCCATAAATCGGAGAGAAAGTAGCGCCATCCAGTAATCATTCCCAAAGGTGCTTAAGGACCATATGGCAAAAATGTTATTTCAAGTTAATTAAAGGTTCATTGCTGTTATTGGTGTTTTCTGTTTTACAAACATGGACCAATGTTAACGTTAATGTAATGTTAATGGTTTATATTAACCTTTGGTTAAAATCCGAAATCGCATGTGTGCGATAAATAAGCCCCAAATCGCTTCTGAATTGGCTACCTCCCATACAAACTAAGTAACGGTTAAGCTAAAGTTTTTTAATTTTGGTATATCTAAAGGTAAAGTTCCCGAAATTAGTGTGAATGACTCCATGACCAATCATCAGTTAAAAATTAATATGTATATTTTAAGAACGGTTAAAGCTAAAGTTTCTGAATTTGGTCTGATTGATTTCCTCAGAAATTGATTGATTTCTTTCAGAAAGTGAGCGGAATTCGGCAAGTAACCGTGTTACCTTCTATACAAACAAAATATTGTTTTTTGTATATCTTGAGAACGGTTGAAGTTCATTCCTTATGTAGAAAGTTTGTTAATTTATATTGCCTGGCAAAGCACAACAGGATTCCCTAATATTATATAAAAATAATATGTAAAAAAACAATCAAATCTGACAAGCTTTACAATTAATCTCTTACATGAAAGAACAGAAGGCAAGGCGGTAAAACTCTTCTTGACAAACAAAACTTCTTCAAATAAATAAACACGTCATACCTATTAAATTTTTCTTCTTGAAATTGAATAAGTGTTACCAGAACGAAAAGAAATTATAGAGATTTTGGGAGTCACGTTACATGTACTATAAAGCATAAGTAAAATCAAGGTATTATTTTATCAGACTAGAGAGAAAAAATTCTAAAGACAAAATTTTTGTATAGAAAAGAAAACGCAATAAGTAAAACTTTTTTAAAATCTTAGTTCTCCTTCATTATTTGTCATATAAATATTTTATAAGTTGTTAATACGAGTAATATCGGTTTCCATCCTCTTCCAAGATTGAACAATCCATTATTATTATATTTCAAAATCACTCTAACTTCGGAGCTTACACTGATTTTTACTAATGAAGTTTAAAATCGACAACTCCTTCATTCGGAAAAGCAATGAATTTATTATCCGAAAACTTTTATTTTTGAAAAGTCATTGTTATCACATCGGCTGCTAAAGATTTATTATTCGATTTTGTAAAATATTTTAAGTTAATTGATTTTCTTAAGAAATTTTGTTGAACTACGTAAACCATTTTTTGCAATAATTTAGAACTGATGTAGGGTACTTAAAGAAAAATACATATTTGTTTTTAAACTAAACATTTAATTTAATAAAATGAATTTTTAATAGAATGTGCATTTAAGCTGAACAAATATTTTTTTTTTATCTTTATTATTTACCCAACATTAATTGCAAAAAAAAGTAGCATAGAATAAAAAAATGACTTTTCAGTAATAATTACGAGAAGCAAAAAAAAACTAAAAATAAAAACGTTTCGATTAAACTCTTAATAACACGTTAAAATACTTTCAAAATATTTGTTTGTTCCTATTTGTAATTTTTTAATATTTTTGTTTTTTTTATTTTTTTATTTATTAAATGTTTACAAATACACAACAACTGCAATAACAGTCAGCAACCATTACAAAAAATAAATGCAATTGAAAAAAATCTATTAAAATAATAACCGACAAAAGAATGAAATCTACAAACGAATGAACGAACAAATAAATAATTAATATGATTAAATATTTTCGTTACATTTTGCGCTTTACTGCACATTGCAGTACATTTTATTATTATTACGAGTACGAGTATTATTAATTTTTTTTCTAATTGCAATTTAGCGTTTATGTTTTTCTGTACTCTCTGTTTTATTCTTTTCAAGTCTTTTGTAAATATACGCACAAACATTTAATCAAAAATATATTTGAATTGTTTATTAGATGGGCTTAATTAAGAGGAATTGTTGGAGTATTTTAGAAACTTTTTATACAAAAAAAAACTCTATGGGAGGAGTAGCGGAAAAAATTAAAAGCATGGGTTTGCAATACTTTTTTAATTTTATCTTTTATTAAACAATTTTTAAAATTGTAAAATCTGGTTTTTTTATATAAAACCTGGATTTTGAAACGTATTAAGCAAAGAGTATTTTTAAAGCCCAATACAATTTGAAATTGTAAAAAATAAATGACAAAAAAAAAAGAATTTAATTTTAATATATAGAAATTTGTTTATTAAAAATACCTGTAAATTTTTTTAAATGGCATTAAAATTTTAAAAAAATTCTGAGTATATAATAAAGCACATTCTAGGCGTCCAATTTAAAGCCATTTGTTCCAGGATTGATATACTTTAGGGGGCAGGTCGATTTGTAAGGACACAAAAAAATCGCCAAAGTGACAAAGAAAATCGTATTTTAGGGATTGAAATAAGAAACTTTGCCCAAGGAACCATACCCCTAAAATGAATTATGATGTCCCTTATTTAGACCTAAAGCTCATATTTTTAAAAATCCCACTTTAGCTAATTTAAAGTGCCATAATCAAGTCTAAATGTATAGCCGACCTCTACTAAATTCAATATGCTTGACACCTTATTAAATTTAGATTAATTTTTAAATCTAGCCTTCATTTTATACATTTTTTTTAAATTCGAAATTTTGAATTAGTCTAGTGTGTAGTCAGATTGAAAATGTTTACCAATCAAAGGGGCGTTAATAAACTTGCAGATAAAAAATTAAACGAAAAGAACGTATCTGTATCGTCGTCTTAATAACTCGATTTTTGTTGACTTGTAGAGAAAAGATAAACCGTAAAACTTTAGAGCGAAAAAATTTTAAACTACTTAATTGAAATAAAATTAACTACCCTTTTTAAAGAAAATTAGTAACAGACCTAAAAAACTATATTAATCCATTGATTATGTTTCAATAACGTCTTAACACATACGAATGACATATGGCGTAGGGTATTAATAAAGTCAAACTGACCGAATATAATTTTCTTATTTGTCATTGTTTTTATTTTTATTTCAAATAGTTTTTGTTTTAAATTGAAAACAACAACACCCAAACATAATTTAAACAACAAATATGTTACTATTTTGTTACAATTTTATTTTGTGGATATTTTTTTTTTCATTCACTTTAAATAAAGGAAGTTGACAGAGTTTTCTGTTTTTTTTTTTTCGTAATTGTTTTTTATGAATTTTTTGTGCTTCTTTAAGCCGCTTAAACGATTAAATTGAAATAAAAAGAAGCAATAAAAATAAGAAAACTAAGAAAATAATTTCTTAAAAGAAATGTCACTTGAACAACAACAATAATAATTCCTTAACCATTAGACAGACATCACATCATCTTGTTAAGAAATTGTTGACTTTTAATTAAATTGAATTCGATCCTTCTGTACTTATCTTTGTTTTCAGAGTTTGGCTTTTTCGTACAGAAAACATATTTGTAATATAATTGATTTTGTAACGCAAAACAAAGTAGATATCAATTACAAATTGTTTTTAAAGAAAAAAGTGAAAAAGAAATCGAGTATTTTATATCCTGTATAGTTTTGTATAGTTTTTTGGTGGCAAAGCCAAAAGAAATCGCAACCATGAGCCTTAGTGTTATAAAAAATATCCGAATTGAATGTTAATTTTCTAAAATTTTTATCAATCGTTCATTACGACTACATATATACATCAATTGGCCTTTACAACCCTGTTTCAAGATTACGGCCTAGCTTCTCGCAGCACCAATGTTGTGTGTGTGAATTTTTATACGTGAGTGCCAGGACCTAATGTCGATTTCGAACGACAGACTTGAGAAGCTTGTTCATAGCAATCAGTTGCTCTCAGAACTTTTGCCAGAAGTCTGCTAAGAGGTATTCGCCGAAAGAAATATTTTTTCATATTTCTTTGCTTCAAGATGTTAGAGCCGGGGCTTGAACCGAAGCGCTCGTCTTAGTAAGCCAACACACTAACAACTAGACCACGGCGACTACATTTATTATTTATTATTACGACTATAAGGTTTTTCTTTTTTTTCTTATAATAAATAAAACAAAAAATAATAATTAAAAAAACAACCACTGACTTCACCTCAAGTTCCTTCAATTCATTCGAAAACCATCCGCTAGATTTTCTGCATAAATTATTAATTGGGACGGAGCTAGTTGTCATTTATCTGGATATGGCAACAAGGAAAAATTTGTTGGAAATGCCTTTAGGGTGAAGGAGTTAGAGCTTCGCCATCAAAAGTTAAATTTTGAACTAATGCACGGAATAAAAATAGAAATACACTTTTAGAAGTATCTATTGGAGGTTGTAGGCCTTGTTAAATAAATTACTTTCCATTTTTAGAATTTCGAATATTCCCTCAAAAACTGCAGTATATGTTGTGAAGTCAATTTATAAATTTTCTAGAGACCTTAGAGAACTAATATTGGTATTCCTTATTCCTTCTACTAAATGCCTTTTGTTCCTCTTTAACTCGTACAATTCTCTGAAAGTTAAAAGTGTAAGGCCCATTATTACAACTTGCCGTTAGTTAAAGGTAGAATTTTATCGGACAGATAAATTGATTTTTATTATTACAAGTAAACTTTAACTTAAATTGATAGAAAAAGCTATTGGGAAGATTGCCTTACCTTTAGGTTAAAGTTTACTTGTAATAACAAAATAACCATAAAATCCTACCATTAACTAAAGGCAAATTGTAATAATGGTCCCTAGAGGTATAGAGAAATGTCCGTTAAGGACATTTAAATTTTAAAAATTATAAAAAAAATCGTTTTGCAATTAAAAGTAAATTTATTTTCTAAATGGCATCTTTCCAACCAATCAAGAAAATATATTAAAAGCAGGCAGATGTGAAGAGTGCCGATCTGCTAGGCTTTCAAATTTGAAAAATTAAACACGTTCTTTTAAATTAGTGTTAAAATAGCACTACAATTAGATTCTGTGACGAGGCGATAGAGGCATCAGAGCACATATCGGGCAATTGTACAATTGTAGGAAGAGGCACCTTAGTCATTATCAGTTATCAGATAGGGAATTTTCTGTGTTAAAACCAACCGACATATTAAAGTTCGTCAGAGTGACGAGACTGGAGGGGATATTATAGGAATCACGGTTAAGTTGAAGTCTGTACAATAAATGTACAGGTCGAAGTACTCTAGTATGAATGAATAAATGAAGTTCCCCGTAAAATCCAAAAAGTTACAATAGTATTTAGCAAATATGCAGGGTAACTCAAATTTCTAAATATCTCTTTTAGCCAAAACTTTTGGTAGAGCCTCTCAACACTACTAATACAGATCAGATCAATAAATCCGTGAGTTTTGGAAAAAAAAAACTTCCAAGTATTGTATCTCTTCAAAAAAAAAAGAATTTTTCGAGGTCCATAAACTAGGAATTTTTTAATGAATAATTTCATCGTTAAAGCTAAACATCTTTCCACGGAGCCAATTCTATGGTCACTGGGGGACTAAATCCGTAGAATATGGCGGATGAGGTACCAATTCGTAGCCCAATTCATGTAATTCTGACATTGACACTACACACGTGTTCACCCGTCCATTGTCTTGATGAAAATTAATTTATTTCTGGCCATACAGGATTCTTTTTTTAAATCCTCCTTCGGTTCAATAAGTTGACATAATATTCACTGTTAATTTTTTTCCTTTTAAAAATAATCGATATGGATTATCCCGCGTGCATTCCAAAAAACTGTTGCCATCACCATATTGGCCGACAAACTTACCTTGGCCTTCTGCGGAACGGATTTACCCTGAAAAACCCATTGTTTAAACTGCTTCTTGGTCTCCGGAGTATTACAATGGATCAATGTTTCCATTGATCGCAAAAATTTATTCAAATTGCGGTTATAAAACTCCAAGTAATCCTTTAAAGTTGTCACATCTTGCAGACAGCTTTCTTAAACACAACTGATCATTTGAAATCAAAACCACTTTTCCATATGAAATGCCTGTGGCTTCAACAATATCACGCACTTTTACTCTTCGATCGGCCAATACCATACCGTTAATTTTTTCGACGTTTTCGGTTATATTGACCTCAACCGGCCATCCAGAACGTTCGGCGTCATTTGTACTTGTGCGACTACAACGAAAGTCAGTAAACCACTTTATGACCATTGAATCGATATTGCAGAATCCTTATAGTATTTACCAAGCTTTTCCTTGGCCTTGCTTAAAATGTGAAAGTAGTCTATTAGCAAGGGAGCAGTGTTGCATTTCATATAAAAATGAGAAAAGTTCCAAAACTCATGGACTTATTGAACCGCCCTCGTTCTTTGTTTCCAATACACTTAAGGAATTTCAAAATGTAGCCACTTTGGTAAATGTTGCGGAGCGCTTTAGAGCAAACAACGCTATATAAAAAAGCCATGTACTACTTCCAAAATCCTAACTTTGAGTTATTAGTTTTCTATGATTGTTTGCCATTATTTTTCGATTTGCCACATAATGACTAAGATTTAAGGAATAAAATAGTAGTTTTTTTTTTTGTAAGTAAAAGATTTATGTTTTAATTTTGGCATTTTATTTATTCCAAAAAATGTTTTAACTCTTTCTTAAAAACAAATAGATCCCAACAAGTTCTTTTTAAATTTTGAAACAATATTTAAAAAAAAATCTATATAAATTTGATTTTGAACTCAGACCATACTTTCCTGTCTGCAAAGATTTTCAATGATTTACCAGAATTTGTTTTTTTTTTCGTAACTAACAAAGGGCATCAATTTTTGTTTTCAAATAAGAAAAATATTTATTAAACATTTTTTTATTTACAAATACTCTTGCCCACAAGCACCAGGTCTTTTTGTAATTGTCGTTTAACAGTAAATTGACTACTGGTTTCCATTGATATAATTTTTGAAAGTATTTATGTTTTTTTACGCTTTAAAAAAAAGATTTGTGTGCGTGTGTGTGTGTTTTTATGCATTACCGAATTATCATTGATTGCAGCATACGGGTATGGATGGCTTGGTTGTATTTCCATTAAGATGACAGGTGAAGTGTGTTATGTTGAGACCCCTATTCAAACTTTTCTAATAGCCATGCCTTTAATTAAAATTTTCAACAAAAAGGCTGTCATTAAAAATTGACGCTGTTTTTTTGAAATTAAGAAAATTAGTTACGGTTTTATAGCAGCTTAAAAATTCAAACTAAAAAAGTATTTAATAAGAAACCGTTTTTTAATAATTTAATACCAGGAATTTAATCGATTGGTTGGGCTTGGAATTGTGCATTTTTTTTTTAATATTTCATTTATATAATTAATATTTTGTTCAAGTTAAATTTAATCCTCTTTAAATGTCAATATTAATTTACTTAAAATTCTTTTCAATTATTTAATAACGATTATTTGCTATTGCTTTAAAAGTAATTGTCTTTGAAATATGATTTCTTTATCCAGCACAGACATTATTATATTTATTATAGAAATAAGGTGTAAAACTCGTATGCATTGGGTCATATAAACATTTTCCGCAGTTTTTTATTTGTAAAAATTTTAAATAAATTGTGTTCGCAATTTTATATGAAAAACGTAATCCACAAATTGTATTTTTCATATTAAAAAAAATCAGTTTTTATTGAGTACATATTTGCCATTATAATCTAGTTCTGTCAAATTTTGCTACTTTTCATTACTGGATAGTATTGAGTACTTTCATTTGGGTACCCAATACTACTCAATACTTTTAACGGATCTTATATTTAAGAGAAAACAATTTCATAATTTCATTCTAATTTTCTATACAACTTCGAGTAGTTACTTTTAAGTATTGAGTATCCAAAAATTGGTATAAATACTGGATATTCGATACCCATTACTCAATACTTTGCCAGCACTATTATAATCTTTAACCTATTAAAATTTTTAATAAACTTCGTATAATATTTCCATTTTGTCCTAATCAAGATCAATAAAGTTTTTAGTCGGCGAAGTAAAGAGTAGTCGGACTGTGTAAGGTGCAAACTACATGGTGAGCATATAAAAATTTCGAAGGTTACATACTTACATACAAAATTTATTGGACTCGAAAGAAATCATAATTCATTCTTTCGCACATTTGTAGCACCTAATAAAGGCTAAAATCACATCTTACCAAAAGCCTGACATAACGTTTAACTGTGTAAAGAGGTTTCAAAGTTGCAAAAAAAAACTTAACAATCATTAATGCAATCATTGATGCAGAACAACCTGATGTAATACTTTTTTGGTACAACACCCTGGTTGTCCTGTGACGAAAAAACCTGAATAGGATTCGGTTTGTAAGAATTGTTTGGCATTTAATGAAAGCTTGTTTTTCTGGTGTTTCTTACGTTAGTAAAACGAAATACAGTTCGAGCTGCATTTTCGTTATTTTAAAAAATATGATCTTTGGCAATTACCGAAAAGTTGCAATAATCGAGCATAAAAACTTTATCTCTTTTGTCATAGTTTTCATAAATAAATTATTTATTAAAAAAACAAAACAAAATAGCTGTATGAAAACAGTCTTTATGAAACAATCTTGACCAAGCAATTAACTTTCTTAAAAAATAACGAAATTATTCTATCACTTCAATATACCCAGCTGTGCAAAGAAAACATTCTGGACAGAAAACATATTGTATTGCAGAAGCAGTAAAAGGTTTTTTGAATAATTCAAATTCAAAGGATATTATTTTTTAATGCAATTAAAACCCACCTTTAACGCACAAGCAAAACATATGAAAAGAAATTTCTTAAACAAATTTGTTAATTGACAGCCCCAGTCACCCGTCTTTATCCTTAAGTAGAAATTGGCTTCAAGAAATAAAATTTTTATGCAATTTGTTTTAATTGTTAATTCTTTAATAAGCTTTCGCCTCTTTATTAAAATATGCGAACATATATAAAATGTTTTTTAATGTCTTAACTTTTAATGAATAATTTTACACACTTTCGTGTTACGTGAAGCTTAAACGGAATAGGATTATCAACCACCTTAAATTTTTATAATATATAACTCACTAAAAATTATTTCTGGAAAAACAGAAATTTCTATATAAAAAATCACAATTTAAGTATTATTGTTTAATTAATTACGTAAACGTTTGCAGTTAGTTATATATAACAAAGTCATTAAAGAGATGTTTTATTTTCTTCAAACCAAAATTATTTGAAATCAATAAATTCTGGTGCTTTAATAAGAGGTTTATTCTATAAATCACTCAAGTGATGCCTTGAGTTATTTCCATATAATAAAAGTATTGTTCTTGTTGTATTGAATTTACGAAATTTAAATTTAAACTTTAAAGAACACACACATAGCCATTAAAAATATACAACGCATCACTAAGTGATTAAACAATTAACTCCCCAAGAAAATAGGATACATGACAGGGGAACAAACCACCTTCATGATTCATTTTTGATCTCAAAAAACCTTTCGTTTTAATCTTTATTTACTAAAAGAATTGTCCATGCCACTTACCACAATCACTGTCACTGTCATCGATGGTACTCGCCTGATCACCACTTATACTACTACTACCACCACCACCATTACCGCCGACGGCATTAACGCCGCCCGTTAAACCAGCACCATTTACATCACGATTATCCCGACTATACAGAGACGCCGGGGGCGAACGTGAACGTTCTTCATGATCGAATTCATTAGCGGAGGAATTATGCGAACGATACGAATGATGATGATTTTCCATTTCCCGTAAACGCTCATGTTCATCGCGCTGCTGTAGAGCGGCATAATGAGCCGCTGCTGCAGCATTAAAACCATTATGATGAGCGGAAGGAAATGCCATTAATGCTGTAGCCGTTGGTAAATGAGCTAAAGGATGGTGACTTGGCAGATGAGAATGAGTTTGTGATGCTGTTGTTGTAGAGACGGCTGAGGGAGGCGGTAAATGTGGTGGAATTGGTGTTGCGGCATTGGCGGTGGTATGCTGGCTTGGTGAAGCTGGTGGTGATGTTGTGAGATGTTGTTGCTGTCGTTGTTGCAGTAAATGTTGTTGTTGTACAAGATAATGTTGTAAAGCAACATGCTGCTGTTGTTGTTGCTGTAAATTAATTTGTTGTGTAGGATGATTTGCCGTTTGTTGGTTGTGATGATGGTGATGATGATGATGTTGATGATGAGCCGCCAATATATCTGTTATCATGAAACGAGAACGCGAAACTTGTAAAGCGGTTAACGAATCACTGGTTACTCTAGAGGCTGGCAAAGCTACAGTTGATGGATTTGTAGCTGTAGTAGACATTTCCGGGGGCATAGTTGTCATTGGTTGGGTTTTTTGCACTGTTTTGTAAAGTGAATTTTGCACAGAATTTTTGTATCTTGTAAAACAAAATAACAAAATATTTTTAGATATTTTTTTCTTTTTAATAGTTAAAAAATAATAATCCAAGATTTTGGCACTTGCTTTTGTTGTTATAATTTTTCACGGCTGTTTTCAATATTTTCTACGTTTTCTTTACAAATTCTTTTTTGTAATACATGTATCACATAGTATTTACGAGTTTTTATTTGCCAACTATTTATTCCTCTAAAGCAAATAAAAATTTTATAAACAATCACCACGTCTTATATTAAAAACAGTTCGAATGATACTGACTTTTTGTTAAAGCCAGGTGCGTTGTTTAAGTCATTCAAATGAATAAACCAATTGCCTACTGTGCGTGGAAGCAGTAGTTGTATTGGTAGTGGTAGTGTTGGTGGTGAAAAAAAAATCCATTTATTTAAGGCCTCAGTTACTTTTATCATTTATTTACTCACACATCTGCACATTTAAGTTTAAATATAATTCATCTCTTTCTTTCCTTCTCTTTTAAAGAAATAAGTAAATAACGGATGATTTAACTCCCCTTTTTGCACACACAAAGCTTACTCTTGTTATCTCTTTTTATTGTCCAACAAATTTGATAACAATAATATTCGGTAAAGCAAACAAGTGTTTTTTACTCATATTTCTATCCAACTGTTGTGGTGGTGGTTTTCCGTACAGATTGCATTTTTTACTCTCTCATTTCTCTATGAATGTTTGCATGTAGGAAAAAAAGACTTGGGGTTTATATCTCTTGTTTTTTACCGTGTGTTGTATTTGTTTGCTTTTGTGTGGTCATTTATTGGTTGTAATTGTTTGCAATTGACACTCATTAAACTGCCATGAAAACAATATGAGCGCGGGCCTTCTCATTGATTTATTTAAAGCAGTGATGTCCACTACTACATAAACACACTTGCACTTGTGTATGAAGCAGAGAAAAGACTCTGCTTACTTCTACCAGAAATGGGAATGTTCGAATTACTTTCTGTTTATAACTTCATAAATATCTCTTCATAATTCTGAGTAAAGTACGTAATCGATTGTCCGATAGATATGTGACCCATCTATTAAGAATAAAGGAGTACCGAGGTCACATAAATTTGGAGGAAATAATGAATAATTATTTCAGTTAAATAAAACTGATACAAAAAATATGCACTATCCAACCCTGCACTATGTTGGAGAGAAGCTAAAATATTAAAAGAGCAAGAGTAACAATATTTCTTTTTATTCTGTACGTGTTTGACTTCGACGCAAGCAGAATTTGTTTTCCTATCACGCGTGATAGGGAAAGAGAATTGTGGACATCACTGATTTAAAGACAATAACAAACAGCCCACACACACTTTTGCATTTAAACTCTTATAAGAAATTTTTTTGTTTGCCCTTTGTCATGCAATGGCTGTCTGTTACTTTTAATTACTGTTGCTGTCATTTTTAGATTGTATTGTATTGTTTTCAACAGTGGGCTGCTGGTGAATTTGTGTTGCTTGCAAATTCATTAGTTTTTTTAATTGCGTTTTTATTAAAGCAAGAAGCTATTTATGTATAGATAGGTATACTGCACTAAATTTAAATTACATACTGTCTTGCATCCGAGTCAACATATACAACTTTTAAATTAGAAAATTTTAGTTTTCTTTATAATAATCTTTTATAATTTTTTGGTCTATTTCGAATGGCTTTTTTTCGTTAGAAAGATTTTAATTTTATGAAATTCAAATACAAACGACATTGCATGCTCTAAAAACTTTTACCTTATCTAAAATTTCATGATAAAGGACAAACGTATTCCATGTATGTATGTACTATCTATTATTTAAATACATATTTTTGCAAAAAAGTTGTCGTATAAAATAAATACTTTGTTTAAATAATAAAAAATTATAAGTAATGTGTAAGTATTTCTAATTTATATGTATGTAGTTGTTTATGTATATAGTACAATAAACATACCATATGACAAAGTGTCTCACACTACGGCCATTTTGAAAAATTAAAGTTTATTTGCTTACTCAAGAATACTAGCAAAAAATTATACACCTATTATAGTTAGATATGTATATAGTTTATTACCAGAAGGAGAAATTATAGCTTCATTTTAAGAACCCCTATAAATTTTTAAAACTCACCACCTTATTCAGTATAGGTATCATGTTTATCTCCTTTGAATAATATGTGGTGTATTTATGTTTCTCAAAATCTATTTCTACCACTATCAGAATGTTGGTCACATTTTCCCCTTTTTAGTTTCGTATGTAGTGGTTTTAATTTTTTATATTAAACTCTTTTTACATTTTTCTCTTTTCCTGGGTCCATTTTCAATTTTTTTTAGTGTTTGCAACAGCATCTCTAATTTTTTGTTTGGGTGTTTTAAACTCCGCCTTTAGATGTTAAAAATAACTTCTGGTTAAACTGGTTTTTATTTTATCTTTTGTCATGTAGCTGGCACTTAAGCGAAACACAACCCATTTAAGATTTTTGTCTTTCTTTTGTATGCGTGTAACCCATTGAAACTCATGCCTTTTCTCTTATAGAACTCTTGTTCTCTTCTTCTTACATATGCTGCTCTTGGTTTTTTGCTGTTGTTGATTTTTTAAATGATGCTGTTTGCTTTTGTGTCGCTTTTCCTCCTTTTTTTTTCTTTTTTGTTTCATTTTAAAGCTCTTTAGGATATTGTTCCTTTGTATGGCTGTTGCTGTTTTTGTATCCATTTATTTCTCTTTCCTTTCCTTTTTTGTTATTTTTTCGGCTTTTAACACTTTTTTGTTTGACATTTAAACAGTAAATTGACGCCAGTTAAATAATGATGGTTTTCATAATAATGATAATGACGATTGTTATGGCTGTTGGTAGTAGAAGTAGTGTGGTATTTAGAATGAAGTTGTTTGTGTTTTGAGAACAATTTTTTCATTTCATTTTACTCATGTAGGTATTCTTTGTTTTGTTTTTATTGGAACAGTGGGGTGGGCAGAAAATTGTTTAACTAATTTTTTTACAGCATAAGTATCGATGTCGTTGGTAATCTTGTTTTTTTGTATTGTAATTGAAAAGGGGAGGGTTAAAATATGTAGTATTTTTGCATTTTTTTTTTATTTATTTGTTGTTTGATGAAAAGGATTGTTTTTAAAAGAGTTCATTGTTTTTATTAAGCACGATTTATTTGAAATTTTTGTTGTTTTTTAACTCAAATGGCTTAATTGAAATTAATTAATTTGTTAGTTTTAAAAGTTTAAACTATACAAGCAAGAAATACGAAAAACAATAGTACCTATATCCATTTAAAAAGAATTTAGTTTGAATGGCTTTTAAAAATCGCTCTATTTTTTCTTTAAATCATAGAGTTTACATTCCTGATTGAGTTTATATAGAGCTTCAGTTTCATATGAATTGTTCAGATTAACTTCATAATTTGATCGCTGTTGAGTTTCAGTGGTGTATTAGCAAGAAACTTGACCAACAGATTTCAAACGACTCTTTTTTAATATTAATATAGTTTTTCATTCATACATTTCTTCTTTTTTTGAGGCCAGCACTCAGGGGTTTACCCCTACGCATGCAGTACATTGTGCTGGCTTAGGGAAATATGAGGGAGAGAGAGAGAGGGTGTGGATCTTTGATACAAACTATCTAATATCATATCTGATATCATTTAAAAAAAAAACAAATGTCATACTTTAAAAATTTTAACCGCAAGAAAGTCGATTGCAACAACCTAAGACACCCGCACAGTAAGGTTTAAATTAGGGAAGGAACAAAAGATGACAGTGAAGATGATGTTGTTTTTACCTCTGGGATAATTCTTAGTTATTGCTCCTTAACAGCCTTTCTGGTATTTCAGACTCTGCCAGAGTCCTATTGCTCTCTGCCAGCTTAGCCAATTGAGTCCTTGCAGTTCAAGCATCTACACCATGATAAGATGATTTTCTGACATAGAGGATACGCAAATTTATTGATTTTGAGTTTCTGGTTACCATTCATAAGGTCTTAAATATTTTAACGTTAACGGTCTTCGACCCAGATAGAAAACTTTATGTAGGCAAAAATTTGCTTTATTTAAAGAATATTGTATTTATACACTGATATTGACTACATTGGTTATTTTTTTTTTTATTACTGATTTTTTTTATTTATGATTTTTATTACTGATTTTGAGACATCAAAGGACATTTTACATAGGCTTAATTTTTATTTTTTTTTTTTATTTTGTGCTCATCCCTTTCAGCTATGTCACGTTATCTTTGTAAAATTTCGAAGGTCCACATGTAAGAAAATATGTTTTTTTACGTTTCAGTAAAGGTACTCGAGTTCATCTCTTAGTATTCGTTCTGTATAGGCTAATATTATGATATAGTTTTATCCCTCTTATCTACGTTAAACTCTCTGACATTTATAGTTACTTGATAATAACAACTGCGGTAACTTTGCTACTATTAACTCCCCTATTATGAGACATTGTTTGAACAGAACAAAACAAAAGAATTACTGGGAGAAACTGGGCCGTTACCAAGAAACAAGATTCTAATAGCCAATTATGTATATAAGTAAGTCTTATATTGGTAAAAACACGAAATTAAAAAACAAATTGTTATACCTACATATATATATTACTAGCTGAACCAGGTGTGCTTCGCTACCCCCTCGTTATATAATAAAATTAACGGCGATAACAGGTTCATAGTTATATGGCGACGTTAACAGTATTAAGAGCAATATACTACCAAATAAAAACAAATCCGTTTTAAGGAACAAATTTATACAGAGAACAAAAAGTTTAAAACTTTCAAATAAAATTTTCCGTGAAAGGGGGCGTGGCGTAGGAAATGTTTATTTATACCTCGTCTGGAGTACAATGTGTATACAATTTGAAGTAAATTTGTTAAAAACTTTATGGGAGCAGTTACATAATTTTAAAAAAAGTGGGCGTCAAAATGGGTGTGGTCGAAAAAAATGTACCCTATTAATCATGTCAGAGTCCCAGTTAAATGCTGTGAAAATTTCAGGAAGATCGGTCTAGAGGTTTGGTCTCCTATAAGGTACAAACAAACAAACAAATAAACAAACACACATTCAATTTTATATATTTAGATATACTACTTTGAAGTACATATTCATATTAAAATTTCAATTACGCAGCTCTCTGTAAACACCTCTACATTTCGAAAACTAAAAAAAATTCAATACATTATTAATAAAATCAAATTACTGATAATTTTTTTCATATTTTGAGCATTACACTTGTTTTAGTGGACTTTGAACACATAATTAATATTTGATATTTGCGCAAAGCCAGAATTTGCCAAATTTCTTTTTCCGAAAACTAAATATGTAAACCCAAAGTCCACGTATAAACTACAATTTTTTCGGGTAGAAAGTTAAAAATTGCATCTCTGAAGGAGTTCTCGTTATGCCAGCAGGTCAGAGACTTTAGTGGTTGAAATGAGATCATGTTTCTCTGTAGAGTCTAAAGTTTAGACATATCATTTAAATATATCGTCTCAAGAGTTAAAGGATGCTGTAACTGACAAAACATTTAATGTTCACAAGATTCAAAAAACCTGTATGAAAGTAGAATAAAGACACTGGTATTTTTCAAAATGTAGACGGCGTAAGTGAATTTCTTTTCATCATAGAAATCGGGGACCGGGACTAATCGACGCGTATTTTTTTTTTTTTATAAAAATGTTGCAAAAAACGTATTTTCGGTTGTTTGTCAGTTAAAGCGTTCTTTAATTCTTGCGACGATAATAACGTTCAATGCATGTAAGCACAATGTGCAAATATCTCTGATCGCCAAATCACAATAAGCCATAAAAAAATCTGTCAATGGTTTCAGATTTGGCTCTCTATACCTAATAGCCTTTTTTACTTTATGAGTGACTTGACTTTCAAGCATTTGCTAAAAAGTCCATTTTTTAATTAGATTTTAGCACAAAGTCTTTAAAATAAGTCGCTGTCCATTTCAATTACATATTTTATTCTAGACTCCCGGTCTAGTAAATTTAATTTCCGAATTTCATGGATTTTTTTTTTGTTTTAATTTTTATATTTTTCAGCTCAGCATACTTAAGTGCCATTAGGAAATCCTTTTCTGCTCTTTTCTTTTCTTTCCTTCCGTTTTTTCCTTTAAACTCTACCCAAAGAGAAAGCGAGAGAGAGAAGAATTTCACACTCGTTTACTAATTGCCCACAAATAATACGTCGTGCATACAAATGCTGTGAAAGAAAAAAATAATTCGTTTTTCCTTTTTTGCCACTAACATTTTGCCAAACGACTAAAGCTGTACATACTCTTTTTCGAAATCAAAAATAAAAAAAATGCCATATTTTGTGCTTCTGCTTCGACTGCTGTTTAACGTTTGTGTTGTTGTTGTTTCTAATGTATGCCAAACACATTAAGCAGCATTATAATTCTCTAGTAAAATACCAGTTCTATGCTTTCTTTTTTGTCAACTCTAACACTTAAACTTTTTTAACCCCCTTTTAAGCTTTTGTCTGCCAAACTAGAAGAGAATTTTTATTTCTTATGCCAGTCAACCAATAATCTGGTATTTGAAAAAGTAGGATAAGTGCTAGTTTGTGTGTGTGTGTGTATGCTATAATACTTTTAACCTCCCTTGGGAAACTGTTTAATGATGCTCTCGTTTTGGTACTTTAAAAAGGATTTGATGTTACTTTTTTTCGGTAATGAAATGTTAAAAAAGGTGTCATAATTGCGCAGATTTCTTTTTTATGTTACTGTTTGTTGTTGTTATACCGATTTGATAACACTTCCAATTACAACAACAATAATAAAAACAAAATATAAAAGTACTTTAATTTTTTTAAAGTATTTCTTTAATCATTTATCTTTTTTAAGTGGATTTTGTTAATATTGTTTATGTAGTTGTTGATATTGTTGATAATGAGGGTGTTTGTTCAAAATATTTATTTATTTATTTATTTATGTAAATTAATTATTTTTTGTAGTCGTTGTTTTGTTTATATCTCTAGCATGTTTGCTGTACCTGTTGACATTAGCAGAAGAGCAACCAACAACAACGAAATATAAAAAAAGGCGTCAAAGTGGAAGTTATTTTTTCGAGCCTTTTCTTATCCAAAGTCTTTTTTTAAGATTTTTTTAATATCCCGTAATAATTTATTTGAAAAATGGCTCGAGTTTGTAGTAATACTATGTTATATGGGCCACCAATGTTTTTTTTTTAATTCGTTATTAAATAATTTTTAAAATAGCGAATTGACGATTTGTGCACTTGAAATTATGATATTTTGCTTTATGAAAAAACAATAATTTTATGTGAGACCACTCGCAAACTACTTCTGATTTGATGAAGTATATACATATCTGTTCTAATTATTGACAATACAGGGGAATTACTTACGAATCTCCCCCTCCGGAAGTTGGATTTTGTGCCAGGGTTTTCTTCTCCAGTAGGGAAGAATGGGCATCAGCTTTCACGGATGATTCTAAGATAGAATCCGGCATGGGGGCTGGTGTTTTCTCCGAGTCTGCCAAATTGGCAGAGTCTTTTAGACTGCCGGACACGTGCAGTGCTTTCCAGGCCGAGGTATTTGCTATTATGCAAGCTTTGAGGATACTGAGGGAACGATTCATCGAGGGTGAAATTAAGGTTTTTTCTGATAGCCAGGTCGCTATCAGAGCCCTAGCGTCGTTCATGGGAAACTCTTCCCTGGTTCTTCGTTGCAAAGAGGAGCTAAAACGCCTTGGGAATGCTTGTAGCATATCCTTGGTCTGGGTTCCGGGTCATAGGGATATCGTGGGGAATGAGAAGGCGGATGAGCTTGCTAGAGGCGCCTCTGCCGAATGGGTAGTCTGTTGCTTCCTACTCAGATCTCCACTGCCCTATGACTGTCATTAGAGATGGGATATCCAAGTTTTTCCTTGGGAAAGCACAGAAAGGATGGAATTCCGTCATTTCCTGGACACTTAGGCGCCGGTGTAACCGGGGCAGGACTCTGGGAATCTTGGGAATTTCTCGTCAGCCCCTGTCCCGACTTATAGCCGTGTAAACGTTGGGTCTGACCTTTAATCCGCACCGCTGAAGTTACGGGTGTGAGACTGAGAATGAGACTGTAGTTCATTTCCTTTGTGATTGCCTAGGTCTGGTAGCCAAACCATTGAAGGTTTTGGGGTGTATTTTTTCAATAGCTTGGCGCAATGTGCCAACCTAGACCCCCTTGCTTTACTCCACTTTATAGGCAGCTCTGGTTGGCTGTAACTCTTTTCCTATTTTGGGTGAATTCAGTTTGGTCCTGCAATGGTTTCAAAACGGTACCTTGTGCTAATTATAGTTGATCACGTTTTCGGCCATTTGACATACCTACCTAATGGCAAAGAATTATTCCATTAACAAAAGTAAATGATTTTAAATATTGTTGATTTCAAAAATTTATTTTATAAATTATCAGAGAAACTTTACAATTTATTGACGAATAACGACGAGGTGTAGATAATAAATACAAAAATCTTTGGAATATTAATTTGATTTTTCTAAAATCAAGGATTACAAAGAAATGTAAAGAGACTGGAAACCATAGAAATGTTTTGAGGTCTGTTCATCATCGCATAGCAGCCACCGCCGAAAATATAGCTTTTATTAGTAAAAGTATGGTGTTTAATTCGAATTTCACAGTATTCTCAGCAATTGGGCCAATCTAACTGATTTTTATAGCGCACTTTAAATTTGGATTTGCAGCTCTATAACAAAAGTCCAGCGTATGCAGCAAATAAAGCCGGCTGACCATTCACTACTCCGTTTAATGCTAATTTTTCGAATAAAATTTTATTGTTCATCAGTCAAGCTGAATTCGTCTGATTGAATTTTTAACTGAATTTTATTTACGGGTAAATAGAAGAAAGAGTTAAAATCTGGATTAATCTGCACTGAATTCAATTTGTTAATTATTGTCAAGTCAGAACAAATTATTCTCATCCAGTAGTGTGAAAGAATAAATCAGTTTCATAGAAGCCGACAATTAAATGTTTGCCATAAAAGTTCTGCTTTTTGTCGTTTCTAACTGTAGAAAATTCGTATGTTTGCAGCGTGTACGTAAAGTGTTATATCTAAAGATGATTTTGAAAATTTGTTAAAAAAATTTTAAAGTGTAATTTTAAAAAGCCTTTAACAAATGAAAATTGTTTTTGTAAAAATATTTTTGTTTTTTTTTTTATATTGAGAATTTTTCAACTGCCAAATAAGCAAAGGCAACAGATTGTCGTGTGGCGTCAGTCAGTCACTTTTCGACTTTTTTTTACATTTTTATATTTTAAACGCTCCCTCATTTAAGCTGTGATATTAAGGCCAAACAAACAAACAAACCCAAATCATTCTTTTTAACACACATCCTGTTAAGCTTTAAGCTTTTTAATAAATCCTTTAAGACAATTTTATTGTAAAATGAAAACAAAAATAAAATTAATGAAACGGTCAAGCAGTTTAATTTTTTTGAATGTTTCTGTGTATTTAAGAGTGTTTCTCTTTAACATGAAACTTGAAATATCATCTAATTGTGTCTTAACACAACATTTACCGCTTTTTGTCTTATAATCCTATTGAGATTTGCCGACAATTTAAAAAAAAATATTTGTTTTCGTATTTACAAGTTTCTGACCTTAATGTGGTAGCGCCTACTATGAGACCATATTTTGATTTTTAAGTTGAAATTATATTTATGAATGAATTTCAAGTTTTATACTGTGTGCGTAATAGTATAGTGTATATACATGGCACAGTGGGGAAGGTGAGGTAAATGGTTAAAAATATGCGATTTATTTAAAGTTTAAATTAATGGTTGGATTTTTATTGAAAATATTAAGTAAAAAATTTTACAATCCAATGCAATTTGAACAATCTAATTTCAAGGTATTTAAATATACAGGCAAATTCCGGTATAACGAACAGTATAATGTCAGGCACCGTCGTTATACATAAACAAATTTAAATAAAACGATGTGAAGAACTACCGCAATGGAAAACAAAATCCTTAATTGAACATTGTTTTTGGCTAATTTTTCAACTTTTTTGGACTGTTTCGTCCTTTCAATACAACTGATTTTCACAAATCAATACTATTTTCCTGGCACCATTTAAGACAGGTTTCAAATTTGAAAATTTATTGAAGTCAAAAGTTAAAATAGTGTATTTTCATAAAGCAAGTTACTAAAGAAAATTACCAACGGATATAACGTATAGAAGTTGGATAACTTTTTGATACGTTGATAGTTCAATAATTGACTTACATACATTGTAACCGCTGTTAACGTCATAACGCACATAAAATCCGTAATGCCTCATATCCTAAATTTTTCATTAGATGTTAATGCATTAACGGATGAAGTTGGCACAATGAAGACTTTGGTGAAGGATATTAAATCAGATGTTCTTTTTTTTTAAGGGTTGTTCCAAGAAAAAAATATAATTTTAAATGTACTCGTACTCTTATATTTATACAGCCTCGATTAAATTATTTTCCATATTTTATTTTACTTATAATTCATATTTTTATATTTTTCCTTTAATTTTAGTAAAGAACGCAACACAATCACGACAAATGACACAACAAAATGAGAACAAAAAAGAAAAAAACTACTTATAGCTGTCAATGTACGTAACGTACGTTAAAAGTTAAAATTTGCTCAATTTTGTACTTTGCATTGACGGTGACGTATTGATTGCAACAAAGCTCATAAGAAAACATGTATTTTAACTTAGCTGTCAGTTGAGAAAGTCAACGCGTGACGGATGTTAGATTCTAGGTGCCTCGACTTTTATGCATACCACTGTGCGTTGCTTTAATACTTATTGATTGAGGGACTTAATGGGATTGAAATAATCTGCCAAAGTTCCGCTATTCGTTTAATTTTCGATTTTATATTATTCTTTTGTTTTTTTTTTTTTTATTTATTTTAATGATCTTTTTTGATTTTGTACAATTCTTTCATTTCATTTCTATTTCAATTCATTCATTAATTTGTGGCATTTAAAGGCGTTGCCAAAGCTTCATCATCAGTTGAAATAAGAAAGAAAAAATGAAAATTAAATACAAAGAATTAAAGAAATGAAGTATTTTTGCTGATTTTTATTTTCGGTACGTGATTTCATTCATAAATATTTAATCCGTATATACATATGGATGTATGGACAGTACTCATAGATAGAAAAGAAATTTGTTTTTTCTCCCTTTAAATTAACCAACGAAAATATAACTTTTTTGCGTCACGTCATGTCATTTCATCAACAACATCATCAAATCAAAACTCGGTACAAGAAAAAAGATACAAAATTCGTTTGAATATCCAAAAATTAAAAAATCTTAAGATTTTTTTTTTTTAATGGCAATTGTTTGTTTGTTAATCACGCAATGTTATGTTGCTGTCGCTTATATTTTGTTTAACCATTCATTCATTGCTGTTCAAAGCCGATGGGCCGGTCAGCCGTTTGTTGAGACAGTTCCTCTTTTTCCGTATATATTTTGTCTTCATTTTTTTTTTCTTTTTCTCTGTCTATTATTATTTTTGTTTATTAATTTGACGGTTTTTTCTTTTTGTTTGTTGTTAATTTAGTTTGCTTTTGTTGTAGTTGTTGGTGCTGTTGATGTTATCTTGTTGAAAATTTTAAGAGCAGGGATTAATAGTTTTTATACCTCGGCCATATCTCACTCCCTAATCAACTGTTTGTTTGTCTCTCTGACGGTCTATATGTCTGCTTATATGTCTTATATATTAGTTATAGAATCAGAACACCAAATGAATGATGTGATCATTAACATCTTTAGAAATAAATAAAAATTTAATGATAGTAATAAATGGTTCCATTTTGAAAACAAACATTAAAAGATTACGTTTCGGTATTAAGAAAGTTTTCATAGAGAATTAAACAAAATTTTGTTAGTTTGTTGTGCCTAATATAAGTTATATTCTAGTGATGTTTGTAACAACTAAAGTTTCTGTCGCACTGTTAGTTATATCAATTAAACTCTAATAGCCTCATGTGACATACATTTTACAAACTGTAAAATCAGTCCAACTTATGTATAAAATTTAATGATATGAATTGTTCGAACAATATAACAGCATGTGATTTAATCACTATATCTATAGTAAACACTACAGACGGTGTTATTAGGAAGTTATATGGCTTTGAAATTTGAAAAATGGAATATTTAAAAAACAAAAATTAAAATATTATTAACACAGTTGACACAGTCGTTGTGTACGACATTGTCGTCAAGTATGTCTTTAAGACATGTCACTAGCGGTTGTCGACAACATCGTGGAGGTGTTCGTGCACGATAGTTTCTAATCTATTTCCTTTAAGTTTTCGATGATAAACAGAATATTGACGACACGCTTGCCTAGTTCATACGTGTGCAGTCGACGACAAGCTGTGTGATAGTGTCGTTCAATGAGTCGTGCACGATTATTGCGTTATTCGTTTGAAAATGTCGCTGACGAATTGTTTTAGCTGTCATTTATGGGTCGTGCAGGATAGTCTATTGTCGTGCAACTGTCTTCGAGGATGTCTTTACGACAAAGCCAACTGGGAAATTATATAAAAAGCGAAATACATCGTCCATGGGTTACCATAACAGTCTAAGAGTTATGGTAGACTAGTCTGTGAGAGAGAGAGAAGGCGATCCTCGCTGTATTACGTATTTAAAGATTTTAATAAAACGTTCGATACAATCTGAAAGTTTTATGGGCTGCACTGTCAGGTAAAATCTTTCCTGAAAAGCTATTCAAACTCATAAAAGCTCTCAAAAGAGAACGGAAGAATACCAGTGCTTAGCAGGTTATATCACCACTGTTCTTTATCATGTTTCTGGAAATATGTAGATACGACAACAGCCTTAACAGTTGATCAGGGAATGGTGTAAAATCTCGCTAAGTTTTAAGATGAACCAGACTATGCGCACAACATATCGTCGTGCGGGAGTTTATGTGCTCTATCCGCCATTTTATATATCTCGAGTTAATGATGCCACTTTAGGTTTTTGACACCAAAATTTTTAAAATCTGCAATCAGTTTTCGGCTATTTATCTCCAACACTGGACGAGATATCCGAAAACGGATTACAGACTTGAAAAATTTGGGGTCGAAAACCTAAAGTGGCATCATTAACTCGAGATATATAAAATGGCGGATACAGCACATAAACTTCCGCACGACGACATGTATGTCTGATCTATCACAACTATTCGGATATACTAAAAAAAGATATTGTCTTAGCCGCAGCTAGAACGATGTAGAATATGAATGCGGAGAGAACGAAAGAATTGAGAGTAAACAGCGATATACGCAATACTTACAAAATCTGATATAATGCGATAGAAATATTGGGAAGCTTCTGGTACGAGTACCTGGGTAGCATTATTATGAAAATGGTTGGAAAACATTTGAAGGATTGGCAAACATTTAAAGGAACTCCAAAATCTGAATATATAACTTCAACGTAAAGTGGGTACCTTTGTAAGGCTATCAAATCAGAAAAGCCGCACAACATGACATTAATACTACACAGGTAAACTTTAGTAGACGTTTTCGCAGAATCTGGAGAAGTTTCTAGACCAACAAAATAAAAACAAAAGTTCATTCACCGGTTTTTATTTAGCTATTAAATAAAACACACAAATTATTTATCTGTTAAAAATGAAAACAAACTTTAGAGTTCTGCAGTTTATTTGCGCATGCGTGTTAATGTGTTTAAGCATATACAGGCCGGCCAAAAAAAAAAAAAAAACGTAGACTTGAGGCCGATTATAAATGTAAATTTGATTTGACCCTCATTAAGGATTGGTTAATATCATTTCTTAAGAATTATTTATTGATTTTCATTAAAGTAAAAACAATCAACAGACAAACAAATTATAAGACGATTAAAATTGGGACAAAAACTAGTGGGTGCTCCTTTTAGCATTTTAAATACTCGTAATTTACAATTGTTTGAAATTGTTTTTTATTGCAATTATTATTTTTTTTTTTTTTTTGTAATTTAATTAGATCAATAAAACCTTTGGTTGAGCTCAGTGAATATTACATTATGCTTAAAAAAATTAGTTTTGAATTGAAAAATAAAAAATTTAAAAGCAGTTTTTTTTTCTTACTTTGAAACATGTCACCTAATTGTGTCAAGGGTCTTAAGAATGTATGTATGTTTTAATTTTTCTTATATTTAACTTTTTTAATTTTTTTATGGTCTTATATTTTAAATAGAGTATAAATTATTATCATTTTTTTTACTTTTTTGTTTTAATTAAAGCAATGTGTCTTAAATTAACACAATTCTTTTTATTTTTCAATTTCTATTCGTAGTTTTATATCTTTATTTAATTTTTGTCATCATTAATTGCGCTATGCTTGGCTGATTTTATTTCAATGTGTTTTTTATGCTCTAAACGAAAGACCAAATCAAAAGTTTTCTATTAGTAAAAATACATAAAATATAGTTGACCTTTCACTTTAATGGTCTATACGCGTTAGTTGCACTTGATGTGCCATACGCAGTTTACAACAATAAGTTAAAAGTGATATTTTTAGAGTTTTTTTTATGTTTTTTAATATTTATGTTTCCGCTGGCAATGTTGCTTTTTAATAAAACAATAATTATATTTTAATAATTCTTTATCTAAAGAGTAAAAAAAAACAACAAAACTAACACTACTTTTAATAAATAATTTGTAAATCTAACATTCAAATTAACCCATTAAAACATCTACCTGATAAGCATTTGCTGGCTTACATTTATGGACTAACTATCAGATTTATCTCTAATGGATGATTTTTATTTCATTTTTTTTATTTGTGTATGTGTATTCCTTCTCAAAAGTAAATTGTCTTTCGAGAATATTTATAAACAAATTCGTTTTTTACGCCTTATTAACAATATTATATCACATATACGAGTTTTTTTTTCTTGTTATTATTATTATCTGGTTTAGACCCAGCACAAATGCAAGACACTGCGACCTATAAAATCTATTGTGTCCCTTTGAGTCTACTGTTTGTTTAGCAGACCAACTGCCTTCCTAATGGACACCAGCAGGTTCGAAACTTTAGTGGTAGAAATGTCCGCCAGTGAGACCATATCGTTGTGCGGGAGTTTATGTTTATCTCGTGTTAATGATGACACTTTAGGTTTTTGACACCAACATTTTTAAAATCTGCAATCCGTTCACGGCTATTTATCTCCGAAACTGAACCAGATATCCGAAAACGAATTGTAGACTTCAAAAATTTGGAGTAGAAAACCTAAAGTGGCAACTGTATGGGTTTAACGTGCGCACCTGTCCGTAGACTTAATCACACGCCGCCCGTTGCCAGAGCGGTAGTTGAGTTCAATGCGCCCAACCACCGCCACTCGATGCCGGTCCCCTCTAATCCTTTCATGTACGGGGACATGGCGCTCAAAAGAGGGCCCATAGCATCGAGTTGGCAATTTAGTACCACCACTGTCTGGGTGACGATACCCCCCTTGCTGAGGGGTATCTATCTAGGTACTTCTACAACCACTACGTGTACCTTCCGAAGGAGGACCTTACCAATCACCAGGCCGGTGACCTTACTTCCCGGATGGCTGAGAGTCTCAGTCTACCGGGGGCTTCCTGGTGCCCGTAGTACCAGATTAAGGCATCTCTGGTCAGTCCGTGAGAACACCAGAAATGCCTGCCACGCGCACTAAGTACGCGTGACATTACGACCATGCACCTCATAATCGCCATTAAAGGCGTTCTCTGCCTATATTGAGCGCCAGACCACTCAGGGCTAGGTCGAACCCAATATTCCCCGGGGAAAACAGGCTACTGACGGGGACACTCGTCAGCAGCCTTTAAATGTATCCCCGGGGGGAACCTAAAGTGGCATCATTAACTTTAGATATATAAAAAATATATAATGGCGGATAGAGCACATAAACTCCCTAAGTACATCCACATAAATCTATCAAGAGCCGCCTATTCACATAATATGTGCTCTGCTGTCTCTGATGCTTGTTAGGAATTTTAAGTCTGGCCTTCTATACTTGAGAACATCAGACTTACTACCAAATCGCAGACGAATCACAGCCTTAGCGTGCCTGAGACCAGACTGGGCGTTCCACAGTGGGATTTGTTCATACAATGTTTGGCAAAATATATAAGGAATGCTCCTAGAATGTGGAAATTTTGCTCTGAGCTTTTGGTTAGCTCAATTAAGAAAAATATAAAGTTTTATAAAAATTGGCCACGCCCACTACCTACCGCCCATAGAACCCAAAATTTATTTTTCGCATCAATTAACGCCCACCACTCACCGCCCATATAACCCATATTATATTTTTTCCCACAAGTTTTTGTGTCTTTACCAAAACTAATTAAATTTTAAAATTTAAATTTTTTTAATTAAAAATTTCATGAGACAAATTTTATGATTTTATAGAAGATTATTAATTATTTAAACTGTTTTTTTTTAATTGATAGTATGGAATCTTACCTATCATTTTATTATAGTGGAAGCACTTAGCACGACCGAGCAACCTTTTTTTCTTCACGGCACATTATAGAAAAAATTTTATTCTATCCTATCTTTTTAAAAACGCAGAAAAGTCTATATTTGAAAAAATCACTATTCAAATCAGAACAATAAAATTGTCTTACGTACAAACACTATAGAAGTGTGTAAACAGTTTTCAATATTTTTGACTAAAATTTGCATATGACTTTACTTCATTATTTCAAAGACAAATAAACGTTTTTATGCGATACAATTTATGGATTCTGCATACTGAATTAACTTTCTACAAAACTGCATCATTACATTTTTAAATTTTATATGTCGAAAAATTTACTTATGGCACAAAAAATCCCTCTTTGCGTTCCAATGTTCTAAAAATTTGCCAGTTTCCCATTCACTAATCAGATTGAGAATAGTAGAAAGTGCTGCTGCACATCAGGTCTCCGGACCAATGTAAGATGTCACAGGGTCTTGTTAAAGAAAGAAATATGTCCTGGTTGATATTAAAATATAAATTTTTTTCTGTTTGTTTAAGGTTTAATTTATAGCGGTAATTACTCTTCGTGTCAAACGACCTTGCAAGTCTTGAAAACGTAAAAAATTGCAATTTGTTTGTTTGCTTTTGTCAGAAGACTGAAGATACGTTAAGTCATCTTAAAAGTCTAAAAAGCACAATTATCTGAAAACATTTAAGATTATATTATTATGCAATAAGAGAATGTTAATTAAGTTTCAAAGTAAATATTTAAAAAAGTCTTAAGAAAGCTTCTTTTGCCATCATCTTGAAACCGTAGAAATCATTTATTTTTTTGAAAGCAATCAAAATTAAAATAAAAAGGGCTGACAGACTACTGAAACATTATCCGCGCCTCGGGGGTTTTCTGAAATTTAATTCAAAGAAACTTTTTATTTCTTTTTAGTATTACAGAAACGCTACCGTAAACAGTTTATTAAAACAGAAACAGTAGCAGCGATACGAGTGTGCTTAAAAGCTGAATGAAAAAACAAAAACGATAAATTCAAAATAGCGGCATATTCTCTTAAATTCGTTTAAGATTTTATAAAAATAAAAAAAAATGTTTCTTTAAAATATTAATTACAATTAAATTGCTACCAACATAATAATTATAATTATCATCATCAACAGCGACAACAACAATAGCAACAACATTATCATCATCATAATCAATTCATCGAGAATTAAGCGGAAACAGAAAATTATTAAATACAACCATCTACGTGTGTATGTATGTGTGTAGGGTATGTACATGATTTGGATACGAGAGTATCAGTTAATTCTTTTTTTTTTAATAAATTTTCAAGAGAAAGGTAAGAAAGTAAGAAAGCAAGAGGATTGAAAGTAAGCAACAACATAAATTAAGAGCAAAAGTCACAAATTAAATGATGAAATGAAATACAAACACTTATAAACAATTTTTTCCTTTCCATCGCTATCTCTATGAAAAGAAAAGAAATGAATGAATGAATGAAATGAAAACAAATGCCACCACAATAATATCTCATAATACATCCCAACATAACGCCGCACCATATCACAGAAGATGTATTCGTTTTATTTATTTTTTTTAATAGAGAATAGGATGTTGTTTGTGTATCTTAAGGGCTTGCGTGTTAACTTGGCTATAAAATACATGATTTTTGTTTTTTCTTTTCTTTGTTGCTTTTAAGCTAAAAATTTCATTACGTTTTAAGAAAAAGCATTAATTAAACCATCTTTAAAAAGATGAAAGGAAATTAGTAAGAAAAAAAAAACATACAAAAATTAACTGTGTCGATTTTATAAATATAAACACTCAAGTATAAAGAAAATACACAAAAAAAAAAATACTAAATGTGATCTATCATTATACAAAAAAAAAAAAAATAAAAAAATATCATGAAATGATTATTAAGTTGATACGAGTATTTGATAAATTAAGTTTTAAAATTCAAAAACGTTTTAGGATTAAATATTTATGAAATGAAAAATTAACATTCACATCTCCCGCTAGTATTTATACACATATTTAGTAACTATTTTCGAAATGTAAAAGTTATATGGGGCTGATAACATATTATATATAATCACTCAATGTAAGTTTTCGATCAGAAATAAGTAACAAGTACTTGACATTCTTTCGCATATTATATTGCAGTTTAAAAAGTAAAATGGGGTTTGAGGAAGGTAACAATTTTCGCTTCCTAGTAAAGTATATCCCCTTAGTTTTATGTGCTAGAGGCCCGAAGTTCGAGCCCCAGGAAAGGTGTGATCAATTTTTTATTTAATTTTGTTTCGTCAGAAACGCTTTAATTACATCAAAGATAACTGTAATGAATATTTTTTGGCAATTGAAGGAGAAATGATGTCCGTAAAGGAATGGTACACTAGCCAAACTGAACCCTTAGTTTTTTCGGGTTTAGTTTACCGAAACTATCCGTTCTAAATTGCTTATTTGAAAGATGAATCATCTGCAAATATTGGAAAAAAAGAAGTATCGGATATAAAAAAAAAATTTTAATTTTAGGGGAGAGAAAGAAACTTTGAGGACAGGCATTTGGAATGTAAGTTGGGTAAAATTAATAAAAAAATGTTTTCTAAGTTTGACAAATTCCCGCGGAAACCCAAATATGTTTAGGCACACTCTCAAAAGCTGATTTTATGTCTTTTAGAACCAGACCTGTTAAAAAGAATTATTTTATATTTTTATAAACTAATGCCCTGGCCCTAATCATAAGAACGAAAATTCAAAATTTGTATGGCACATGAAGAATACCTCTTTTTTAATTTTAATGTAAAAATTATTAATAATTATAATTATTACCGAATCAAATAGTACGAGTACCTGTCAAATAACTATGGCAACTATTTTCTCAATTCTGCTAATAAGTCCTTTAGTTAATATTGTTTATCAATACATTCTCTAACTTCTCACTATTTTGCTAATCTTTTACTTCATTTGAGGTGTAAAAACGGTCGCCTATTTAGGTTAAAATCATAAACAGAAATAATCGTTCGCAAAGACCATTGTTGAGAAGGCTATCGACCGAGCCAGCAATTTCCATGGGATTTTGAATAAATTACAAAATCGTAATAAAAGGCTTGATTTATCACGAAATATAATTTTATTAAAATTCCTTTACAAAAAATAATACAAATATATATATATATTCAATATTCATTTAAATTACAAATTATTACAAATAATTTTACATACTTTTTGGTATGGAAATTCCTGGATAATTCTATTTGAAATTATATGTAATTAAGAGGCAATCACGTCTGAACCGCTTCACAATCAAGTGCTTACAAAAAGAAAAGATGGCGAAGGCGGTAAAATGCTTCTTGACAAATAGAATTTTCGTTAAATTAATATACAAGTCATACTTAAATTTCCCTTTTCGAAATAGAATAAGTGATGCCGGATTGAAAAGAAATCATGGGGATTTTGGGAGTAGCGTTAACAACCATTATTCTATTGTTTACTATTTATTTCCTAAGCAACCCTCGCTTTCTGAAATGCGTCATTGCACATTAAACTTGTAACGATTTCTATTCTACTTAATTGTCTGCAAAGTTATATTATTATTTCCATCATATTTGCAATGTATGCTTTACCGAAGTCCCTTTGAATTTCGGAGACAGTTTCCATCCCTGATTTGTGTCACAGAAATTTCCTTGCTGTAAATTAATCCGTCCGTTGCTTTCTCCAAATTGTCATTGGCTTAAACCAACCTCATTTAATATATTTAGACCGTCGCATAATAGTTTTGAGTCAATATCATAAGTAATCGGATGACGGCCTGACTATAAGATTATATGTCTACAACCTATGTTTGTACATTGTGCCTCAGGTTTATTAGAGCACATCTTTCAATGGCTTGAATTTTTTAACTTTGTTTCCCAGTTCTATATAATGGGTTGTAAAAATACTGTTTAACCCTGCTGTTTGGTTTGGACCATTTTGGTAAATTTTTGTTTTATTTTTGCCTTGACTAAGAAATGGTACAATATATCAACTTAAAACGTTTGCTATTTTATTATTTTATTATTTTATTATTTTATTATTTTATTATTTTATTATTTTATTATTTTATTATTTTATTATTTTATTATTTTATTATTTTATTATTTTATTATTTTATTATTTTATTATTTTATTATTTTATTATTTTATTATTTTATTATTTTATTATTTTATTATTTTATTATTTTATTATTTTATTATTTTATTATTTTATATTTTTATATTTTTTTACTCCTGAAAAACTTTCAACCAAAATTAATAAAATAGGAGTCAGAAAAACAAAAAATTACGAATCTTGGGTTTAGGACCATTTTGGTCCGTTAATGTTTTTTTTAATTAAATCTTGTCACTATATGATGAGCAAATGATCTTTCGTTGAATTTTCCATATAAATTTTTGGCATATGGTGCACTTGCTATCGCACTTAGTTTTGTAGTAGATCCAATATTCAGGCTCAAATATTGAGATATTTAATATCTATTTGTTCCTTTGAGTACGAAAAAACAATGAAATTCTATTCGAATAATTTCATACTCGAAAAATTTGGCATAAAGAAAACTACTACAGTAACGTTTAATCTTAATATATAAAAACGTTTGTGCCGGGTACGAGTTAAAAAAAAACTCAAGAACCACTGGACCGATTGACACCAAACTTGGACAATATGTAAGTTTAGTCAGGAGCCAAGTTTAACAACGATAGGTGGCGCTATTGTCGTAATATTTCAATTTTTTTACTTATGGTACGATTTGGCTCAAATTCACAAAATATATTTATTAAGCAAAAATAAGTATCCTTTTCTTTTAGGGGCATTCAAAAATAAAAAATTGTCAATATATTAAAAATTTTCTTAAAACAATTTGTAAAAGAATTTAAGTTTCAATAAAAATTAATAATATTTCAAATTATATTTATTACGATATTTAAAATATAATAGAAAGAGTTTCACTTCATCTTGATTATGTTGCACTGCTACTTATCGTACTTAAGATAAATTTATAAAAAAAGAAATAATTGGAGACAAAATCAAAATATTTCAGGGCAAAACAACGTTTGCCGGGTCAGTTAGTAATAAATATAAAAATAACAAGAAATTCAAATTATTTGTTCAAATATAAAATTTTATAAACAAAAACAACAACAGAATGAAATCATATTTAACATACAACATACCCTTTTATGCAACATGTGGCAAATATTGAGAACAGCAAATATTTATAACCAATAATAATAAACTATAGCAACAGCAACAGCAATAACTAAAAAGGCAACAACATTTTCAATTTAAAATATTTCAAAGTACAAAAACTTGTTAAAGAAAAAATTAAGAAACAAAACACAGCAAAAGCAAAAGCAAAGTTGAGCGGTTAAATTGAACAACAAAAATACATTTAATTTGTATTTATTGGTAATTTTTAAACATAAAAGAGCATATAAATGTTGTAAAATCAAATGCAACAACAACAACAACAAAACGAATGCATACAACATTAGAGGGCGCACATGAACTCGAACCAATAAACAGTGTCCGTCTCTTTTGTCTATCAAACAACTCTTATCAGAACATTAAATCGAGTTTACGATGCAATTTTGTAGCGAATTAAATGCAATTTGTGAAATTAATTTACGAACATTTGCACTTAAATACCACAACTAATAGATAGGAAATGGCGATAAAAATCGCTGTTGCAATGCAGCAGTACAGGCAATGTATTGGCAACTTAGACGGATGGTCAGTATCGGACAGACGACAGCTACAAGACCCACATGCCGCATGCAACTCATTACAGCATATTTCTAAGAGTACAATGTATTTGTATTATGGGTGGTGGTGGTCGATATTGCAATTTTGATAATGGTAGTTGTGGTGGGCTTCACACAATTGCCACATTGAACCTGCCTCGTTTTTACTAATGCTTTTCATCGATTCCCTTATCAGTTTACACACATGATTATCGCTTTTTGTTTTTATTATTTCTGTTGTAATTTTTTACAATAGCTCACAAATCTTTTTCTCTTTTTCGGACTTAATTTGTTGGGTAATGATTTAAAATTAGAAAAGAATTTATTACAAATACTTTTCGTCTTTGTTGTTCTTTTTCTTGCCACAGCCAGCAAACAATATTTTTATAAAATGTTGCATTAAAATATTTGATTGTCACTTAAGATAATATAAAAATCCATAAAGATGTAAAGAATTAAAACATTTTTACTAAATAAAAATGTGTATTAAAGATTGGTCTGGTTACACTCAAGAAAAAATATTGATTAAATGCGAGTATAACTCTGCATAAGAAAGTAAAATAGATTTAATATGTGCTTTTTTTACCCAATACCCCTTACTCATGCTGTGCTCATTGTATCGGAATTTTTTGAAAAGGATAGTTTTTTTTTTATATATATTAAGCGCCTTAAGAATGAAACAAGTTGTTGTCAATTTGATCACTCAAATCAGACAAATAGATTAGCAGTATTTGCCACAGCCATTGAAGAACATTTGGATATTTCATATTTTATTCATTTTTTAAAGAGCCTGAAACATAACTATTGTTTTATTTCTAAGGACTCTTAAATCATCTTCAGAGCCGTCATTTTTTCTATTGTACTCTATAGGTAGAACAAGGAATCGATATTTTTTATCCATATTCCAGTAAGTACGTATAAGCCGTATTCTTGTTGTTCCATTTCACATTAATCATATATTTTTATGTTGATTTTAATACCACTGTTTGTAAGAGCTTTTTGAGACGTCTCGAACGAAATGTTTGTGTGCCCAAAAGCAGATTTCAGCGATTATCTATCTATAAGCGATTACAGCTGCATTAGACGGAAAATTACTTCGGATGATCGTTCTTAGATTCATATTTTTGTGAGTGCGTTAAGTTATGTAAGCACAGTCACTTTGAAAGTTCATGAACTGCTTAATTTTTTTTTTATTGAGACCAATATTCAGAGGTAAACCCCTACTAAATGCTGTGCTTATGACAACAGAACATATATTTTGTTTCTCTTATATTATTAAGCGCCTTAGGAATGAGGCCATTGCTGTGAATTTATAATTCATGGGCCAGTGTTATATCTTCACCCTTGAGTAATCAACAGCAATTGCCTCATCGTTGCATGTGGATTGTGGTGAGTGCCTTTGCTAAGTAGGTTTTTTGCTGTTATCTGCTACTTCCCAATAAGTGGCGCTTTTCTATTGATCATTAGTTTTTCGTTGTCAAGGATAAGGATGGAATAGAGTGGATGGTCAGGGAGCAGTTACTTTGTAGAAAGACTTCTTAGAGGGGGAGGGGGAGACCTCTTATTTTTTAAATTATAATTTTGAAAGAACCGTAAACTAACTTTTTCATTTTTAACCTTTGCTGCAATTTGAACCGGGGCTGTTTGAGTTTTTGTGCGAGAGCTTTAACCAGATTTTTGTCATTCACCACAATGGCGTTCGACAATGTTACTTGTTTTATTATAACGATTTATGGTACGATAGACAAATCTTTTGTTCACCTTGAGATGACCTAGCTCGCGAAAAATAGCTGGCTGTTATTTTAATATTTTTGAATATCATTTCGAATAAGTTTTGTTTTATAAACCTTAGAAGTCAGTTCTTGTGATAGTTTGTAAAGAATATAAACAGCTATAATTACAATAAATTTAACAGAGCTAGCTTTATAGGTTTGCAAATATTGAAAACGTAAAGTTCGTAACATTTCAAAGGCCCAACCCTGTACAGTATTTACAGTCAACTTTTTCAGTATCATATTGATGTCAATAAAACGGTTTTCTTCATAGTCGTTATCGTTTAGATGCTCCAATACAATCAACTGTATTTCAAGTTGTGTCTCACTATTTATATAAACAGTGTTGGAGAGAGTACATGACCTTGCTTTACCCCAGCAATAGTCAAAAAGGGCAATGTTTTCGTTCCGTTAAACTGAATAGAAGTTGTCGAATATGTGTGTGGTTTACGCATAAGGAGTATAATATTAATATTATATTGGATTAAAATCCTGTTCAAGTACGCATATATTCACTGTAGCACCGTATTATTTGCTAGTGCTAACTGAACATATTTCTGTGAGTGTGGCTCTGTTTGTATTAACTTTTATGTCTCACATATTCACACAAATTTTTTATAAATCTGATCTTATCTTATGGCAATAATACTAAGCCGCCCATCATCATCATCATCAGTATCCATATGTTGTTATTGTTGTTGTGGTCAATCCATTCAAAATATTTGAACGTTATGTGTTGGTGTCTTAAAGCATTACATTAAAGCCCTGATTAAAAACATGCAGACAGACCGACAGACAGACAATTTTATTTTCGGAAAAAATTCTTTTAAAAATAAAGGTGACAATATCGATTCATTTCTTTTAATTTCACTTTGATAATGTTGTTGTTGCCAGTATTGTTGGTGTTGGTGTTGCTGTTGCCGTTGTCATTGTAGTTAGTGGCACAAGTCTATATGAAGAAAAAAAAAAAAAAAAGAAACTGAATATTCGAATTTTGTTAATGTTTTTATTGTTCTTGTTTTCGTTGTTTTTGTTGCTTTAATCAAAAATATATGTACGAGAATGCATGCCAGTATAAATTTCCAATTGATTGGCGCTTTTTATGATCACAAATATATATATATTTCGGAGATTCTTTTTATTTTTTTTTTTTTTTTTTATTTAAATTTTTAAAAAAGACGTCATTCTGTCTGTAGTCGTCGAGAATCTTTTGGTCAGTTTTAATTTTTGTTTTTTTTTATTATTAAAATTTTTGTTATTGTTGTTTTTTCTTTTATATGGTGTATTAAAAAAAAGGCATTGCTTAAAGTTAGTGATAGTTTTGGTATTGTTCTTCTCCTGCTGTTGCTGTTTTATTAGTATTTTCTAACTTCATTATCATATGGGATTCATTTAAAATCGTATAAATAATATATAGTGAGTCAATTTCACATTCTTTTTTGTTATTTATTGTTATTTAAGAATATTTTTTATTTTTCTGATTTTGCTTATTATCGTTTAAATATGAATTTTTGATAAATTTATTATGATGGCTCATTGTTGTGGAAATGTTATTCGAAATTAATTAAAAGACCCCACATATAGCTCTTTGTCGATAAAGCTTTTAAAAGAGCCAAGTCACTTTAGATTGTCTTGAACTTTGCTGTATAAAAAAGGCGATAACAAACTTTTTAAGCTTGAATTGTTAAAAGCAAACAAAGAAGAAAAAAGAGTAATCAAGATAATACAGAATTTATTTTTAAACATGCTAATTTAGTAACTCGTTAGCAGTAAATGACAATCTCATCACCCACTATAGACTAATATTATTAAAACTTGCCATACCTTCTATTTGATAACTGGTCAGTGAATCCAAAAAATTAAAGAACTCGTACGTTTAGAGTATGAATTCGCACGTATAGGAATGACAAACTTTACCACGAGCGACTAACTCTTTATTATAAATAAGGCTATAAGTAAATATTATTTACAGAAATTAACTAAAGTCGAATTAGTCGTTACTTTTAATAAATCAATCAGTTCCTTAGGTGTAGTTATTGTGACGCATTTATACTGAATGCCATACTTAGGCCCATTATTACAACTTGTCGTTAGTTAAAGGCAGGATTTTAAAAGACTCATAAATCGCTTTTTGTTATTACAAATAATTTTTAATCTAAAGTGACCGATAAATTTATTGGGAAGATTGGTCTTATTAAATCCTGCCTTTAACTAACGGCAAGTTGTAATAATGGGCCTTAGAAGTACATATCTTATTAAACATCTACTTAATTAAATTAAAAATTTATTTCGAATTGAAAAAATATTTATTACAATCTCAAATTATTTTTCTAACTACTCGTATAACCATTTTATATGTTATGATAACAATTTAGTCGCCGTGGTCTAGTGGATGGTGTGCTGACTTACTAAGACGATAGCAACGGATTCAAATCTCAGCTCTGAAATATAAAAAAAAATTATTTCTTTCGGCGACTACCTCTCAGCAGTCTTCTGGTAAAAGCTCGAGGAGTAATTGATTGCCATGAAAAAGCTTCTCAAATCTTGTCGTACTCTTGGATAAAAATTAAGACACATGGTTATAATGACCAATTATGTATGTATGTATGTATGATAACAATTTATTTTTAGAAAATTGTCTTAAGCCGAAAAATACATTTATTTGCGACTTATTTTAAAATGCTTCTCTCCAATATTTGTTATATATGAAAAGCAAACAGAAGTTTATCTTTAAGCAGAAAAAAATATTTAATTCTTCTTATTTATGAAACGTCCAATGCGGAAAAAAGGTTTTATCACAAGCATTCTTGAGTTTAAATTTCTGTATCGGGCGAGTAATAAATATCATATGCTCATAGTAACATAACAAACGTAACTTCCTGGTGAGAGTAGAAAGTGGTCGAAGTCAAAATTAAAAAAAAATTTGTTTACCAATTATTGTACTCCGCAATATTTTAAACTCAATTTATTTACTGTTGGTTTACTCAGACGAGAACTCCAGTTCATGCCCCGGCTCTGACGTCTTGAAATAAAGAAATAGGATAAAAATATTTCTTTCGGTGACTCCCTCTTAGCAGACTTCTGGCAAAAGCTCTGAGTAAAACTGATTGCCATAAACAAGCTTTTCAATTCTATCGCTCGGAGCTGACAATAAACTGTAGGTCCCGGTAGTCCTGAATAAAAATGACTCACACAACATGGGTGCTGCAAGAAACTAGGCCGTAATCCTGACACAGGGTTGCAAAAACCAGTTATGTAGGTACATACGAGATGTATGTGTAAATTTATGTAATGCAATTTTTACGACATTTTTATAAAATTAACCATTATAGGGATTGTACTTCCAACAAAAAAAAATATATACGAAAATTATTTAGTCTTAATTAGGAAAGTGGTCTAAGTAAAAAAATTAAAGAAATTATATAAATATTGTATGAATTTTTAATAGCCTAAAATCCTAATACCGGGATTCTTATGAGAATTAACATCCGTTAAGGAATATATACAAACACTAGCAGAACTGAACTAGTTTTCGACCCAGCTACCAAAGGTCTCATCATAAACATAACTTTAAAAGGGACCTTGGCCCTCTCTGACGCGTTTCTGAACTACATAATATAACAAAATGACAAACAAATAATAACGGAAACGACAATTACATGCCTGGGACATGATTTTTTCGTTTAATATTCTTGCATTTAATCTACTTTATTTCTCCTGTAAAAACTCGATTTAAAAGTCGTTTGGTTTTCTTGTATTCTACTCATATTATCATTTCACTAAATGTAATGCTGCCAATTAAATTTCTGTACATTTTGGTGTGTGGCTCTCCAAATATCAAGCTTGTTTGAGAGGGCTGGGGGCAAATGACGGCATTCGATATCGAGCGAAATTTCATACAATATATAGCTTTCTTGGTCGGCTTGTGTTAAAATTTCATCCAAATTCAGAATTACACTATTCCTATCTTACACTACCAAAAAAATTTTTTTTCTTTTTTACATATTTTAATCATTTTCAAATCGTAGCTTTACTACGAGCGCTGAATTACCTTTTTTTATTTTAAATCTTGATACATATGTACTTATAATTTTTCTGTTTTTATATCCCACTTCTCTTCTTCCTTCTCTAGTTGTTATTGGCAAACTTTTCAAGTACGCCTTATAATTTAAAATTAAAATTAAACAGAAAAATAAAAATATCACTTACTTTGGTACATTATTCTATAAAATATGATTTTCATAGTAATATAATGGACATATAAATTGCACCATACGAGTGTTTCTTTTAATAACAATCATGAAAAATATATGAATTTTTGCATACCGTATATCTGTCTCCCCCAATTGCCTATCACCCCATAATCCGTCTATACACTTGTGTATGGTAAACAAATGAAATGCTTGACTCCATTTGCATATCATTATGGGAATATGCAAGCAAACGATTACTACTACCAATATGATACCCTACGAGAGGTGTTTTGCTATAAACTTATTATACAATTATTTGTATTAAATTTGTTACCTGCTGTTTTCCTAGACTCTTTTACTACCATAGCCGTGAGAATTCTGAAGTAGGAAAATATTCAGTAAATCCAATAACTAAGATATCACATCTCTAAATCGAATACAAAAATCATAAATCCTTTAAATTGTTTTAAGAGTCCTTTGATTTTGCCACTTATCTAGTTATTTGATTGGTTCATGTGCCTTCCTTCTAAAATAGCTTTTATGTACAATTTGCATTTACTGACGTGTTGATATCACAGAACTCATTAAAGTCCATGATGTTAAATATTGTATTAACATTGACGCTGGCAGAAAAATCCGCTAAATCCAACCCGCTTCCATTGTGCTACTTGATACTCATGGTTTTTGGATTAGTATAATAAATGTTTTCTCCTCAACACAAATTGTGAGCAGTTTTGCTGGCAGTATGCTCAGCGTACTCACTTTCTGCATTAAATCTCTGAGGCTTTGCGCTCTTTCGGTCATTGCTCCCTAAATTTCGCTACGAGTTCATTAGGAATATATCTAAAAACATTACATGTAGCAAAAGAAAAATGAATTAGCTCAGAGTTAGTCCAAATGACAAGCTGACCGACTACAATAACATTTTTATCATTCACGACAATTTTGTTATAGATTTAATTTAATCCAGCCATAAGATCCCATAGTAGAACCCGTTATCTGAAGAAATGTAGTTGGAGTTCGCCCTCACAGCTATGCGAGCCTCAGCATAGCGTAACAATTCATTGGGTAGCTTTCAGTCTTAGTCAATCGCACAAAACTAGAAGACTTATGTAACTTTAATCAAATATCTTATCTAATGTGGTTTTCAGTCACTACTACGAGGAGGTGATAGAGCTGGCTTCCATAAGTAGATTCAAGCAAGGTGCGTAAAGGTTGTTCTCCTTCAGCTACTGATTGCTTTGATGTTCACCAACCAATCTTGAATTATATTCAGCTACATACATACATACATAACTGGCCTTCACAACCCTGTGTCAGGATTACGGCCTAGCTTCTCACAGCACTCATGTTGTGTGTGTCAATTTTTATCCATGAGTACCGGGACCTACAGTTTAATGTCGACTCCGAACGACAGACTTGAGAAGCTTGTTCATGGCAATTAGTTACTCTCAGAGCTTTTGCCAGAAGACTGCTGAGAAGTAGTCGCCGAAAGAAATATTTTTTTCATATATTTTTTTTTGAAGATGTCAGAGCTTGGTATCGAACCCAGAGCTCATGTCTTAGTAAGCCAACACACTAACCACTAGACCATGGCAACTACAAGTGAATAAATTTATTTGGTAAAAAAGATTTTCTATACAACAACAAAATTACTAATATCTTTTAATTATATAGAAAAACCCTCCGAAATCGTTTAGAAAAAGCAATGCAATTTATAGAGCTATTCTATAGCAGATTATTAAAAAAAAATTGCACGCTTTTCGATACTCTTAATTGTCATCAACAGTTATTAAGAATTCCCAGTAGACACAAAAATTACATTTTTTGTTTGTTACTTCTTTATAACACTTATTCGTTATCATTTCTCTCCTTTACACACTTAATCATTTCTATGTGATTTATATACATACATACACACACTATGTATGTTTGCATGTGTATATACAGTAAACATCAGTATAATTTTTATTTTGTTTTTTTTATAAATTCTTTTACATTTTAATTTGATCACGTTTGTAAAAATAATTTTTATTTCAAAGATACGAATATGTTTTTTGTCGCTTTTTTTGTATATCCTTCAATATTAATAATTGAGTCACAAGAGGCGAGAAAAAAAACATGTCACAAATGTATAGGATTTTAATAATTTTAATCCTTAGAGAGAAAGAGAATCAAATATAAAAAGGGAATGGATATAAATTCAACGCAAATCATGTGAAAGAAAAATAACATCTTCTGAATATTAGCATGAAAGGTCGATTAACCGATATATTATTGGTCGGAATAAGAATAACTATTCCCTACTTTATTATGTTCACAACCATTTCGTTTTCAGTTCAAGGACCGAAACGGATTTGTTCGTAATAAAAACAGAACTTTTCGTAGCTGTCAATGAAAGAAAGGCATCGAGCGGTGCAAGCACCTCAACTTCATACATGTTAGAGTATGAAGTGAGAAAAGGTCGAGTGCTTAATTCTGGTTGCCATCAGCATACGATATGTGAGTTGGATTATTCACTAGTAGCATAAGATGATTATATGAGTCAAACAACTCAATAGATTGATCCCCTGGAGTCGTGCGGCCAAAATGGTGGAACCAATAAGAATTATGAACATTGAAGCATGACCCCAACGAACGGGGTGTATTGTACTAGTGTTAGTAAAATATTTTCGTTCGAACCTGTATCGTAATTGGAAATAAAAATATTCGCTAAAAGATTTTGCCATAAACGAACCGTGTAGCTAAAGAATAATTTATTCCTATAGTATATTGTGCAATTCACTAAACACAGTCAATTAAAAAGTATGTGCTCTATACTCTGTGCGATTATTACGTGAAAATATAAGATTATTAGGTACTGATCCTATATTTCTGCAGTGTACCTTACATGGTAGTGCCGATAACACAAAGAAATGGATATCACATTGCGCCGTAACTCTAATGAATCTATAGAATTGGCTACCATAACATCATTAATTAGCACATTTGTTTATTTGGTATGCTGTCCAGAAAGCCCATGTAGCCTTTCAAACACCGACTCATACATTTTTTTATTTTTTTTTTATTTGAGACCAATACCCAGAGGAAAACCCCTACTAAATGCAGTGCATTGTATTGGAATTTTTTGGAAAGGACAATACATTTATGACAGAACATACGTTTTGTTTTTTCTTATATTACTATTAAGCGCCTTAGGAATGAGACAAATTGCTTTAAACTGATGATTCAAAGGCCAGTGTTATACCTTAACCCTTGCCTCATCGTTGCATGTTGATTGTGTGGTGAGTGTCTTCGCTAAGTAGATTTTTAGCTGTTATCTGCTACTACCCAATAGGTGGCGCTTTTCTTCTGATCAATCGTTTTTTGTTGACATTGGTTAAGGTGGAATAGAGTGAAATGTTGGGGAGCGTTTTTTTTTAGGTGGTCTTCTTGGAGGGGGTGGGGGGGGGGGGCTCTTATTTTTAAATTATAATTTTGAAAAACTAACTTTTTTATTTTTCACCTTTGCTTGGATTTGAACCTGGGCCGTTGAAGTTTTGTGCGAGATATATATATATATATATATATATATATATATATATATACATATATATGTATACCATACCACACAGATAACAGTTTTACAAATAATAAGAACGTCAGAGGAAGTGAAATATTTCTTGCAATCTTAATGACAAAACTTCTTTTTACACTAAAAATTTGGATCACTCCAGCTCAGAGCACAATCAATTATCGTGCGCAAAACATCAAGAGCGTCAGCCTCCTCAATATTTACATTATCCTTAGTGACAGATAACAAGATTCCCTCATTAATTATCACCACTCTTATTCGTGTTTAAGCATTTATATTAAAAATCTCTTCAAAACTGTATTAATACGACCTTTAGATTGGCTTTAGACTGCGGACTGATGATATCTTCCGCTCTTACGAATTTTTCAAATCAAAAACCTAACAAAGAAAAAAACTCATACATATAAGTACATACATAATTGGCCATTACAATTCTCTTGTTGTGTGTGTCAATTTTTATTCATGAGTACTGGGACCTACAGTTTAAAGTCGACACCGAACGATGGACTTTAAAAGCTTTTTCATTGCAATGAGTTACTCTTAGAGCTTTTGCCAGAAGACCGCTAAGAGGGAGTAGCCGAATGAAAGACTTTTTCAAATTTCTTCCTTTTTTTTCAAGATGTCAGAGCTGGAGTTTGAACCCAGACCATAAATGCTCATAACTCATAATATTAGTTGTTCGAAAATGTTGAATTACATATTGTCAGTAGTGTTTTTTTTTAAGACCAATACACAGGGATAAACCACTACTCATGCAGTGCATTGGATTGGAATTTGAAGATACATAGATTGATTTATTTTATTTTTTTATTATGCGCCTTTTTTGTGGATGAGTGATCAACAGCAATGGTCCCATCTATCGGTGGAGTGGTGAGCGCCTTCAGTAGGTTAGCTGTTATCTTCCCAGAAGGTGGCGCTGTATACCTTATCATTCATTTTTGGTGGAATAGACTGGAAATGTTAGCTCTATAATGAAATGTATCTGGTAATGTGAACTGCATCAGACAACACAATGTATGTTGTTTAAAAGCCGACTTTTTGGACTTTATTTCGTAGGAAGACATGTTAGAAATTGCGTTATTCAGTGTTAAGTTATCTACGTTTAAAAATGTCCATGAACTCGTAATATTATCGTCAAGTTTACAGAGATGATGCTGTAAATGGAAAAACAGCAGCGTAGTAATTAACTCGTTTTCAATCTGATAATTCTAATATTAAGTATGCCTCTTGCTCTAAGCGACCAACACTGAAAAATTCGATGAAATCATGGAAAAATCGTATTGTTCTCTAAAATTAAGGATAATAGTATAACAGCCAGAATTATGAAATAATTGAATGGTAAATTTGACAAAATTAAATTTTAATTTATTTAGTTGTTTAATTACCAAAATACAATACGATATTAAATTATATTCTAATTAATTAGTACTAGCGGAGTGATTAAAACCAAAAGCTCCGTGTAGTGTCGTAAACCAGAGTCTCTTGCATTGACCAAGAAAATAGTGTATATCTCTTTATTTGTGTGTTAACTTTAACGATTAGTTGAAATATAACGATTAATAATAACCTACAGGGTTTTGAAATACTCAAATTTCAAAAACAGCTCAGAACCTCTGCTTTACAAGATTAACATGCTGACTTTCCTGCTTTCCTCTCTCTCTCTCTCACTCTCTCTCTCTCTTTCATAGAGAATTGTAACTGTTCATATTTATTTACTCCCAGTTAATAATTCATTCAAGTGTACATTCAATCAGCATCACCATCATTTTAATAAGACTTGAATAGAAAATATCAGTCATCTTTTATTCTTATCACAATCATTATGCCTTTTATGCACTAACACTTGCACACACATTCACAAACACGCACACGTACGCAATTTGATTTAAAACATAAAATCCTAAAGGTGTTGAAGCGTTGAAATGTTTTCATTCATTTCATTTTAATAACTTATTATTCAAACCACTCTTTAGTTCTGCTTCTGCTTCTCCTCCTCATCCTCTTACCCATTCTATGTATGTATGTAACTCTTACACAAATGTTGTTTTTAAGTTTTTACACACTATCCATCCAGTAATAGTGAAGTGCAACAAATGGGCAATATCCTTGTCTATTTGCTAATAGTGTATATTGGTATGTGTATGTATGTATGTGTGTGTGTGTGCATGTGATTTAATTCCCTTTAGAGCTTTAAGTGTAAAATTGTAAAATGTGTTGTAGAGTGGAAGTAAATTTCTTTCTCACTCTTTCTCTATTTCAGTTATTTTTGTATTTTTGCTGTTGACTGTTGTTTTCTAAAGGAGTACATGCGTAAGTGTGTGTATGGGGGTGTATATACATATGTATGTATTTATAATTTGGTTTGCATGTTGTAATACTCGTCGTAATAACTGGTAAATTATAATGTATTTGCCTTTGTTTTTTATTACAAATGATGATGAATGAACTGAATAACTGCTACTTGCCTTGAGTTCTTGTTCGTTCATATATGTATACGTATGTGTGTGTATGTGTTATAGTATGTATGGATATGAAATGAACTTTGTATCTTCTTTACTCGTTTATATTCATGGATTGGGAATTTATAAAACTCAACGCAATTTTTGATTGGTTTTTATTCCTTTTTTTTTTGTAAATTTTGTCAAACCTTTTGTTACTGTTACACTACAGCATCATATTTTACATGATGATTACAATCTTGTTCTTTATTTACAACACAACCTGTTTTTTTTTAATTTTAGGTGTCACCAGGTCTATTGGGGGGCCATGTTGCAATGAAATATGTAAATTATTTATGTATGTGGGAAAATTACAAAAAATTTTCCAATTTAAAATATTTATATATTCCTACATAAATGCATACATATGTGTGTATATACATACATACATATGTATGTATTTATGTACATTTAAAAATGTATATTCACTTCATGTGCTTATATGCAAATCACAAATATATGTATGTATGTGTTTAATGTACACGTATGTAAGTGACGAGTGCCTGCCTGATTTTGTCAATTAATTTATTCGATTTTCAATGTATACTCGTATATGTATTGATTATTACGTCCATTGACATGACAATTAACAGTCAAATTTTAAATCACAAAATTTATTAATTCAAATTTAAATGCATTTATGCAATATATCTACTTATCTACTACATACATATCGTCATATTAAATACAAACCGACGTAACTACACTTTTTGTTTTTTACAGGAGAAGCAAAAAACCTTAAAATCAAAAATTTTGTAAATCCTGAAAATCATATAATTTTCAGGATTGGCATCCCTATATATAACAAATAAGTTTGTATTTAAGATTTTCATATAAATATGTATATAGTTATGTCGTCTTGCATTTAGAAATACACGCACTTGTAGTTACGTCCGTTTGAATTTCGTTAATAAAATCGCCATTTTTGATTGTAGGAATCTAAAATTTTGCATAAAACGAAGTATAATTAATAAAAAAAAACTCAATTTCGAAACTTTGTGTAGTTACGTCCGTTTGCATTTAATATGACTATATACACAATTATGTAAATGGAAAACATATAAAATAGTAATGAAAAAAATAAAATAAAAATTATAAAACTTTTCATTACAAATTAAAGATAATAAAAATCATAATCATTTATTATTCGTGTTTATAGCATTTTCAGTTTAAATTAAACCTTTTTCAAAATAAATGAAACCTTTTTAAAATGAACGCAACCTTTTTCAAATTAAACGAAACTTTATTCAAAATAAATGAAACTTTATTCAAATTCATTTAAACATTTTTCAAATTAAATTAAACCAGTTATAGTATTAAATGTAGTCGCCGTGGTCTAGTGGTTAGTGTGTTGGCTTACTAAGACATGGGCCCTGGGTTCGACTCTTCAAAAAAAGAAATATGAAAAAAATATTTCTTTCGGCGACTACCTCCCAGCAGTCTTAATTAATTTGCCATGAACAAGCTTCTCAAGTCTGTCGTTCGGAGTCGACATTAAACTGTAGGTCCCGGTACTCATGGATAAAAATTGACATACACAACATGAGTGCTGCGAGAAGCTAGGCCGTAATCCTGACACAGGGTTGTAAAGGCCAGTTATGTATGTATGTATAATATTAAATGAAAAACAAAAGATTTGATATTTTATTTATTTATTTATTTAATACATGTCAAAAAAAAAAATTTAAACATATTCACTTTTATATAATACTTGTTAAAATTAATGAAGAATTTGTCCACTGACCGCTTTAGGAATTAACATGATCATATCCATAACATAGTTCTCACAATCATTTTGATTAATTTGTGCGACACTTTCCTCAATTATATACACTTACTATGTTATGTTCTGTGGTAATTTCACTTTAATAATGATCGGGCGTGGAATTTTATCTTAGAAAATGTTTTCTCTATCGGGTTCAACATATGAGAATAAGGTGGTAAAAATTTAAGCGTACAGTCACTATTATCCACCATATTTCGGATTTTCTAAGTTTTATGGATTCTGGCATTATTCTTAATTAAAAATGATTGTTTTTTTTTTTCTTTTGTTTTCCATTAAATTCTATAACTGGTTTAATTTAATTTGAAAAATGTTTAAATGAATTTGAATAAAGTTTCATTTATTTTGAATAAAGTTTCATTTATTTTGAAAAGAGTTTCGTTTAATTTGAAAAAGGTTTCATTTATTTTGAAAAAGGTTTAATTTAAACTGAAAATGCTATAATTCCAAAAATATTAAAAAAAATAAATAAAAGTGAATTGCTTATGGAGACAAACTTGTTTATAGAGCTATTTCTTTCATATTTATACAATAAAATAAGAATAATTCACCCAATTAGATTTTAACAAAAAAATCGAGGTTTTAAAACATAAGCCACGAAGTTTTTTTTAATTGGAAAGCACACCTGGCATATGCCAAACAAACTTAATGTTTACTCGTAATGATGGATCAATTTTTTACATAAAATTCTAAGAAAACTTTTCCTACAAATTATGGATCTAAAATTAAAACCTAATTCCCGCAGAGATACACAAAATTTTCAGTTTTAACTATATTATAAATCTGCATAGATTTAATGAAAAGCATCATTTGAGCATTATTTATATTCTCTTATGCCCAAATAAATTTATATCAAATAATATTAATTTAACCTTCATCTGCTCCTCAAAATAAATTACATTGTCTACCCTGGCGTCGTTTTCGACGAACAATATATTTCTTATGGTTTTTAGTAGAAAAACGCGAACACCCATGATGAGAAAACTAAAAATTGCTAGTATTTATATTTGCTTAATATTAAAACATTACTTTTAGTTTTATTATATATTATAGTGAATTATTATCATTACATTTAACACATACGTTTTGGTTATAAATATATGTTTTTACATGCACTTTTTGCACAAAAGCAACAAATAGTAGTATGCATGTTATTTTTTGAAGTAGAATTCCTTTCAAAACACATCGAACACCTTTGTGTACCTTTAATTTGTGAAGGAACGCTTTTTTATCTCTTCGGTGCATATGATGAAAATGGCAATTCAATAAAATTTACAAATGAACTTGATCGTAGCTTTCCTGTTCTATTTTTCATACCAAGGATAACCCCGGTTCCCCTAGAAAATTCTGTTTTATTGTAAGTTTATATATTGTTTGGCAATTAGAATTAATTTTTTTTTAAATAATTAAGGCATTCAATGCAGCCATGTCGAATATATTCGCAAATACAGCCATCGGCCTTTTGTAACTGTAGCAAGAAAGCATCTTATCGACCCTATCGATACAGTCTTATTGAAGTAACAAAACTATTTAAAATTGTGGTATTTTTATAATAACTCATAATTGTTGGCAACCTCTTAATCCCCGGGTTCAAATTTTTTAGAGTTATGCAATATATTTTGTAAAATTGTACACTTTTCTTCTATCAATACATGCATTGCCTGTGAATGCAAAATTAACTTCATTGACATCTTCAAAAGTGTTTTTCGACATAATTGCCTTTAACATAATACGACTATACTCTGAATCGAATAAATCAGCATTTGATTGATTTTTTGATTTAAAAAAATATACAACATTCATGTATAACGAGTAGTTATATCAAAGCACCCATAGAAGCTGGCAACAAACTGGAATCAATTTGCAAGAAATCGTCGCCATACTTAGCTTTGGCAAATGCATTTGTACACCCTAGAAATACTCTTTCAAGATGCAATTCGTGTGACGGCGGGCAGAAGATCGATAACATTTTCAGTTCTAAACCTACCACCTTGTGGCTGACTACACTACTACTAACTACACGATTTCTGGCATTAGAAAAACTGTAGTTATTTTCAGCTTCACTTTCATTTAGAAGAGCTCCTATTTCTTCACTTAAAAAAATGTTTTATTTACTTCTTTTTAATTATTTGATATATTTTGTTTACAAAAATGACTTTATCGCCTATAAAAAGCGCAATGACTGGTAAAAAAAAACAAAGATGCCCGCCAAAAAACATACGCTTTCTCATATGTGTCGAAAATAAGTCTAAATGTGCACATTTACGTGTTCTACAAAGTCAGGAAATTTCACGAACTTTTAGCTAACCATATTAATAAAAATTCAAAAATCGTATTGGGTATGCGTCGTTTTCGACGCAAAGAGCAGATAAAGGTTAAAATTAAATGGCATTTGAATACAGTTTTAGTTTTTCAGTCAAACATATTTCAAGTTTGTATTTAATTGTGATAAAAGTATGGTAACGCCACCAAATGTAAAAAAAAATTCCATATTTTTTTTTTTCAGAAACAGCTGTGATTGGCTTTAGCCATGGCGTATTGATTATAATACCCCGCCTATACGAGCCATAGATTTGGTATATCATGAACAAATTTTTGGCCTATCATCGATTAGGCTCATATAGACTCTTTAAATCTATGTCTTGTTTTTTGTCGACCATCATTGGTAAAACAATTGTTCGAAAAACTACATATCGCTCATTTGCGAGAAGTGACATAACTCAATAAACACAATTTCGAGTTAATAATGCAGAAATATGATACGAATTCTAATTTAAAACATATCTAAAAATCGTATTTTTATGTTTTTTTTTTTCATTGAGTGGCGACCAAAATGTGTTTTACTTTACATATGTATATTAAATGAATGAAATGAAATGATTTAAATTTTTAAACGAATTTATCTCAAAATCACTTTTTTTTAATTATGCCACCTATCATTTTTAATTTGACGCCATGTTATTTATGTACATTTACAATCGCAGAAATAAACGAATCTCTTATTTTTTTAAATTTAATTTTTAATTTAAATTGTAATTTTTTAGAAAACCGCAAATTTTTAAAATTTTGTCCTCCGCTGGGATTGAGCCTTGAGCCAAAAAAAAATTTTTGATATATGCGTTGCAGACGATTTGTTAATGATATACGGTGCATTTGATATATAAGGTGCATTTTACATACCAGTTAAGCTACTTTTTTTATTATTTTCTATTTTTTTTTTTTGTTATTTTGTTTTTTTTTACACTTAGCAGCTGTTTTGTTTTGTCCTGAAAATAATAATTTACTATGAGCAAAAGTTTTATTATGGAATGGCACCCACCTAATGTACGCTCATCGTATAAATAATAATGTTCAGTGAACTCGCGAAAACGTGAATACCCGGAAGCATGAACGACTCGTAAACGTGCACACTTTTATGTTTGCATTGACTACTCTAAAACGTGAACAAGGTGAAATAGCTCTAAAATGTGAATAATTTTTTTTTAATTGTTTTTAAAATTTTTTTCATTTTATTTCTTGAATTCGTTTAAATTTGGGGAATCCCAGCATAAGACAACATACATACATATTTAGCTATCTACTTCAACAAAACATGCACATGTATAGTTACGAAATCTTAAGGAAAAGGACATACTTAAGATGGTTGAAAAAAAACACATATAAAAAAAATAAGTGATTTCTTCCAATAAAAGTACTATTTAGTAAAAAAACCGTCTTTTAAAAGGAGTTTATTGAAGACTGAATCCTTTTGCTACACCCATATAAGTATTCCTAACCCTTTTTTGTATTATATTTTTTTTAATTATAGAAACTACAGTAGTACAAAACTTTGTATGTACATACATATATGTACTATGTATACAATTCGTTTGAATTACATTTTTTTTTTCTTTGTTTCACGAAAATGTAAAAAATGGCAAAAAAGTTTGAATAAAATTTTATATAATATTTTTGTTCTAAAATCTTACCGATCGAAAAAGTGAACAAATTTGAAAATGTGAACCCCTTGGTAAAAATTAGTTCACGTTTCCGCGAGTTCAAGTATATAAGTATGTCGTAAGCCTTAGGATAGTCATAAAGCACTTATCTAATCAGACTCCAAAATCTTTAGTTCTATTGAAGTATTTCATGAATATTTACATATGCATACATACTTATATAACATATCGTTTTAGATGTTGTTTCAAGCAAAAAACATACTCAGCATCAAATACCTATAGAATTGTAGTGTACAAGCTTTGGCCTGCATTATTAAACACTGTTATCGTATAATTTCGTATTTAATCGCTATTATCATAACATTTTATAGATTTGAGCACTGTGTTATCACTGTACAGATGGTGGTTGTCTATACTTATTTAATATGTCCATACACACACTTTCAGATAAGGATATAAATTTAGAATGGCAATGAGGTATATTTTACCAGCAACAAAAAGTGGCAATATTGTTTTCTGTAGAAAAGATATAGTATGGCAACAAATAAATCAAAGTCGTTGCTAAATTTTTTAACGACGTTTTCCTATTGTTTATTTTTATTTATGAAATTACAATTTTAAAAATGAATAAAATTATTAAATAAATTATTCAGATAATTTTTGATTTATGATGTTGTTTATTTTTATATTAAACTTTGCTGTACAACGCTTATCCCAATTCAAAATGAACCTTAAGTCTTGTGATAACTACCACTGCTTATCAACTTTATAGGTATTTATTGAGGTTTAATAAACGTATGGTTTAATTTGTAAGATTACCGCCGTTGAATTTTGTGAAACGTCGACTTTGTATTTATTTCTAAATTGTTAATGAATATATGGGTGTGTAGGAAATATAAAACTTGTGAGTAGTGTGTAGTATAGTAATGTGCCAATGTGTACATTTGATAATCAAAAATAAGAAAAAACCGTATATTGAAAAGAAATAATTATTTATTAATAATTAAATATGAAAATATTCAGCGTAAATTTAACTGTGATAGTGATTTTAATAAATTTATTAAATTTTTCAAATGGTAGGTCAATAAGTATGCATGTGTCTTAAGTCTTTTGTTTTGATCTACTAATGAAAGTAAAACCACCTAATAGAAAAAAGTGAAGTAAACTGAGTTGATTGATTTTTTTTACACAAATTTGTTAAATGTTTATGCTTGAGTTAAATTTGTTTGGTGTTAAATTATTTTATTAATTTAGTTTTATGCATTTATAGTTTTTCCTAATTAAAGTTACTGAAACTAAGGTGTGTTTTCTATGTTATTACAATGAAAATATCACTACTGTGTTTAATATTTTTAGTATGAATAATGCCGTAAAAATGTCAGAGTTTATTTGTTTCTGTTTTTTTTTTTTCTGCTGGTTTTTTATTAATTTTTTTCCCCCTTATGTTACCAATTGTTTTATAATTAAGTAATTTTGCTTTCTTTTTCTTTGTTAATTGAATAATAACCAGCATTGTTAAGACGTTGTTATTCATGTCGCTCACGAGGTGAATTAGGCAGTTGCAAAGATCCATTTACATTCAATGCCACCGATGTTGAAAGTGAACCAGGCCTAACGGCTATACCCTGTGCTTCAGGCTGGTGCGGCAAAGTTATTGAGGGTGGTGGTGCTTATGCGGCTGATGGTAAGTAAATACAGATGCATATGTAAAATAGTTTGTAATAATATTTAGTACAGTTTGTTATTATATTCCACATCTTCATCGCTTGTAGAAAGTTTCATTAGGTTTTTAATACACTCTCTATCTTTGTTAATCGTCAGGCCATCCGTATCTTGTCTATTTAAAAGATTTATATATACAGTCGAAACTCTCTATAACGAACTCCTGTATAACGAAGTTTTCTTTATTGCGAAGCAATTATAAGAACACTGTGTTTTGGGTCTACTTTGAGTGTATTATAATCTCCATATAACGAATTTCCATATAGCGAATATTTCCTTATAACGAAGTATTTTTGCGACCGTAACTTTAAGACTGAAGCGTTTTCAATCTCCATATAACGAATTAGGTAAAACCGAACTCACGCACACAAAAAATAAATCGATGTCGCTTTGTGTTATTGGTGTTGTTATTGTTGCTTTGTATGTACTTTGTTGCTTTCACAGCGCACAAGCAGAGTGTGATGCTTTGAATCGTTTATTTACCATAAAATTAAAAGTGGGGGAACCACCGAACTATGCAAGTGACAACTAGAATCATTACCATCTCTTACTTTTCTTGCAGTCGCTATCCATTTGCCTTTGCATTGAAGAAGAAAAGTGGAAAAATGTACTTCAAACCAAAATAATTGACTACTACAAATAAAAAATGTTAAAAGGAACAATATTGTTTTTTCTTTTCGATATAGCGAATTTTCTTTATAGCGAAGTAAATATCCAGTCCCTTGGAATTCGTTATAGAGAGTTTCGACTGTATATAACATTAAATTAAATGATTGAAATTTATTTCATGTTTCATATAACTCGGCCAAAAACCATATTGTGTTGGATAAAAACAACTAATGAACTAAAGAATCTGTCATTAGACAGGAGTAAGTAATTCATACAAAAATATCAATATTTCATGATTCTGTGTAAGTATGCAGGACAATGTTTAGTTGACAATGTTTAGTATTAAACCTAAGATTGGGTAATATTTTCAATAGGAAGTTTCATTATATATAAATATATGTATATACAGTGGTGTCCAGGGATATGTATGGCGATATTTTTCCATTAAAGCTACAATGGATGACGTATACTACACAAATATTTTATACGACGTCATAATGTTGTATGCTAAATGGGATGCCACTTGGTTGGGTGTTTCAACAAATAAACGACCCGAAACACACATAATATTGACATCCAGATTTTAAGCTGGCCTACGGAATCCACACTTAAATCCAATTGAAAATTTAAGGCAAATGGTTAAAGCACCTCTTCAAGGGATAAACCCTTCTAATAAACAACAGGGGGGTTACTTTGTATTTCGATTCGAAAATGCTTTCGAAAGAAATTTAACTTTCGAAAAATCAATAATAAACAATGCAAAAATTTTTCGAAAATGCGCAAATTTTTACGATTTTGTTAAAGATGCGTGGAAAAATATTCCAATCGAAACGTGTCAAAGACTTGTGAACTCAGTGCCACGCTGCTTGACCTTTAAGAAAAATAATGGTAATTGCAATAAGTACAAAGGTAAATAAACGGTAATTGAAAGGAATAAATTGTTTTAATAAAAAAAAAAAGTTTCTTTTAGGCCGCCAAGTTTGGTAAATCTATTTTTTTGAACAGGCAAAACTAATTGATTTTAACAACTTTCAAAGGTGTTAGATAATGGTGAATCTTTACTATTAAACATCACTGTATGTGTATAGCTCATAAAAAATATATATAATATGCCATTGAAAATCTTGATACCACAATTTTAGTACAGATTATATATAATAAATTCATGTCTTCAAAATCTATCAATAATTGGAGCAATTGATTTTTATTTCTCTTTGAAAAAACACTCGATTAAAAAAAATTCAATAGCTTCACAAAATCACTTTGATATACATATATACATATTTTTTAACTTTAAATTTAACCTTAACTTTTAGTCGAAAACCTAAACCACTAAGTGATTGCCTTAAATTTTTATTTTTTACAGATTACGATCAAGCAATACAACGTATGTGTGTACAACGTGGCCCTGATGACAATCAAGACCGTTGTGCCAATACCATATACAATTACAAAAAGGTATACATGTGCTTCTGTCAAGGTGATTTATGCAATGCGAGCATAACAATCAATAAATTACAATTTAAACAAATTATTACAATTGGTGCAATACTTACAATTTTACATAGAATTTTTTGAAAAATTAAGAAAAAATTAATGAATAAATAAACAAAAAATATTGTTAAAAACAACATTATTTACCTAAGTTTTTTCCAAATTTTAAGATATAATCTATTGTAATAAATAAAAACATTTTTACATATACAACTAATTATACATTTTTTATTTATTGTTACAAAAACAAAAGAACATTTGTTTCATTAAAGAAAGGGGGAAAAAAACTTAAAATTATAATCAAAAGTAAAAGTAAAAGAAATCTTAAAACAAACAAAAATTAATATTAAAAACATGATCATAATTAGTAGTGATTACCGTTGATAATATAAGACGTATTTAACACAATATTTATTTTTACGATAAAAATCAAAACTTAAAATAACAAAAGACCAAAAAAAAAAAAAAACAAAGTAAGTTTTATTACAAACTGTTCAGTTTATATATTAACAAATAACCTTAGGAAGAGATAAATATAAGGAAGAGTTTAATCCAAATGTATAACATCATTATCGTTCTCATAGATCATATCTTCAGTAGCATTATCAGAAATAGTTGTTGCAGAGCAGGAGGAGGTAGTAGATGTTGATGAATCAATTTTAATTGAATTGACTATTTCATAAAGATTATTCATTTGTATTTTGTATGATTTGCTTGTTCTTTGCAAAATCTCATTACGATCTTTTTCCTTAGCATATTGTAACTCTAATTCTTGGGCACAACGTTGTAAATTCTTGTTATGTAAAATACCTGTAAAGTTAATATATTAGGAAAATAGTTTCTTTATAACTTTAAAAAAAGTTCGAGTATATTTACCATCTTTTATATCTTTATCATATTTTCTTTTACATCTGGGACATCTTTTTATTTCATTTACGCTTTCCTTGGCATTTTCAGCAATCATCTGGTCATCTTCTTCTTGGTGACACTGAGCATGATAATAAAATGTACATTCTTCGCATTGCTCTAAAATGCTGCCGCCTTTAAGACATTCATTACAAGAGCGTTTGTCATTTGGTGAACTTGAGTTTGAACGTGAGGGTGGTACTGAATTTGTTTCAGAAGCATTGTCAGCACTGCGTCGTTTAGAACGTTTTGTTGGTAAAGTTTTCTTTACTTGTGGAGACAATAAGAATGTTTTTCGTTTCTTTTTAGTCTCTTGCTCATGAAGTGAAGAAGTGGGATGATGCTAAAATAAAAAAACAAATTGTATTAGAATAGAAAACAACATTTTTCTGAACTCAGAAACAAATAAAAATGTATACTCTTCATAACATTTACCTCAATTTTGCCATAATGATAATTATTATTTTGGACACAACGTCTGCGTCTTTTCGAGCGTCTTTGTTGTAATTTAGCTTGGACTTCGGGTGTGAAAAGATCGAATATTCTCAAAAACATTTCTTGACCATATTCTTCGGGTTTAGTGCGTGTCTCCTCCAATTCATCGGGCCAATAATTAGTGGGTGGAGTATTACCGCGTTCAGGTGTACCCTCCTCAGATGAAGAACTTGGCCTGGGTGATTTTCGTGAGGTAGTTGAAACAGCAGTAGTGGCTGCTGCAGCAATGGCAGAACGTGTATTTTTATTTTTTGTTGTTGTTGGCTTTTTCAATAAATTTTCCACATTATTTACAGTTACAGATGAAGCAGAAGCGGTAGTGGCTGCAAAGAGTGGTGGTAGTTGTGGTGCTAGTGTTGGTGCAGTTACTATAGCAGCTGGTCCTCTAACGGCTGCTTGGGCCCGTTTTAATGCCTGTCGCAAATTCATGCGACTCTTTTTAACATTCGTCGAAACCGGCAGCTCTATCGACTTTTCCTCTTTTTTATGTTTGTAAATGTTACCTAAGTTAGTAGTAGCAGGTTTTACATTTTTGCCGTTTACATCGTACGACATTAAATCGTTAGTCATTCTCTGATTTATAGGCTTCAATAGAGAGGGTTGCGCCATTTGAGTATTCAAATTTTTTAACAAACTTTCACCATTTATGTATGATGATGACGTAGCAGTACCAAGTTGCTGCTTTCTACTATTACCTCTTGGCTTCTCAGGGACTTTAACAATTTTTTCATCTATGATTTTATCATCATCATCGTCGTCCAGATCAATTATTTCCAAACAGGGCAGCGGTTCATCTTTTGATTGTTCTTTTTGCACTTCAAAATATTTTTCAATTAATTTCTCTTCGTTATTACGATAAAGCACATTAATGGGTACAATGTCTACACTTGTATCATTGATTAGTGGTACTATTTGCTTGGATATAAAAGCATTAGTAGAATTGACATCGGTTGCTACACTATTTTTCTTTATCATTTTCAAAAATTCATCTATAATGCGACGTAAACGTAAGAAAAGAAAATTTTGTTCAGCATTAATTTCATAAATTTCTGATTCCACTTCATCAAGTATGCGCTTCTTTTGTAATGGATCCTAGAAAAAGAAAGAGATTATAGACAAATATTTTTAGAAAACTTTGGAAAAAGATAAAGAGGTTTTTGTTTTTTAGTTAAAGAAAATATATAAATATCTATAAAAATGTGCTTCAAATTTCATTTTGTACTATGCAAACTGCATATCGTAATTAACTTAAAATTTTTTAAATTTCATTTTCAATTCTACTGTGAAAATTTCAACATATTCTGATTATGCTTTCATCTCTTAAACCACAATTAGGACCATTTTCGTGAGAATGTAGTGATGACTACACTACCATCTTAGCAACAAATGGGTATTATTCTAAGTTAATACAAAAAAATACATGATATATCTTCTATATAAATAAAAATCAATGTTGTTCGTTGGTCATCGCATCAACTGAGAACAGCTGGACCGATCTTGATGATTTTTTTCTTTCTAATAATCGTCGTGATCCAACTTAGGTATTTATGGAAAGAAAATAATGCCCCACCCACTTTTAGGCCCAGAAAACGGCTCCATCGATTTGGCTAATTTTTCTTTCTAATTATCAGTAGAAAATAGGGTGGACAAGTAGACGTGGTAGCTTCCAGACAAACTAAGTATTGAGTTCAGTATATCTTGAAATCAGTAACAGTTAAAGTTTTTGAAATTAGTCTGAATTACTCATTAGTCACAATTAGTCACTAAAAATCAATAGCCGAAAAATGTAGACAAATGATAGTGGTAGGTGTAGCGAAGCACGCGGGTTTAAGCTAGTACATACATAGTACAGTTTAAAGTCGACTCCGAAAGACAGATTTGAGAAGCTTTTTCATAGCAATCAATTACTCCCAGAGCTTTTGCCAGAAGACTGCTAAAAGGTAGTCTCCGAAAGAAATAATTTTTTCATATTTCTTTTTTTCAAGATATCAGGAGCTGAGATTTAAATCAGGCGCTATCTTTTTAGTAAGCCATCACAGTAAACACTAGACCACGGCGAGCCTTTATTCAAGTTAAATATGATCAAATTTTTTTTATTTAAATTTGGTTGTATTTTGAAAAACTATTTCTTTCGGCAACTACTACTTCTTAGCAGTCTTCTGGCATCAAGTAACTGATTGATTCGACATTCAACTATAGGTCCCGGTACTCATGGAGAAAAATTGACACACATAACACGCGTGCTGGAAGAAACTAGGGTTGTAATGGCCAATTATGTATGTCGATACCGTTGTATTATTAATAAAAAAATTAAATTTAAATTTCAGAAACGTTTATGACTTATTAACGATTCAAACGGCACATTATGTAAATGTATACTCGAGCAAAAATGGAGCTCATGCTTTAAGTTGGTATTTTGCAAACATAATCTGCATTCTAAACTCACTATTTAAATTTTGGTTTAAAAGTTTAATTGAAATTAAGTGAACAAACATACACAAGAAATTGCTATTTGACAAATCTCTAAATCACCTCAAAATTAATGGCGAAGACCATTAAAGATATTTTGTGTTTGTTATATAACAATATAAAGGCTTTTGTTATCGAACGCAAATTTAATACAGATTTAAGATTTCTTTAAGTCTTAATTTCAAGGCATTTATTATTTTATGTCACAGCTCTTACTTTTTTTTATTCTTTCCAGAAACTAATAAAAGATTAAAAAAAAGTTTATCAGAAAGTCTTTTTTCTAAAAAATAATAAACAAAAAAAAATATTTTAAGCGGACACGTTTATAATCTTGTACTTATCCCGTTATTGTCCTACTTGAACATGAATTTTACAAAAATTCAGCCATTTTATTAACCCATTAACGCCCAAATTTTTTACAGTACAGTAATAGAAAAAAACCAAAAAAAAAAAAATATTCTGAGTTGTGTTTTTTCAGGTATACTAAGCTTAGTACAGCAGCACTTAATATGCTATAGCTCAAAAAATTCTATACGAACTGAACTGTTTTATATTGCTTTTATTAGAATGTGATGTTATTAAGTAAAGTGCTATTTAACGTTCTTCAAAGTTAACTGATGTAAAATAAACTACATAACCTCACAAGAAATAAATCACTAGCCAAAATGTAGATTCCCATAATTTATATTTTTCAACTATGATATGATAAAGTTGATATACAACAGCTACGTGGATGTTGCATGTACTCTTATTGATTGATAAAAAGCGTTTCTCTAGTAAAAAAACTGCATTTTATAGTTTTTACTTGAACTTTAAGTTGTGTTCTATATATAGTACAGCGGGCGGAAATGGGATAATAAACAATTGTAAAGAAGAAAATTTATTGTAAAAATGAAACAAAGTCAGCTGTTTTTGAAGGCATTTGACACCTTTTGATTTTAACAGGACCAAAAGCGCAGATTTTTTACAGATTTTTTTTACAAAAAATTTTATTTTTGTTTAAAAAAGAACAGTAAAAGGCAAGGGGAAAAAATACAAGTTTTTTTTTTTTTTTTTTTGCCAAAAATATTAATTTCCAAAATAATCTGTAAAAATCTACTTGGGTTTCCAATCAAATACAAATATGTAAGTAAAGCATTCCGATCGTTCTAGGGGTATGTATACGAGCGTGTATGTATCTAAAGTAAAATACAAAATGAAAATACAAAGAAAGTCTTCATAGGAGTAACTAAATTGTATAATTATTTGTCACATCTGCCAGCTCATAGATGAAATAAAGCAACAAATAAACACACAAATACAATACTAATGAGAGAGATACCTATATGCATACCTAAAATATTTTTTATTCAAGTAAACAAAAATATACTGGAAGTGCACTATACAGTAAAAATAAATTTAAAATGTTACCCAAAATTATAATTCTAAACCGAAATTTAAAATAATAATAAAAATACCTACATATGCATGTAATTATACATTAATATGTACATACGTATGAAACTTTAAAACAATTTTCTTTTAACAATTAAAAAATCACTTTCTTTTTCTTTTAAATACTTATGCCTTTTGAGAAGTTACATACAAACATATACATACAGGTTTACCTACATAATATGTAATTTTAAATATAAACTACCTTTTGAGGAAAACAATGACTCCAATTAATGCTTAAATATATACATATGTATGTATGTTTGTACTAAAAAATAATTAGTACGATTATGTATGTAAAAATAAATCAAATATTATATGACTACGAAATATAATGACCTTAAAAAACAAACAAAGCAATAATAAAAACAAAAATAATGAAATAATGTAAACAAGTTAAAGAAAATGACATTAAAATGCATACATAAGTATGTATGTACGAGTATATAAATCTGGAAGGAATACTATTATCCATAGGAAATTGAAATTTTAATTTATAAATTTTTGTTTTTCCAATAGAGAAATTAATTTTATTTTTCTATTGATTTCTGTAAAAAAAATGTTTGGCACTAACGTACATAATCAAAAATAAAGAAACCTAACCTCAAAATGGTCTGTTAATGCAGTATTGTATATGCACATAAGTGTGTATACGGGTATGTGTACTATTGTAAGTACACTTGTACAAATATACAAATATATATACAGTAAATTGCCCAGCAAAATATTTTTAACAAAATAAAAAAAGCTGAACTATTTTACATTAAATAAACGTACTTTTAAAAATGAAACAAAAAAGTTTATTAATTTGCAAATACTTGTAGATTTGTGAATAGATATCAAGTACATACAAGTATTTTCATATTAACTAGATCTAAATCTTCTTTTTCACATTTTTTATTACCATATTTTTTTTTTAGAATTCCTAGTTTAGAGCTTTTTAATTAATCCTTTATTAAGGTTACATAATGCAGAATATAAGTATACTGTTTAATAGTCAGACTACCATCGGGGAACATGGATGCTATGAAATTAACTTGAAGTTAGAATGAGATTGTCTGGTAAAACTGAATCGGCTGGGCAAATTTAATAAAAAGCATCCATGTCATGATGAGGCCAGAATCCTTATGTAGAATGGAAGGGCAGAGGAGGATACTCTTCTTGAGCCAGATGGGTCTTAAACTTTCCAAACTTCTTCTTGGGAACTTTGGTCTAGGAAAATTTTCCCGTTGGAGCACTTACTAAGCACTTGTGCAGAATGAATGCAAAGTGGAAAAAAGCACTTTGGTGACTCTCAAATATCGTAGACGGAACTAAGGACTGTACGATAGATCTTCAGATCGAAGTACTTTAAAACTTCATGTATGAACGAATCAAAGAATATAAAACTGAATAATTTGAAAAATTAAATACAGTATGTATGTATGTATATTGTTTAAATGAATATAATTTTTTGATTTTCTTTCCTTCGCTTCCTAATTTTCTTTTTTTTTTCAACTCAATGAAACTTTCATTTTATTATGTATAAAAATTAATGTGTGTTATTAATGGGTTTGCTTGTCTTTCTGTATGTGTGGAAAGAACTACTCGTATAGTCTAAAAAAATTTAAAAATATTCAAAAAGTTCCAAAATAAACGTAAGCTTTTATTTAATTCAAATAGGGGCAAAGCGATGCCGACAGGGTTTGGCCAATAAGGAATAATAATAATAAATAAATACATTGAGCTAAAATTTTAATAATAATATGTGCATTTTCTATATTTGCACAGGATCTTATAAAAAATTTTGTTGGGTTATTACATCATGACAAAAAGCACAAGCAAACTTACAGAAGAGATGAGGAAAACTTTCGATTGAGCATGTACACACATATTTTGTGCTTATTTCAAAAATTATGGATAAATTAATTGTTGAGTCCAATATTTCTATACAAAGTGAAATATGTACTTAGTTTTATAGTCCAGCATATAAGAATTGTAAATTTTACTCTTAAGTAGAGATATTTAATATTTAAATTAAGATTTTTATGACTCATATACATATGTATGCATGTATGTATGTACTTACTTTAAAAGATGTTTATTTTTTATATTTAAACTTGTTATGATCTTATTGTGTAATTAATAAAGTTTTTAAATTTTCCTAAGAGGTAATACAATTGTTTGCCAATTATGTACACTACTTTATTGTATAAATTGATATCATATCTTGACATTATAAAGCATGAGTATGTGGCTTTATATTATATTTTAATGTTACGATACATAGATAAAAATTAAAAACTATTCACACTTAAATATATTGTAATAAGTTGAGAAATTTAATTTAACATTTAAACGTCTAAACCCAAAACATTAAATTTGAATAAAAAAAAGTATACCCTCTCTCGGTATATGTATGTATCTTGCCTAAAAAAACATCTATAGTGGTTAGAGCTCTCGCACAAAAACTCAAACGGCCCAGGTTCAAATCCCAGCAAAGATGAAAAATGAAAAAGTTAGTTTGCGGTTTTTTCAAAATTATAATTTAAAAAATAAGAGGTACCCCACCCTCCCAGAAGACCATCTACAAAGAAACCGCTCCCTGACAATCCACTCTATTCCACCTTAGCCAATGTCAACAAAAAAAAAAAAACTAATGATCAGGAGAAAAGCGCCACCTATTAGGAAGTAGCAGATAACAGCTAAACCTACTTAGCAAAAACACTCACCACACAATCAACATGCAACGATGAGGCAATTACTGTTGATCATTCAAGGTTGAAGGTATAACACTGGCCTTTGAATGATCAATTCACAGCAATTTGTCTGATTCCGAAGGGGCTTAATAATAATATAAGAAAAATATGTGTATATGTTCTGCCCTTCCTAAAAATTCCAATACATTTCACTGCATTTAGTAGAAGTAGCATTAGAAAAACTACATACAAGTTAATTAAAACATAAACATTAATAACAGCTGATTTTTATTTTTACTGTCACTTGTTTCTTTACTATATACACTGTGTTTCAGACAATGATTCTACCGAAGTATACCACCTGTATTACTTTGTTACTATATCCTGCAGATATACTGATTCTTTTGTAAATTGTCTTTAAATCAGTCGGTAGGTAGTCACCGTAGTCTAGTGGTTAGTGTTAGACAAGAACTCTGGCATCTTGAAAAGAAAGAAATATGAAAAAAATATTTCTTTTGGCAACTATCTATTAGCAGTCTTCTGGTAAAAGTTCAGAGAGCAAGTGATTACCATGAATGTACTTCTCAAGACTGTCGTTCGGAATCGACGTTAAACTGTAGGTTCCGGTACTCGTGAATAAAAATTGACACACACAACATGCGAGAAGCTAGACCGTAATCCTGAAACATGGTTGTAATGGCTAATTATGTATGTACAAATGTAGGTCTTTTATATCAGTAAAATAATAATATTTGGGAACTTAAAATTGCAATTGTAGAACTAGGTTATAAGCTACTTTAGTATAAAAAAAGAAAGCCATACACTAAAAGTACTATTATTTTATATTTTTAACTTCTGTACTTTAACTAACTCACCTTTCAGTGAGTGTGAATTCAAAAATAGCGATTTATAAGTAGTACAGCTTGTGAAGATGCCCGAGCGAATGAATATTTCGTGATACATTTTTACCCAAAGCAATACCATAGTTAGGCCCTTAACTTTACTGCCATCACATTGGATTTTTGCTTTTAGCCAAAACTGAAGAGGCACATTTAAGTTCAAAAATGAAATAGCTAGCTGTGGACTATATCAACAAAAGCCTTTTCAATAGTATTTCTTTATACAAATGTTAACACGTTAAGAAATATAACGAATTTCATTAATGCCTTTATAAGAAAACAAAAATATTTTGGAGGCAAATAAGTTCTCTTATTATCTATGCAATCACACCTTATAATAATTTGCATAATCCATTAAACAGATTAAAAGTTAAAATCATCTAAATCTAAAAATTATTTTCTTTATTTTTGTTAATTAAAAAAGACTTCCAAAATAATTTTGCACCTAAAACTCTTTTGATTATTTGAAAGAAAATTTTAAAATAGAAGTCCATTTGTATTACATAAAAAAAAATATTTTATATTTACCGAGTAAAATATAAACTCTTTGTTAAGGTTCAGGTGAAGTAAAATAATTATTATTTCGATATTTCGCTACTTCTCTGCGTAGCTTCTTCAGGAAATATAATAATACAATAAATATAATAATACAATAAATATGTATTTACTAAAGAAGCTACGCAGAGAAGTAGCGAAATATCGAAATAATAATTATTTTACTTGACCTGAAGCTTAACAAAAAGTTTTTATTTTACTCAATAATAAGGTCAAATAAAATTATTGATAAGATTTTATTTTTAACCGACTATTTCCCCACAACTTTCTTACATTTGCTCTAACTAAATACCAAAGAAGTTTACTATGATAATATGATACATGCACAGGTATGTATGTATGTATGTATGTATGCATATAGAAAATGGTGTTTGTTATTGCCATAACTATTCACCTTTTTGATACATACATATTTAGTTTCGTTATTATTTTTTTTTAATATGTAAAAACATATTTTTATTAAAAGAAAATTGTTACAATTTTTAAAGAATTTTATTTTTCAATCTGGTTATGGTTATCAATTTATGTATAAGAGGTGTAGATTATTTAAGTATAATCACATAGGTACAATATATTACATATAAAATATACACACAGATACTAACAGCGTATGTAGATGGTGAGGGAGAGCATTGATGTGACGTTGTACATACATACCTACATACATATTTTGCTTTGTTTGCTTTTTGACAATTTTACAAAAAAAAAAAAAAAAGATTTGTTAGGAAAAAATGTAAAATTACAAAAATTAAAGGATATTTTAATTAATTTTAAATAGGATTTTAATTATTTTGTTACAATAATAAAACAAAAGTGAAAGTAGATATTTTAGAAAAACAGCCGTAGAAAACATCCATTTAGTTTAAAAATGTCAGCACATGATGGCAAAAAGAAGAAATGGGTATAAAAGCTATCAAAAAACGTGTACTACACAAGTGTTTTTTTAATTTTGATTAGCTCTAAATCAATTAATGTACATTTTGTATGTGAAAAAAATAGGTATTTAGAATAAAAATATATGAAATAGTTTTGTAAATTAAAAGTAACAAAATTATAGACTAATTACTTACCGCATCAGGTTGTTGGTCAAAGACATCCAATACCATCTAAAAAAATAGATACAACAAGCGATTAAAACAAAATTATTATTAGAATAGAAATAGTATGTAAATTCAATAGCAATATTTAGTAGAAAACATTAAGTATTATTTAATAATATTCAAAATCTAATAACTATTTCACAAAATGGATGCCAACAATGGCCATAAGACAAGTAAGACGAATAAAGTCGACTGCCCAGACACCCTTCAATATTGTTGAGAGTTATATTATTTTACATGTACATGTTTATGCATTTTGTGTGAAAGGTAAACAAATTTTACGAAAGAAATCAATAATTGCTTCCTAGAAAGAGCAATTTACTTTGTGTTTTGTTCTGTTTCATTTTAAGCTTTTCAATGTTTTGATTTTTATCAATATATATTGAAAATGTTATTAATGTTTTACTTATTTTTCACTATTTAGATTTATAATATTAAATTAATATGAAAAGAAGAATGTATTTTATTGAGTTGTGCTCATTTATCTGTCATCCAAATAAAATATTAGGCCGTATTCCACTTGGCAATGTCGTCGTATAAAGACATTTTTTTATAGATTAAAGGCAAGAGAAACATTTTTTCTTTATTCTGTTACAAAAATGTCGCTTGACGACAACGACGTCGCCAACTGGAATAAGACCGATTGTCAGCCTTATACATATACTGGTAAAAAATTCTATTAATTTGAGATTAATTAGGATTTATTTAGACGTGAATTAACAACAATGAAATCATTAGAGCGAACAAAACACGTCTGTTTTCTTCGACTAATTGAATAAAAATTATTGAGCTAGACTCTCTACATTTCTTATAGTATATTGCCATAGTCTAGATCAAGTTGTATGCTTAACAAGCTTAGTTTAATAATGATGGCAATTAATTGGCATTCTGGCAGGCCATTGTAATGTAAGGTTGCGGAGAAGACTCGGATTTTTGCAGGATGTGTATAGACAGAGAAAAGATGAGTCCATATTTGAACCGCTTTTTTTAGAATTTGGGGAAACGCCCCTGGTAGGCGAACTTTCTGTCGGGAGAAAAAACATATTCTGGTTCTTCTGAAGAACGTTGTGGGTTTTCGCTGGTTGGAGAATATAAGCTCATACTTGCGAATTTAACCCCTTTGAAATTCTTACTTCTCTGCCTTTCTCTCCTCTTTTACCCTTTCCTTTTAATACTCCTTTGTTTTTTATCATAACCAAAATGGGTTGCATTATCTCTGGTTGTTTGTATTGACTCAAGCAGTACATGTCCCTCTACTAACCTACCTATCTACCAAGTAAAGCTTTGTAAAATAAATAAAATAACAATAAAAACTATGAAATAAAAGTTAAGAATACGCATAGGTACTAAATTTGTGTATATTATGCATATATAATGTCATAAAAGTTGTAGTTATTTTCAAAGATTAAAGCCAATAGCCAAGCTTATTAAGATGGAAGTACATAAATGAGTTGCGCCAATTGTATGTTTCACACGTCTATTAAAAAAAGTTAAAATAGTGTATTTTCATAAAGCAAGTTCTGCAAAAATTGCGAACTCATCTAACGTATAGAAGTCAAAGAAACAACTTTCAATTTTTAGATGCGTTGACAGCTGACTTACATTGTATACTGTAACCGTTGTTAACGACGTATCGCATGCTATGACAATACAGCTTCCTTTATTTGGAAAACAACAATTTGAAACTAAGTTTTGAGGAAATAGTAACTGATAAATAACTAAAGCCGACATTAAAATCCAGATACACATATGCATGCACATAAATGTAGGCATGTACATTATTGTAAATACATACATACATATCGTCGTGCGGGAGTTTAAGTGCTGTATCCGCCATTTCATATTTTTTATATATCTCGAGTTAATGATGCCAATTTAGGTTTTCGACCCCAAATTTTTCAAATCTGTAATCTGTTTTAGGATATCTCGTCAAGTTTCGGAGATAAATAGCCGAAAACGGAGTGAATATTTTAAAAATTTTAGTGTCAAAAACCTAAATTAGCATCATTAACTCGATATTTAAAAAATGGCGTATAGAGCACTTAAACTCCCGCACGACGATATATTAATTTAATGCATGCAATATATTTAAAGCAGCTATTCCCCAAAGTTTTGATTTTAAAATGCTCGGTTTTCAATCATTCTCCACAAATCAACACATTTTCTGTGTTTTTCTTTTCAAAGCATGAAGTATTGCACCGAATTTAACCTTAACAATATAAAGTAGGGTGTTATTATAAACATTTCTTAACAAGTTTGCAAATTGTTCATTATCATCGTTAAGACAGTGTACGTGAGAATATACATATTTTCATAAGTATGTGTTTATGTTTGACATGTTGTGTATATTTTGTAAGTTTCGATTTATTTTCTAATAAAAAAGAGCCTGTCCTGTGTCCCAGCAGTCTAATTTGGTCACAAGTTTTTAATTATTTTTTATTTTATAATTCAAAGACTCTCACTTACCTGATGAACCTTGATGTGAGCCTTCAAAGCTCTTTGACAATAGATTATATCATTTTTAATATCTCTGGGTATTTTGAAAAAACTTTCCATATAAAATGGAAATAAATGACTGTTCGACATTTCAGGGGATGATAGTGGCACACCACTAATTGTGTTATTCGATGTGGCCATTGTGGGAACCGTAGATGATGACGCTGCTGAAGATGATGTTGACATAGATTGGCTGCTAATGCTCTTTAGCTTTCTATTAATTATATTTCGGCGTTAATTGTTCAAATTATGTAAAATAATAAAAGAAAACACCTTTCCAATGAGGTGAAAAAGTATTTTAAGTGTTATCAGCTTATGATTTTCAAATTTTGTTTTTTTTTTCTTTCAGTCTATTTAAGGTATTATATCTGCTTTTAATTAATAACTATTTAAAACACTGTAAAAGCACACAAAAAATGGCCAACCAAATCACTTTAAATTTAAAAACGTCTACTTGATGTTCCTTTTTTCTTTATTTCAAATTTCTCTGGAACACCTCAAATAACGTTGTGATTCCTTGAAATATTTTCAGTCAAATGTGGAGTATTAAATACAAGCAAAAAATGTTCTTTATTTGAAATTATGAACAAAAGTTACAGCAAATAAAAGTTCTCTTTGTTTTTGCACTCTCTCTCTCTATCTCACTAAACAACACAAATAAACAATCATTCATTCAATGGCCAGTAGATTAATTTGACAGCTTATAAACGGGCAACAAAAACAAAAAAGCGCGCTTGTTTAGGAAGACGTTTCAAATTTAAAAAAAGAAAATGTATTATTAATAAAACTGAAATAATTTAGGATTTAAGGTCCTTTGCAAAACTTCTATTTTTGTTTTAATTTTTCTTTTGAATCCCAAATATATATGTTTGGGTTTATTTAATATGTACTTGTTTATTTCTTCTTTTAAATTTATGCTTGTTCTTTTTGATTAATTTTATTTGTAACGTTGCATTTACTTGACACTTGCCCACGCTCTCTGAATATGTAGAAAGAGCGGGTAGTTTTTTTAGTTTATTTAACAACTTTTATAATAATTAAAAACTAATAAACTACATTTATCTTTCAACTAGTATTTGTCCTTAAGTTAACTTATAAAAATCTATTCTGCGTAATGTTCTTCTTTTAATAAATCCAACAACCAATTGTCTATGAAAATATGGAAGAGCACTTGCCATAACTTGGCATCACTTTAGAGAGAGATTAATTATAGCCCCAAAGTTGCAATATTGAATCATATGTTAGTACACTCAGCAAAAAAAAAAATCTAATTTTTATTAAAATAGCAGGATAATTTATTTATATTTTTCATTTTAAAAGTACTAGAAAAATTGTAAACAGTGCTGAAACACCAACAAAAGTAACAAGAATAACCCAACAATTATACTACTTTTTAAAATGAAATATATAGCAAGTATGAGAAAAATTTATCTAGTTCTTAATATTAAGTGGTAATAAAATTAATAACAACTCATTTTACTTTTGAAGCTGCTACATATTTCTGAATGTCCTAAAGACAATTATAGCTTGATTATTTTTTTATGTTAATTAAAATTAATTGTTAATTTTTTGTAATAATAAATAAGAGTGTAAACAAATTGATTTTATTATTATTATTAAACAAAATTAACTGTAAAGTGCTTCTTTTGATTTAAATGTTAATTGGCATCTCTTGATTTCTTGAAAAGTAATGCCAAGTTTTATTATTGTAATATTTTGCAAATGTCACATAATTGACAGCTGATGAATTTTGTTACCAGCCCCACTGACATTTCGCATTTTTGGAGAACCTAAGCAGCCAAGGGTTTTTCATTATAAGTTCCATAGGAATATAACTGGAAAAGGACCCAGAGTATAAAATTAAATAACTGGTAAGAGCAAGGATTAATTAAATCCTCCAAAGTTCTTTGTCCGTTTTCCCTCAAAAAATTTTTGTTTGCTGCCTCCGACTATGTTTTCTTGTATAGTCATAACCTACAAAGTTACATAATGGAAAAAATATTGATAATCTGGGAAAAATAATTATATTTAATAGATTTATTTATGAAATTATGCTTATTTTTTAGATCATCATGTCTTTTGTTAAGAATGCACGTATGTTGGCCACTCGTGGTGCCCGTTTCGTTCAAACCCGTGGGTATGCTGACGAAATGAAACTCACTTTTGCTGCTGCCAACAAAACCTTCTACGATAATGCCGAAGTTCGTCAAATCGACGTACCATCATTTTCTGGTAGCTTTGGTATTTTGGCTAAGCATGTACCAACCTTGGGTAAGTCAAATGAAGATAATATTGCATTTTAAGTAATATTCTAAGAGCAGGTCGGAATCTGATTGTATACATACTTGGTTAAACATCTGTAGAATTCAGGCTTATTTTTATTTAATTGTAATTTTAGCAACTAATAGGTTTTGGATCGTGATATTTAATTGATGTTTTTAGAGAATGAGTTATTTTGTTAGGTAAACGTAAATATTGGCTCTTATCGTGCTTATCAGATTTATAAGTTTTCAATAATAGATTAAAGAAAGTTATTGGGGTATGTTCTGTAAAACGAAACCAAGTGAAATTGTAATCGAATGTTTCTTTAAAAACAAAATTTAAGTGCGCCAGTTTTTTTAAAGTTTTGATTATCGAAGAAGTTATGTTGTGGTCCTTAAGCTAATGAATAAAAATAAATTTATTTCTGATATCAATTTCAGTCGTTTTCGGTGTATCGGACATACACCAATAACTTTTTTTAATTCGAATAAGAATAATATTTATTAATTCTTATGGGTTTTTACCCTGTGGAAAACTAGACTATACCATAGGAGTGCAAAGAATACACAGAAGTGAATAGAACTATTTCATATATATGAAATAAATTTGCCCATTTTAACATTGCTATGTCCTAGATAAGCACCATATAACTCAAAATCTCATACATTGGAGTAGTTTTAAAACCACCCCATTTTACATTTATAATACAACTACAGTGTTTAAAAGACAAACAATGATTTGGTAGCAATAGATAATCATCGGGCAGCAATAATTGATTGTTTTGAAATGATGTGATCCATGTCCGTTTTACAAGGGAACTAGTTAAAATTGTAACTTATGAACTTTTCTACAATTTGCTTATTTGTTGCTAATACTTCACTTCTACAATAATATATCTGAAATTCTATTTATAATTGTCTTTTTCTTATAATTTAAGCTGTTTTAAAACCCGGCGTTGTCCAAGTGTACGAAACTGATGGTAAAACAACTAAGTACTTTGTCTCAAGTGGAACAATAACTGTCAATGAAGATTCATCTGTTCAAGTTTTGGCTGAAGAAGCTCACAATATTGCCGATATTGATGCAAATGAAGCACGTCAATTGCTCTCTCAATATCAATCTGCCCTTACATCTGCCTCTTCTGACTTGGTAAGAACTTGAAAAACGATCTAAATGTGAGATAGAGAGATTTTAATAATATTATTAACTTATAGGCTAAAGCTGAAGCTGCCATCGCCATTGAAGCTTGTGAAGCTCTTGTCAAAGCTGCCGAATAAATTATAACCTTTTTGCTTTAGTTTAATCAGAACTCATATAACATAAAAACATCCTTTAAATACAATTCCGTAAAAAGCTTAACAAACTTAAGTGTAATAAAAGTAAAGATAGGTTTTTCAAAAACCTGTTCTTCAATTATAATTCCATCTGGTATGGGATAAAAAAACGATTTCGATCGAAATTGAAATCGTAGGTATTTTCAAAGTCATATAAAACTTATCTGCTTTAATTATTTTAAAATTTTAATAATTAACGATGTAGTGGAATGGTCAGTAAGGTAATGAGTGAAAAAGGAATTCCAAATATGAAAGGATTTGGAAGTTATAGCAACTTGAAATTTCATTCGATTTCAATTTCGGTCGAAATCGATTTCCATCGCATACCAGTATATTTTAATTTAAGTTAATAAATTCTAAAGACAAAGAGGAAAGCACACTGTTAAGAAATCATAAATGAAGGTGGGATGTACAAATAAAAATAAAAGATTTAACTGATGTATTCATTAAAAATATAGGTTTATTAAGAGCTTATTTGACAAGTATTGAAGTATTGTATTGAAAGAAGTTTGTCTAATAATCCCTTAATAAATATATTTTACTTTTATGAATATAGTAATAAAATAAGGATTGGAAGCTACAAAGCATAAGCCTGACAACCTTTTTTATATTCTATTGACTGCCTGTGGAATTATACTCTTGAATAGCTAGGAATATGGTATATTTTTAAATATTTTAATACATGCTTTTGTTTTAAAGTTCGCCATTTCTAAAAATTAGTTGCATCTAAAGCTTAAAAAGCTGTCACCAAAAGAATTTTTATTGATATTAAAAATATGTCAGTTGAATTTATCAAAATCATTTCAAATCGACCTAGCGATTGATGAGGAAAAGCATTTGCAGAATAATTTAAACAAAAAATTCATTTCAGACATTAATTTTCTTTTATAAAAATAGTTTAAAATTTGTTTTAATATATCTCTGGTCCCTTCCTAAAGCCAAGTTAGAAACAACAGTTTTCTGGCGACTAAAAATCTCGGAATACATTGCAATTGCATCTTTAATTTCTAAATTTGAACTACGGTTAAATTTCTCTACTTCATTTAATGCCCGGTAAAAGTATATTTTAAATTTAGTTTTTCTTTTGTACTGGTCCTGCTCGTCTTAATATTTTTCACAATCGTCTTCTTCAACGGCTTCAGGAACTATGTTTGAGGAAGAGTAAATATTTCTTTATTCATCTTTCAACTGTATGTCTAACATACGACGAGCTAAATGATATAAGGCATCCTTGGCATTAAATTTAAGTTCCTATGTTAGTAATACTCGGACCATTCGATCGACGTACATATATACATACTTATACAAGTAGGATATCGTTGCCGATTAGGATAATTTCTCCTTAATTAAATCAGCCATTTTACAATTAGTTTTAGAAAAACAGAAAATAAAATTACACTATTCTAGGATTTAAATCTGCGGCTTCAAGATTTTTAGTTGCGGTTAAGAATGATGAAGAAAATTCAAGTTTTTCTACTTTTACTACGTGTTTAATTAACCATATACCTTTTGTTTAACCGAGTATAAGCTTTCTTAATGCAATTGACCCCTTGCTTGTACCCATATATAAAATTAATAAACACTTATATTAATTTATTTATGTACATAAATGCATACATAACTGGCAATTACCACCCTGTTTCTGTCAACTCCGAACGACAGATTTTAGAAGCTTTTTCATGGCAATCAATTGCTCCCAGAGCTTTTGCCAGAAGACTGCTGAGAGGTAGTCGCCGAAAGAAAAATTAAATTTATGGGTATTGCAATTTCATTCATATTCCAAAGGTTGGGTATGACGGGACAATTCATTTTGTAAATAGAATCAAAACTTAAACGGTTTTAAATTAATTACATTACAAACTTCATAATGTGTTTCTTATCAAAAAACATTCATAAAAATTATTACCGGCTTACTAAGGGTTTATTTGACAACTACCGCAAAGAAATATGTCCAAAAATCCTTATATAAACCTACAAAATATTTTTTATGAATACGGGCATAATTGTATCAAAATATTATTCAAGTAGTTCTTATTTGCATGTTTGAACTGTAACAACACATTGCGGCCTTAACTCTACACTTCGTATTAGTTTTGTATTGTATTTGTAACAATCAATCTCTCCTCATAATGTTATTATTGTCTACGCTTGCATTTCGGTAATACTCCCGCAATTATTAGATAAGTATTTGACGTTTTCTATTGCATTTGATTGCACGTGTTGAGACAAAGTTTTAGAGAAAAGTGAAAAATATTGTAATAAAAATTATAAAAATGTATCAAAATGAAGTCAGAAATAAATATATAACTACATACACATGTATTTAATTATTATTGTGTTATATTTAACCCTTAAATGCATGAATTTTTATTTCTCAACTAAAGTGTCAATGAAGAATTTTGTCGATAATAATAAAACTAGCTGCCACAGGCCCTAGATATGTTTAACAACGATAAATCCCCTTTTTTATTATTCAAAAAAAAACCAAAAACACTTTATAAAAGTTTCTTTATGCAATACGAGCGATTCAAAATACGATGTAGATCTACATCACAATGCATTTAAGGGTTAAGTGATTTTTAAGTGTGAAAAAATTTGTTAGTAAAGCGATCGTAAGATCGTTAGTGTTGAAAGTAAATTGAGAGTGTTGTTGATGTTAAAAATAAATGAAATGCATATTCTAAATGTTAAAGAAAAAATATTTGTCATGATTATCATTAACCGGAAACTGATTCTAGAAAAGGTTTTCAGTTTTTATAGTGGGTGGTGATTGTATTTGTGAGAGCACAATTACTTGATGCTTCTAATTGATTATACTTTTTGTTTTTCCTTCCGCCAGTTCATCTACCTATGGTTAATAAATGCAGAAGTTGACAATGCATTTAATTAAAAAAATTTAGAAAAAAATTAAATATATTTTTTTAGAAAAGGCATTGAAATGTTGTAACCGCTTACGCACCAGCAGTTTAACGTGCGGTAAGTTTTATTTTTAATATGATTTCTAATTAATATTTATAACATAAATATCCAAACTTAAAAGCAAGATTATTTATAAATTTCAAATTATTTAACCGGTTGTTTAAGCTACCAAAACACAAGAGAGAAAAATTAATAGGTCATTGCCAACATATGTAAATATTTCCTTTAAAATAAATACCGAAATATGTATTTTCGTTGTAATATAAAATATTAATTTTACTTTAATCATTAAACACTTTACTAGATCGAAATAAAATTTTTTAAATGAATTTATATTATTTTTGCAATATTTTCTCAATACATAATAGGAAAAACATGAAATACAATACTTGAAGAAAATGTACAACAACCGAACTGAACATATTTTCGACTCTAGCTATGCAAGTCTTATTAGAAATCTTCGTGTTCTATACTTATCCAAAATAATCTTCAACTATTTAAAGGCAAAGTACAACGTATGACGGATTCTATCAGACCAGGGGCCCTATTCTGTAATTCTCTGAAGCTAAAATGCTAAAATGTTGGGTTTTTAAAACAGGCTGGGCATTAGAATATATAAAATTTAAAAATTTTGACGAAATAGGCATGAAGCTTTTAAATTACAATAAGCGTTCAAAAATTGTATTCGTAGCCAAAAAGTCCTAAATCAAGTCTATAAATTTTTTGAGATAGAGTTTTAGCTTCTTTAATACGTATTTGTTTTTTGTTTTTTTCAATTTAAATCCTTAAAACCTGCTATAATTCGTATTCTAACACAAAAAAAAAAAAAAAAAAAAAATACAAAACTCAGTGAATGAGTATAGTTATTCACTGTGTACCTTCTTTCACAATATTTTAGAAAATGTTTGCTTATATTTTTTTCCAACAGTGAGTGATGAAAATAATAATTTAAATATGTACATACCAGAGTTGTAAACGAATCATTCATTTTTGAATTAATTCGTGAATCATTCATGCAATGAATTGGAAAAATTTTGAATTAATTCTTTTCTCCAAAAAACGAATTGAATTAAATTTGAATCAATTCATTTGAATTAAGCGAACATGAATTGCAATTCATTTTCAATTCAAATGAATTGGTAAAAAGAATTGCAATTCATTTCCAATTCATTTGAATTGAATTGATTTTGAATTAATATAAATGAGTTAGAAAAAATGAATTGCAATTCATTTCCAATTCATTTGAATTGATTTTGAATTAATTCAAATGAGTTAAAATATGAATTGCAATTCATTTTACCAATTCATTTAAATTAACTCGAAAAATGATTTTGTTATACATTTCCAATTTACTTGAATTGAATTGATTCTGAAAAAAAGACTGCAATGCAAAAGCATCACCCTTTTTCCAAGTACTTCTATTCTGTACTTTATAATAAAAATATATCCACTACTAATAATGAATCACCCATTTTCTATTACTTTTAATCCAAGTATTTATTACTTATTTATAATAATTCTGTTAATAATATAATAATAATTATAATAATTCTCATAAGTATTACTAAAGTATTTGTCCTTTAATGTTCGTGCGTCACAAAATTTCATAAATTATTAATAGGTTTTAAATACTGAATGTCTTGTTATTCAGCGTATATCAAAAGCGACATAAGTAGTACTTGAAGGACCAAACTCCAAACACCAAGTTTACTTCAATTGAATGCAATTCATTTTTGATTTGATAAATTTGAATTACAAGTTACTTTTCTAATTCATTTGAATTAATTCCAAATCATTTCAATTCAAATGAATTAGAAATGAATTGCGATTCTTTTTACCAATTCTTTTGAATTAAAAAATGAATTGCAATTCATTTTGCCTAATTCAAATGAATTGCAACTCATTTTGCCTAATTCATTTGAATTGGAAATGAATTGCAATTCATGTTCGCTAAATTCAAATGAATTGATTCAAATTTAATTCAATTCTTTTTTTTGTTAAAAAGAATTAATTCAAAATTTAGCTAATTCAAATGAATTGAAATCAAAAAAGAATGATTCATTTACAACTCTGGTACATACATATTAATTTATAACTATATTATATTATAAATATGATGTATTATATTAAAAATATTAATATATAAATATGTATATTAAGTGTAAAAATATGTGTTTATTTTTTGTGGTCGTAAGATTACTTCGCTTTTTATTCAAATCTTTTTCGAAAATATTTCTTTACTATAAAATCTATTCAATTTTAAAGATAAATTCATTTCAAAATCTAAACTATAAAGGAAAAATATTTGTTAAGATTATTTAACCTGAAACAGTTTTTAGTGTGCTATGATTGAGAGCTCAGTTACTTGCTTCTTGATCTTAGTTTCCGCTGTAATTAATAAATTCTTCTACCCTATAATTTATAAATATGCACTGAAGTTTACCTTCTTAAGCGTACCTACTTAATTGCAAAAATTCAGAAGAAGGTAAAATATAATGAATTAAAATTATTTAATGTAAATAAAAATTAATATTAAAATATTACATTGTTATTAGAGACCGATTGGGTGTGAAAAAATGTATTATTATTATATGCCATGATTTGGAATAATTTTAATCTTGTAGCCGCTTACGCACCCGCGGTATAGGAATGTTATTTTGAATATGATTTCTAAAAACTCAAAAGTATACCTATTTAACCGGTTTCTTATACTGACAAAAAGGAAAATAGGTCATTGCCAACACATTTTTCTTGAATATAAATTTTAACATATTTTCTTTTTAAATAATAAAATATTATTTATTTAAACTCTATTTCTTATGAAAGTTTATGTATGTATGTGTAAAAGAAACATAACAAAACAGGTACGACAAGTAACTTATGTATTTACATTTGTGTAGGTGGTGCCGCATGACTAAATATTTTTAATAGTATGATTGATTTCCTCTTAGAGGTAAAGTATGAATATTAAAATCTAATGGTTTGATGGTCCATAAACTTGAGCAGGAACATGAGCTGGCAAAGGCTCGGGAGCATTAAGTTCTGGAGCACTATGTAAAGAAGCAGACGCATCATATTGTTGAGAGGGAGCTGAATATTGAAGTGCTGGAGCTTCAGAGGGTGGCAAATAACTAGTTACAGGACCGGAAGGTGAACCAGCCAGAGATTGTGGTTGTGCCTGATTCTGAGCTTGTTCATGAATTACATGAATTACTTTGGCTGGAGCATTAGATTTCTGACTAGCTGGAGGCGCAGCATTATGGTGTACAACTTTAATTACTTTTGCAGGTGCAGCAGCAACAGGTGCAGAAGCTGAAGGCAAAGATCCAGGTGACGCAGACTGGTGGTGGACAACATTAATAACTTGAGGAGCAGAAGCAGATGCACTATTCGCACCAGAAAAACTTCCGGCATTACCACTATCTTGATGAATAACATTAATGACTTGGGGGGCAGCAGCTGAGCCATGATGACCACCTGACTCTCGCGATTCTTGGTGAATAACCCTAACAACTTGAGGAGCTGAATCTGAACCATGAGCACCGTGTCCTTTAGGGAAATTTCGTGCCGATGCTGCGTTTTGGTGAATAACCCTAACAACTTGTTGAGCAGCACCTAAATTATGGCCATCATTTCCACCAGCCAAACTACCTGCTGGAGCTGATTCTTGGTGAATAAGTTTAATAACTTGGGGAGCAGCTTGAGGAGCAGAACTAGAATGGCCGCCTTCTTGGTGAATTAGCCTAATGACTTGAGGAGCAGCAGCAGGACTAGATCCATGGCTTCTGCCACTGTGACCAGCCTGGTTCTCGGAAATAATTTTTAGGTTAATAACTTGGGCAGAGTTGCCATGACTGCCATAACCATGGTCCTGACTATGGCTGCGATCATAACCATAACCTCCACCGCTACCTCTTCCTAAAAATCCAGCATTGACCACAGAAAATAAGGCACACATGCAAACAAACAACTGAAAAAGAAGAGTTTAAAATAAATAAAATTATTTTTAATATTTATAAAACTTAAAAGAAAAAAAAATCGTTTTACCTTCATTATGAATCCTCTGTACTGGTGGTACAAATCACACCTGTGTCTATCTTAGATAATGTCTTTTCAATAAATGTTGTCAATGCATAACTCTTCATTAGTTTTTATACTGATTATCAACAGATAATTCTTAGTATTGTAATATTAAGATAAAACATAAACATGAAAATAGTCGCATGAAATTTCTCTAAACAATAGATTTTCTGTTTTTATTTCTTTTTTTTTACAAAACTTACATTCAACCAGAGTTGTAAATGAATCATTCTTTTTTGATTTCAATTCATTTGAATTAGCTAAATTTTGAATTAATTCTTTTTAACAAAAAAAAGAATTGAATTAAATTTGAATCAATTCATTTGAATTTAGCGAACATGAATTGCAATTCATTTCCAATTCAAATGAATTAGGCAAAATGAGTTGCAATTCATTTGAATTAGGCAAAATGAATTGCAATTCATTTTTTAATTCAAAAGAATTGGTAAAAAGAATCGCAATTCATTTCTAATTCATTTGAATTGAAATGATTTGGAATTAATTCAAATGAATTAGAAAAGTAACTTGTAATTCAAATTTATCAAATCAAAAATGAATTGCATTCAATTGAAGTAAACTTGGTGTTTGGAGTTTGGTCCTTCAAGTACTACTTATGTCGCTTTTGATATACGCTGAATAACAAGACATTCAGTATTTAAAACCTATTAATAATTTATGAAATTTTGTGACGCACGAACATTAAAGGACAAATACTTTAGTAATACTTATGAGAATTATTATAATTATTATTATATTATTAACAGAATTATTATAAATAAGTAATAAATACTTGGATTAAAAGTAATAGAAAATGGGTGATTCATTATTAGTAGTGGATATATTTTTATTATAAAGTACAGAATAGAAGTACTTGGAAAAAGGGTGATGCTTTTGCATTGCAGTCTTTTTTTCAGAATCAATTCAATTCAAGTAAATTGGAAATGTATAACAAAATCATTTTTCGAGTTAATTTAAATGAATTGGTAAAATGAATTGCAATTCATATTTTAACTCATTTGAATTAATTCAAAATCAATTCAAATGAATTGGAAATGAATTGCAATTCATTTTTTCTAACTCATTTATATTAATTCAAAATCAATTCAATTCAAATGAATTGGAAATGAATTGCAATTCTTTTTACCAATTCATTTGAATTGAAAATGAATTGCAATTCATGTTCGCTTAATTCAAATGAATTGATTCAAATTTAATTCAATTCGTTTTTTGGAGAAAAGAATTAATTCAAAATTTTTCCAATTCATTGCATGAATGATTCACGAATTAATTCAAAAATGAATGATTCGTTTACAACTCTGCATTCAACCCATTCAGTAAAGCAACATAAACATTACAATACAACTTGAGACAAAACATAAATCGATCTTTTATCTACTTTTAAGGGCTATTGGCTAATTTAATAAAAAAACGTTTGTTTGATGTGACCAACTCTTAACTTATTATCTTTTTAAAGAGCAAACAAGAAACTGCATTATTTTTGACTTTAATGCAAGCAGAGTGTGGAATGTTTATAAAATCATTATTACGTTTAACTCTCACATTCATAGAACCGTGTAAACCGTGTAAATAAAAATTAGTTTTTCTTTAAATGTATTGGCGTTTATTCTTCCATAAGGAACTTTTGGGCACCCCTGGTGTAAAGCAATGCCATTCTTTTAATATAATAAGGATACTCACCATTTAATCTGTACAATGGCTATAGATCGTGAGCGTCCTTTTATAATTAATTGTATTTTTTTAGGTATTTATTTGACCTGGTGCTGCCGGACTTACCGACTCAACAAAAATATACCATCTCTTCCCTTAAACATTCACGAACATTAAGAGCCGACTCTATCGTCAAAAGTATACTTAAAGTTGTTTACAAAAGTCGACTCCATTTTTTAAAGTCGATTTTACCTCTGACTATGAATAGGGGCCACTGTTTTTACTTTGACCTATGTTTTTGCCTGGTTCTGTCATTAAAATAAATTATAAATTTGTCAGTTATATTTCATTCAAATTATAAACGACTCTTTGCTAATACTAGAGCACAAGGAAGACTATTGTGAATCGAAAAAATTAAAGTCCATTTGGAAAAATATGTAATTTTTCTTTCTGGCGAATAGTTTGAGAGATTGGAAACAGAGAATGACATGAATCGCACTCAAATGGAAATTTGTTTACTTTTTAAAAATGAATATTGAGCTAGCAATACACACTCTATAAATGAATGCTGCTATTGCATGACTCAATTTAGTATGTCTTTTGCTCCACAATGCTTGTAGTTGCTTGCAAATTCTAAACACTCCAACCAATCACAGAAGCAGTAAGTATGTTTGATTATTTCACTGTTTAAATGTGAATAAACCAACTACGGGAAAAAGAACAACAATAACACGATTGTAATGAAAAATAATGAAGTTTCTCTTATATTTTTAATAAAATTTGCTACTTGTTTCTCTGTTTCAGTCAAACGATTTAACCTCTTAGTTGAGCTTTAATGAATCATTTGACTGTTTTGTATATAAAGGAGTGTTTTGTATGTTGTTATTGCTAACGGTATCTAAAAAAATATTAAGAATAAACAAGCAATACAGTTGCCACTGTTGATGAATAAAACAAAGCAAAAGCAGTAATAATAGGAATAAGCAATAAAATCGAATCAACTCATGTCATTCTCTGATAGGAAAACAAAAGGACGCTATATTTCTATTATATTGTGGAAGAAAAAATTATACTTCACTGAATTCCATTGCTACAAGAACAGAGAGATATATTGACCGACGCATTTACATATGAAATAGTGATTGATTTATTATCAGATCAATTTTGTCCCACACCAAATCAGATTGTACAAAGTTTTCAATTTTATAGAAAAGATCAAAAGAAAGGAATTTCTAACAGAATTGCAGAAAATTAGAATATAGTGCCATTTGGTTGGTTGGTTAACGTTCCCTTTCTACACGAGAGTCAATAAGACTCATACGACACGGTTTTGAGAATACCACAGCATCCGTAACCACGGTCAGAATGTTCCTCATGTTGAGGTATTGGAGGATGTGTCCCGAATTTATACCAGATATCTCCGCGATTTCCTGTATTAATCCCATGCAGAAAGCATCATGATGGCGTCTAAAGTGGGTTGGACAAAAGAAGTCTCCTTCTCCTACAACAGTGTTCGTTGTACCGAATACCCATCCGTTGAGCATGGCTTCCGATCGGTCAGCGTCCACTAAGTACAGTCAAAAATCTGCAAACATCTTTCTTACTGTGACACAATAACGATCTAGTACGTCTAAGGGCAAAACCAGGCCAAGTTAGCTTCAAGATCCTGCAGGAGTCAATTACCATCACCATACTTTATTGACGTATCAGTAGCCCTTGTTGGGATTATTTGATACAAAGAATCTATATATACATATGTTACGTTGGTCATTAATGCTGACAAACTATGAGGCAATAAACAGAGGAAGGAAAAAGAATTGGTGCTGAGAAAATGGTAAGGATAAGTTCAGACCATATTACAGTAGAATGAAGAAATTACTAATAAATGTGACTATTTGGGTCTATATAACTCTTATGTAATGTCCAGGCTGAAAGAGAAAGATGCCAAAAAAATAATCTGAATAAGACTGCAACAACATATTACTACATTTGCAAACAAAACCAATCTTAAATGCGGATAAGGGTCCGAAGGAAAACCTAGAGAAATTATTTCTAGGGAAGGGCGAACAATCTGATGAATACCAAAACACGCGAAAATTTAAATTATGTGAGAAGTTTTGGTATAGGAATTTGAGAAAGGACAAAATGGTTGCTGGGTGCAATAAAATAAACTAAGTTGCGTAATATACTTATATAAGTAAGTACATACAATAATATCCATTATTTGAAAATGTTAAAAACGTAGTGTCAAACGAATATCCAGTATGGTACAGAATTCTCTTAATATAGAAATTGCCGAGACAGCGACACAAGACGGGTGACTGAGAGATATCACCATTATCTCTTGTACGAATTGAAACTACTACTTATGAAATAAATATATAAGCAACAACCTATTCTAAAAACACATTAAAAATTTATTTTCACAGTACCTTCTATCGCCAATTAGTTGGTTGCATTGTTTTGTTAAAACTTTGTAAATAAAAAATTTACAAGATAAAAATCTAAATGCAACGTCAACACCAATATTAATTTATAAAGGTAATTCCCAACTTTAAATACAATGAAATACATCTATAACGAACACGAGTGGAAAGCACAAAAAAAAAAAAAATGACAATTTCTTTCATCATTGTTTCTATTGTAATGTTTTTCTATATTTGAAAACCAGTGTTCAATTTTACTTGTTTTATGTGCTTTTAATAAACTACAAAAGTTTTCATTGAGCGATTTTAAAGATTATACCAACCAGGTTTATAAATTTTTTACAAGTTTTAGTGATTTAAATAAGAATTAAATGAGGGATACATAGAATTAAACTAATTGTAAGGAATGTCGCTAAAACCGTTTTTACTATAGACGAAGTATTTTATATGGAAAGAAAGGCGGCTTTTCTAAACAATCCGCCAGTTGCTTAGCAATGTGACAATGTTATGTATTCCTTAACGCAACCATATAAACTTTGATAATGTATGGCATTCTTAAACTCATTTGATACGCAAACAAAAGCAATTTAGGCATAATTTTAATTGACAATGCTTTTTGTACGCAATGCAATCTCGAGATCGTCAGTTGTGGATACCAGTCAACAACTATCTTCCTACTTGAACTGTCAGGCCACCTAAAGCCATGTTCACTCCCCGAGAGCACAAGCCCCTGGGGGAAAAGTCGCCAATCCAATTGAGTGGAAAATAAAAACGAACATAATAAAAAATTAGCAGGTCGTTGTACACAGTGGGTAAGTATGTCATTCCAATACGTGAAAATTCTTACTCAAAGGCACAAGGTATTTGATTTCTTGGATTATCTGACTAGTTATCATATAGAGGGTATGAAAAGTTTTAATAATAACAGTCTATAGCGGGTGATAAACTTGCTAGTTTTTTGTCCCGTATACTAACGAGTTGCTAATTTTTCATTTATACATACAGCTGAAAATGCAGCTTAGTAGAGCACTTTTTACAAGCATAGTTCGTTATACACGTGATTTGCTGTAGTTTAGATACCGCCATTACATATAAACATTTTATAAATTGTATTCGATATAATTTTTTCCAATTTTTGCATATTTTTGTCATAAATATACGTAGTTTATTCGATATCACATATGTAGGTATAGGAATATAGGCCTTATGTTGTAGTTTATAGTGGATATTTCTTTTTTATACTATAAAATCATATTGAAATATAATAGGCATAAATTAATATAAAAAAATAAAATTTTTTTATAGGCTTTTGCATCATTCTTTACATTTTTATAGCAACTGACGACAATATGACGTTGTAACCTATATTATTGTCCATAAATTATTTAAAATTTCTTTGTAAATTTTGAACAGTGATGATGACCTTGTAAAAGTGTTACACACTTTTTAGTGGATTATTGCAAAATATTTGAGTAGATATTTGTTTTTGAAAAATTATTTATATATATTGGCCAGTAGACTTTTACATGGGGTATGCAAGTATGCTAGTGCAACCAGAGGCCTTATTCTGTAACTCTCCTAAGCTAAAACTCTAATGCTAAAAATTTATAAACTTGATTTAGGACTTAAGGTGTTTGAGGCTCTAGGTTCGAGCCCCGGGAAGGTTCTGATCAATATTTTTATAATTTAATTTTTGTTTCGTCAGAAACGCTTTATTTAAGATCAAAGTTAACTGCAATAAATATTTTTTGGTAATTAAAGAAGAAATGATGTCCGTGAAGGAATAGTACACTAGCCAAACTGAACAATTGTTTTCGACTCCAGCTACGGTAGTCTCATCAGAGTTCTTTGTGTCCTGTGCATATTCAAGACCAAACATCAACTATTTAACTCACACTTTTTTTGGAAATCGCATACTGAAATTATATTCTTTCACATGTATGTACATACACTTGTATGAGTTAGTCGAAGTAAAGTCACACAACAGTTTTTATCATATTCTCCTTTTCTTACCATCATTGCTGTTCTTGTAATTGTCATCTTATTTGGATGAAACAGAATTACAATTTTTATTTTGTTTTTGCCCTCTTATTCCATTTAATCCACATTAGTCGGCATCGACGACATGCATGACTGTAGCCGTGGTGGTTAGAGTGCAGCGCTAGAAGCATGCGCATTATAACTTAAGGTGTTTGAGGCTCTAGGTTCGAGCCCCGGGAAGGTTCTGATCAATATTTTTATAATTTAATTTTTGTTTCGTCAGAAACGCTTTATTTAAGATCAAAGTTAACGGCAATGAATATTTTTGGTAATTAAAGAAGAAATGATGTCCGTGAAGGAATAGTACACTAGCCAAACTGAACAATTGTTTTCGACTCCAGCTACGGACTTTTTGTCTACGAATAGAATTCTTGAACGCTTATTGCAATTTAAAAAATTCATGCCTTGTATTACCTCTAAACTTTTTAATTTTATATATTCTAATGCCCAGACTATTTCAAAACCCCAAAATTTTAGCATTTTAGCTTAAGAGAATTTCAGAATAAGGCCCCAGGATCGATATTTTCAATTCAACATTTTAATTTAATTTGGAATTAAAACAGAAAGTGCATTTTGAATTCGGCCCCTACTTCTAGAATGCATTTACTAAACCAACTTATAGAAATTTGCAACGAAATGGAAAATCTGAAAGGCTTTCTTCAGTCGTATTTATTTTTGAATTTCGATGAAGTATTGTGTGGTTATTACTCCAGATACTAAAATCGCCCATGACGGATGTGTTTACCAGCAAGATAATTAATTAAGGGCAGTCCATTATTATCCATATTAATTTTTTTTTTTTGGAATAACTATGTATATATTTCGGTATGTGACGAAAAACGATTTTAATCGAAAATCGGAAATTATTGAGAAAAAAAAAATCTGTTAAAATCTGTTTTTTTTATATAAATAAATATACATTTGAACCATTCACGGGTGTAATTATTGCAATATTCACTATAGTTTTTAAAATCACTATACAGGGTGTCCCAGAACTCAACGTAAAGCTGAAACGGGGTGACAGGTTTAATTGTAACCATCATGAGAAAAGTCAGAAAAAAAATATCCCATTATGTTCTTTTGAGAAAATCCTAAAAATTTGTACACACTGTAACCCTTTTTCGGTTATTATGGTTAATTTTTATTATTTTTGTTCAATTAAACTTTGGAACCGTAACTCTAAATAACATTTCTAGAACCACAGTTAAAAATAATGACGTAATTGCCCCAAGCAGTGAGACGGAGATGCGTCGTTTCATCGCGTGCGAGAGAAACAAATACAGGCGCCATACCAAGCAAATCGCTACGCTACCAGACTGACATCAGTTAGTACATTTCGCTCATTCGTCTACTATGCACCCTTCTGTATTCGCTTGTGTTGCTTTAGTACTGACAACTTTGTCCTCTCTTTTTGGACTTGGATTTTTATGAATTGGCTTTTTGATTATAGTTTGACTAAACTTCAAAGATTTTCTTTTTAACTTTCAAACTGCATGGGACAAATTTTTTTTTTTTTGACTTTTCTCATGATGGTTAATTTTTATTATTTTTGTTCAATTAAACTTTGGAACCGTAACTCTAAATAACATTTCTAGAACCACAGTTAAAAATAATGACGTAATTGCCCCAAGCAGTGAGACGGAGATGCGTCGTTTCATCGCGTGCGAGAGAAACAAATACAGGCGCCATACCAAGCAAATCGCTACGCTACCAGACTGACATCAGTTAGTACATTTCGCTCATTCGTCTACTATGCACCCTTCTGTATTCGCTTGTGTTGCTTTAGTACTGACAACTTTGTCCTCTCTTTTTGGACTTGGATTTTTATGAATTGGCTTTTTGATTATAGTTTGACTAAACTTCAAAGATTTTCTTTTTAACTTTCAAACTGCATGGGACAAATTTTTTTTTTTTGACTTTTCTCATGATGGTTAATTTTTATTATTTTTGTTCAATTAAACTTTGGAACCGTAACTCTAAATAACATTTCTAGAACCACAGTTAAAAATAATGACGTAATTGCCCCAAGCAGTGAGACGGAGATGCGTCGTTTCATCGCGTGCGAGAGAAACAAATACAGGCGCCATACCAAGCAAATCGCTACGCTACCAGACTGACATCAGTTAGTACATTTCGCTCATTCGTCTACTATGCACCCTTCTGTATTCGCTTGTGTTGCTTTAGTACTGACAACTTTGGCTTCTCTTTTTGGACTTGGATTTTTATGAATTGGCTTTTTGATTATAGTTTGACTAAATTTCAAAGATTTTCTTTTTAACTTTCAAACTGCATGGGACAAATTTTTTTTTTGACTTTTCTCATGATGGTTACAATCAATCCTGTCACAACAGTTTAGGCTTGACATTGAGTTCTGGTACACTCTGTATATACGCATATACTAGACATTTTAAACCATGGATATTTTTTAACAAAAGCCTAGAAATATTGTGTCTCTAAACTTTTCACTATAGCGCTGGGATCAAATCTCAGCTCTAACATCTTAAAAAAAGAAATATGAAATATTATTTCTTTCGGCGACTACCTCTCAGCAATCTTCTGTCAAAAGCTCTTGGAGTAATTGATTGCCATGAAAAAGCTTTTTAAATCTATCGTTCGGAGTCGACGTTAGTCTGTAGGTCCCGGTACTCATGGATAAAAATTAACAAACACAACAAGAGTGCTGCGAGAAGCTAGGCCGTAACTCTGAAACGGGGTGGTTTATTTTTATTATTTACGTCGTGGTCATATGGCACTACAATAAATAGTATTATGTGCCTTTTTTTAATTAGGATCCAGGTTAAGTCGTTTAATTTTTTGGAAAATTTCTGTAAAAGTCTTCTCGCTGTATTGCCATAATTTGTACTGTCAAAGGCTGATTTTAATTGGACAGTTTCTTTTTGGAATTCTGTTTTAATTCTCCTTTTTGTGTTTCTATGAACTTATTATTTTAAAATCTGATCTAGTTTGTTACTTTTTAAGTGGTAATTTATATGCCACATGGAGCAGAAATTCGAAAAATCTAATCCACTCATGGTGAATAGACAAACCAAACTAGAAGGCAACTCGGTTTAGATTTCTGGTAATCATTTCATCAATAATGTTGAAATCTTAGTTCGTAGCACCACAAATGTAACATTTTGAGTGGATGTTGTTTAGGTAATAGCATGTTTATACTTTATGTTCAAGCATCGTTAAAAGATAAAAACGTAATCACTATGAGGATTTTATTGAAATATTTTTCATGTTTAGATATATTGTTTGTTGCTTCAAACTAATTAATTTTTTATTCAAATATTTGACACATCCGAACGTAACTTAATATTAATTTGTGCTTCATTTTTATTAATCACCAACTAATTCAATTGATTTCTTGAAAATTTGAATTTCTCTACTCCTTGTCGTCTTAAGTCGTGCAGTACTTTCCGTTTTTTTTTTCAATTTTTATGGTTTTGCAGTATCTTGTAGAAGAAAAACAAGACACGATAGATGTAACAAATACAGTAACGTTTGAGCCGTGAAATAGTTCTATAGTTTGAATACAGTCTTAATTATAGTTTTAATCACTTTTTCATAAAATCGTATGTAAATTTCAGAATATGTACACGAAAATAATTTTGCTAGAAAAATATTGTGTTCGTTTCTTTAAACACGTATGTACAATGTACATACATATGCATATGAATTTGGGAAAGTATTTTTTCTTTTTAACTATTCTAAAGATTTTGATTATAAATAATTAGGATATTGATTTATTTTTTATATAAATTAAAACAAAAAACATTAAATTAAAATATAAATAACTAACAACAAATAATGACACACTAATGACTTTGGGTTTAAAAATCTACCAGCCATGACCATGGGATGCTGGGGGTGCATGTACTGGACTACCATGAGATATGTGACCCGAAGCAGGGTGAGCAGCAGCAGGTTTGTTCTGTACACGCATTAACTTAAGAACTCCTTTTTGTATGACATGCCCTCCAGAGTAAAAACTATTGGAATTTGTACCATCAAGGCGGGTAATGACAGTTCTACCTTTATGACCAAAGTTTGCAATTAGTTGAGAACTCAAGTCACTACCACCACCCGAACTAAAGCCACCACTATGGCGGGCATCATCTTGTAAAATGACTTGTAAAATTTGTGGCAAAATAGCCGTCAATTGAGAATTAACGCTATGAGAACCACCATGACTGTAGGCGGAAGCATACGATGGCGTGGAATAACCATGTTCTGTATGTCCAGAGGCAGGACCTGCTGCACTTTCGGTAATAACTTTGAAAATTTGTGCTTGTTCATGACCATGACCATAAGCTTCATAACTGTGGCCGTTAGCATAACCACTACCATAAGACTGTCCAGGATTAGCGCTGCTCTGATCCACAACAAGTTTAATAACTTGGGCTGAGCTACCTTGTCCATGTCCATGACCATGGCTGTGACCATGAGAATAACCATGACTACGGGCATATGAACCACCATGAGTATGACTTTGACCTCCTCCTCCACTAAAATGAGTTGGTTTGGCAATAACGTTATAAGTAACATGATTGTCACCACCACCTTTGCCACTCAAAAGGTTCAGAAATGTGGCATTACAGGTACAAACTACGGCCAATAAACAAACGTATATCTGTAATATGACAAAAAAAAAAGAACAAATAAGTAGTTTTTATAAATTTCGCAAAAAAAAAAAAATTATAGAACTCACTTTCATTTTAGTTTGGTCTGATTAAAATAGTTTTTGTTGAATTAGAAAATTAATTGAACCAAACTCTTAAAGAGTAAATTTGTGAATGATTTGAATTTCCAGCATTTCTCTAGTTTTATACTGATCCCATATATAGTAAGTTATGACTATTAGGAATAGCCGATTAAACGAAATTCAAAATCAATGTCATTTTATTACGTTTGAATAACTACTGCGGCAGCACCAACAAAACCATGCATTTGAAACATGAATATTTATTTCTTCATCAGCTTAACATTAGCAGCAGCAATAAAAGAAGAACTCGAATCAAAACAAAATTGGGAACAAAATAAATTTCAAAATTTCTTTGAAAACGAAATAAAACTAATCAATTGACTGCGTGTTTAGAGGTGTTGGTGTATTGTTGATTGTTACTAAAAGAAATACTTTTAAAAACATTTTTCTTGCATAAATTTTAAACAAATTACCTTTAAACACCTTTAAAGTCATTCCAAGCTTTATCCCATCATTTTTCTCTCTCTCTCTCTCTTTCTTTCTTTTTATATATTTTATCTTTTCACAATTTTAAATTCATCGACTTGACTATCAAATCAAACCAAAACAAAGAAAAGAAATACAATAAAGTAATCATTTTGTCGTCATATATTATTCTGCTAAATGAAACACTAACCTTGGTCAATAAAATTGCTATTACCTTTTATCGTTGTCGTCACTTTGTCTTTCGATTCCCATAGCCAAACCTACTTCTGTGTATTATGATCGTTATCTGGATGTAATTTTGAATATTTCTCTTTTGGTTTTGGTTTTACTCTCCTGGCACTTTCTTAGCCAAATTTCGTTTGATTTTTTTTTTTTTTGGGTCAAATTTGGGAATCATTCCAAATAAATTAATTCATCATGTTTTCCTTGTTTTTTTTTTTTTTGATTTGTAATCACTTGAATTTTTACTTTATTGCGTATGAATAGCAACAGTGCTTAGTAACTGGTTTTAATTCCAAAAATTTTTTTGTCTATATGAATTAAAAAAAAAAAAATATGAGAAATTTTGATTACGAAAATTAAAATTTAAAAATATGTAATAATATAAAATACAATACGAGTTACTCCGTTAATGAATGAATTGTCTTTTGGAATAATATTAATAAAAGCCGCCACTTTGGTAAGTTAACCAATAGTATTTCGAGTGATTTACCGGATTTGTATGTTTTTTTTTTCTTTTAAAGAATTTAACCCATCAAAAGTATGAATATGGCCGCATTCATAAAAAATCATTTCGATTTATAACAGGTTTCTGCAACGAACTTTTATACAAATTCTGCTTTATAAATTGCATGTGTCAAATTTTGATACACAATTACCGTTAGGTAGGTATGTAGATCAGATTGCTATTCAACCTAAACCTGATGAACTTCACAAGGTGCCATTTTGATACCATTACAGGACAGAACTGAACTCATCTAAGTAGGAAAAAAAGAACTACAGCCAACCAGAGCTGTCTATAAAGTGGAGTAAAACGAGGGGGTCCAAGCCTGAGCACTGCGCCAAGCTATCGTCTTCAAACGTGTGACTGCCAAACCTGGGCAATCACAAAAATGAACTATTGTCTCCCTCTCGGAAGTATTCCCGCAACTTCTGCAGTGAGGGCTAAAGGGCAGATCCAACCTTTTAGCGTGTTTACCGTTCATCCAATGACCCGTATACACCGCTATAAGATTAGACAAAGATTGAGGAGTAATCGTAAAATTTTCAAAGTCTTGTCCCGGTTATGTTGAGGTCAAAGTGTCCTAGAAACAGCATAGGAAGTGATGGAATTCCATCTGTTCTCTGCTTTTTTACTGAAATAACTGGATATGTTCTTTTAAATGACAGTCATATGGCAGGGAACATTCGAAAAGGAAGTACCAGACTCCCCTCCCACAGATGCCTCCTATAAAGCTCATCGGCCTTCTCATTCCCAAACCCAGACCAAGAAAATGCTACAAGCATCTCCAAGAAGCTTCAGCTTCTCTTTACAGCGAATAACCAAGGAAGAGTTACCAATGGGCCCTTATCGCAGCCTGACTATCAGAAAAAACTCTAATTTCACCCTCAAAGCATCGCTCTCTCTTCAAAGCTTGTATAACCGCAAATTCCTCAGCCTGAAAAATACTATACGTGTCCGGCATTCTAAATGACTCTGCAAAGCTGGCAGACTAGGAGAAAGCACCAGCCTCCACGCCGGATTCCATCAGTGAACACTGTAATACCGAAATCTGTACAAAGCTTGCCAGAGTCCCATTCTTCCCTACTAGGGAAAAATACCCTGGTACACCTCACAAAATCCGAATTTCGGAGGGCCAAACCCGCACGTAATTTATTCAAATGGGAAGGAAGTAGCCCCAGAATATTACAATGTCCAGCAAAAAATTGTCCCCAGAGGCCAGCTCCCTCAGCATGATCGCACTCTGAGTCAAAATTGACATAGCATGGAGATCTACACGCAATAAGTGCAGAATGACGTTAAGAGCAGCACTAGGGCAAGTTCTTCATGCAGAAGTAATACCTATACAAGCAGTCCTCTGCACTCTTTCTAGCTTAGTGACAATATAGCTTTTTTGCAAATTTGGCAAAACTGCTTGTATGTACAGCCAAACCATTCGTGGTTTGAGTCTCCATTCTCGACCCAACATAGATTTGTAAGAGTAAAAATCCACACTGGCGTTTTTCATCCGCCTCTCTATATTCTGCCTCCAATGAAGTTTGGAGTCCAATATCACATCAAGATATTTGACTTTAGATGAGAGTTGAAGAGACTACAATTACGAATTCTGTTTACCTTATCATGGGTCTTTCACTGGCCTACATACATATGTATATACATAATTGGCCATTACAACACTTTTTTATAGTTATTATCTAACTTCTCACTGCACCTATACTGTGTGCTTCAATTTTTATCCACGAGTTCCGGGACCTACAGTCTAACGTCAAATCCGAACTACAAACTTAAGAAGCTTGTTCATGGCAATCAGTTACTCTCAGCTCTTTTGCCAGAAGACTGCTAAGAGGTGGCCGCCGGGAGATATATTTTTTTTATTTCTTTCTTTCAAGGTGTCAGAGCTGCCGTTTGAACCCGGATCTCTCGTCTAATAAGTCAACACACTATATACTAGACTGCGACCACTTATAAAAAATTTTAAATTTACTGAAAATAAGCAAATAAGTAATATAATAAGAAATATGTAAATAAAAGTAGAATTTAAACTTATATTAAAATATCATATTCCTATAAAATATGCTCGGTTTATCTCAAAATTATATCATATAGTATTCATGTATGTATGTACAGATTAGTGTAATCTACTAATGAAACTTATATTTCCTTTTAATCTGTAAAGTAATTTGCACGTGTATACTCCCTTGGGGGCTATTTATTTTTTTCTTTAACTCTTAACAACTGTTTAATTCAATTATAATGCTGATACTTTTTTAAGATGGTTCATACAAATACTTAGTTGTGTAGTTTTCGAATTGCATTTATTGGGCATTTAGAAAGCATTCATTACTATAGGCCTATCTATACAAAAAAGATTTAAAACACAATAATTAACGAATACAATTTAATTGTAAAATTATGGTATTTTATTAATAAATTCGGTGGGCTATTGACCCAAATTAAGGTTTGTAACACGATTTAAGCATATACATAAATACCTATTCACATAGTTGTATAGATGCTGTTGTGCTGTGTTGGTGGTCAATAATGGAGATTTTTTTTTACAAAACCTATGGCATCTGCACACGTTTATGCTGCTTACACTTCACAATTATCATTTGCGCATGCGTTTGAAATACATATATACACGTCATTAACGAAATTATGTTTTAATCGCAAAAAAGTAACAAATTTTAACAACAAATACATTTTTACCAACTAGTTTAACAACAAGTGGTCTCTATCATCAGTTGTGTCGAATCATTTCAAATAAACAGAGCTGCCGACATGCTATGAAATGAAGTTTATTTCTGATTTAATATGACTTGTGTTAGAAATATTTGATCTAAAGTTAATGGCGATTTAAATATATTAATTTTAAGGTTAATTTGGAAAAGGATAAAAAATTATTTAATTATGAGAATGCTTTTTATTTATTGTATTTTTATAAATAACTGACATAATCTCATCTTGATTCTCTTTATATGTTTAACAGAATAATATTTTTTGTGTTTTCTGCAATATAAGTCCTTTATAAAATGTCCCCTAATTGTAGAATCACTTTAATTTTCTTCACATATTTTTTTACTATTTCCCCAGAGGATTTTTAAAGAAATTTTTCGTGCTATTGAATTGTTTTGTCAATCTAAATTTTGAAGTTGTCTCTTTCAACTCTCTACATTTATTAACCCTTGTAGGTATGAGGATTTTTTGTCGCTAAATGGCATAACCAGGTCTGGGCAGACCTATATGGGATTTGTATGGAAATGCATAGACAGGTGTCGTAAAAGTGTGTATAAATGCATTTTATGCTAGGAAAACCACAAAATGAACATTAAAAACGCATTTTTATACATCTTAGTTATCTATTAACAGCATTTTATTAATAATAATAATTATACACGGAATATAGAGCAGAAGTACCTGGCATTTGAGAGTTGTGAGCATATCGGATTTTTGCAATGCATGCAATGAAAATGTGGTTTTCGCTGTTTTTTGATCAACTTAAAACACAGCAAGCACGATGGTCTTTTGGCAGAGGATGCGGCATGGACTGGACGGTCATATATGGGCGGGCCTGCAGCTACCTGTAAACAAACAAAGTTTGTCAAGTTCGTCGAAGTCAACTGCATCGTACAATTCAAAGGACGGTAAAATTTGTTCAACAGCTCCTCCGGCCACTGGTAGACCTCGTGCACATAACTGACTCACGGTGAGTCCTGAAGGCCCGGTAATAGGCACTATACGAAACCCCATCTTCATATTTAAATTTCTTTTCAGACCCGTGATCCTCAGCACATCTGTTCCTGAAACAAACCGTAAGGCCCGCGAGTGAGAACGCATCTTGTAACGGAAACAGAATTGTGAGTAAAATGTATTACAAACGGTTTACACTAACATATGAATCAAATAGTATTCAGAGTAAATTTTGTGCTTCGGATATATTTAACCAAAAATTGTGAAAAACAAAGAATTAAGTCACATACAAATCAGATGGACTTAGAACGTAACAGAACGTAATACTAATTGAACCTTTATCATCTATTATGCTGTACTGCATACTTTTACTTAAGTTGCCTGCTTTTGTTTAAAATACTTTTCTAAACAAGTTTTTCTGAAATTAATAAGAATTTCTAATTTGTGGAGTAAGTAAAAAAAACAGCCGTACAATGTCCCCTCTAGATTTGAATTTAAAATGTAATTTACTTGGTGATTTTATAAGTACTAAAATTTGTTACACAAAAAAAGCAACACAAGAGTTTAGTTCCATGCGGATTAAATATGAATATGTAGTTTTTATTTTAAATTGGCAACCATATTAAATTTTGTTTCTTTTTGTTTGAACACAATTTATGAATGAATATTTTTTTGCAAATTATTTATACTATAATGTGTGTTATAATATTTCAATCTAATTGCTTATATAAAATATACTCGTAAATTTGAGTTTTATTTTATTGTATTTTTACTTTTTATGGTCTTATTTACATATGTATGTGAATGATCGATTTGTTAATTAATTTTTGGCATGTTAATTAATCAATAACATTTTAATTACAGTGTAATATGAAACAAGAAACCCCTTCTTTTCGTAAACTAGTATGTTTTATTTAATAATAAATTATTTACGTTTAAGAAAACAAAATATGTATAATTTAAATATATTGTACTCAAATTTGATAGTGTTTTTTATATAAAAAGACGAACGTCTTAAACCCTTCGTCTTCTATGAACAGTCTGTTACATTCAATGTGGGTCTACATAAAATCACAAACTGTTTAATTTGCTGTTACCAAGTTAATAAAATGATAAAAACGTTGTTGAATTGTAAAAAATGCTTTGAGGAATAGTCGTATCGCCATTAAATAAATTGATTGTTACGTGGAAAAACATGTTGTGCTGCCCGTCAGTGTTGCCACGGACTTTCATTCTTTGTAACCAAATTTCAACAAAAAATAACCAAAATGAAATTAAAAATAATCAAATTTTTTAAATCATAATTCTTCCAATCCGAACTTTAAATATTTTTTGCAATATGTATAATGTACTTGTTATATATGTATGTACATACTTCTACCAGTTTGATGGTCAAGACATAATTTTGTATTCTAATTTGTTTTTAAGAACTTTTCTTCGTGAGGGTTTACCTTCCCAAAACCAATCTGAACTAAATTTTATGCGGAGGTAGATATGTTAGCTTGAGCTGCAGTACACTTTATCAGTACCTAATCGTCGTTTAGAAGTTCAAACTCTAATTTTTAACTTAATTATACTAATGATTTATGAATTGTAGAGGAATTTTCTTACTAAGAATAAGAAAAAATGGGTAACAAAATATTTTTGACAGATTTTCTGTGAAAAGGGGTGTAAACGTGGGAAAACAGAAGTATATATGAATATGTGTGCTGAAGATACTGAACTTCTTATCAAATTTAGGAATAATCTTTTCTGTATTTAAATGACATAACGATTTTGTGAAGTTTACTACACTTAACTATTAATTTTATTTCACAATATAAGTAATTACTTACTATTATCTTCTAAGAAGTTGTCCGGATTTTAGTTGTTATATGACGAACTTAAGGAAGTTGCAAGAATAGTAAATAAAAAATCTGCATTTTTGTATTTGTAATCTATGATTTCCAGAATTTTTATTTTTGTAAATTGTTCTACAAGTATTTCGACACAACTGGGTCTGGTAGTACTTATACTGTGATTTAAAATAAGTAAAAATTAATAAAGTTATAATACATATATCTACATTAAAATAAGAGTTAGTTTGCAATGACTATGGAAAAATGTAACCCAACTTAAAAAAAAAATTACAAATGTACACACTGCCGAAAAAAATAAGCAATTTTGGTTAAAAATAACAAAAACGACAATACTGTTGCTCATCCATACAAGTCCCGTGCATTGAGCTGAGCAAAAATCAAAATAATTTGTGCAGTATATGTTGAAATCGTTTAGTCATAATGCGGGTTTTTATGAATGAATAACCAAAAATTGGCGAAGTACATGTGTGCTGGATATGGTTTCTTGAGTTATAGAAAACACCACCGGCATTATGACACCTTAAAAGTAGTGATCCCAGCAATAAAGTCAGTAAAGTTGAACTATATGAAAACTGCATTTTTTTGATAAGAATACTATGATTGGTAAAGTAAATACTATAACTTAGTAGTATGCGTCCATGTTGTCTTCTTCGTTAAGAATTTAAAAATCCAAAAACCACATACTTATAGTTTACTTGCGTAGTGTGCGCTGCAAGTTTAATTGATTACGGCACGTATGCGGGCAATATGCTCTTGTAATAACTAATATTGGTTTTTCGGATTGAAAGCCTGATATGAGGCCATTTTCGCTTAAACATTTTAATGTACGTGGGCTAAGGGAAAACTTCTTTTCTGTATATGCTTATGTTTGTCTCCATAGGCCGAATGTTTATATCTTTTGTGAGATCCAGCAGTCCAGGTTTCTAAAGATCCTAACCTACGTCATATTGATATCCCTGGGTATCAACTGCTGTCTCTTTAGTCTTCATAGGTGTCATGAATTTATTTAGCATGCTTGATGTAGAATATAGCTGTCTTTGAATTCAAAATCATGGTCCATATTTTGCATATCGCGTTAGTAAAAATTCAAGAAGAGAGGTTACCATTTATTGAATACTGAAGTTAATGAATACTGAAATTACCATTTATTGAATACTGAAATTTCAATGCTAATAATTCGTCTTGGATTTACTATTCTAACAGCACGATTCCAATATTTATAGTTGTTTACCGCACATAGTCACCTTGTGCAATTAGTGAATGAACTGGCTCATATATTAATATACAAAAGTCTTCTGGGTCAGATGCTGTATCAACACTGGTCTTGAACCCCTGCGTGTCCATTGGTTAACCTTTTTAGTGCGGCTTATCGTCCTGGTATAATTACATCTTATTTGCACGTTGCTATTACGATAGTAACATAAAATACATATAATATGTTATTTGTATAAAATGTTTTTCTACATCATTAGTAGGGATCATCCCCTTAGTGCTGGCCTGAATGTAATAAAAACAGATTAACACGAAATGGTAAAACAAGTCAATAAACACCTTGATTTACTCAAAGGATTCTGTACCTGTGACGAATCGTTAATATAAGTATTCTAGTTATAAAGCCAGTCCCTGCCAGGCGTAAACATATTTTACATAACTTACATACTATATAACACTTATAAAAAAATTAAACAATAATTAAGAAAAACTTATTGGTTAATTCAATAGCCACACCCACTGACCACAGTCAGAAAATCTAAAATCTAGTGGAGCAAATGAGGTTTAAGTATGCAAAATTTCTGCTTTTTGCGACGTCAGTCGGCTTCAAAAAGCTGCGGAAAGAGAATTGGACATACATCCGGACAAACAACGAAATTATATATATAGATGTATGTTGGATCAAGGTATGCACTATCTAAGCAAAAAAAATATAATATAATAATTAATATAATATGAAATGTATGCTTTTGGGAATAAGCATGTCTCTAAGGCCATTTCGTCTCTGCTTAAGAGACTCGTCAGGAGACTTTTTCCAAAAGGTGTTATTCAAAACTATAATTACTTATGTTAAAATAGTCCTAGAAAAAAAAAAGAAAAAAATAAGTAATAATTAATAATTAATTTATATTTAAAAACCAGCTAATGTAATACGTTAAAAAGTATAAAACGGCCTAATAAGAATGATCAGCTGTAATCTGTTCTCTTAGTTTTCTTCAAATCATGTGTTCATTATATATTCATTCAAGGTTGGTATTAAATTATTTAAATACTTTATTTGTGTGATTCACTGTATATGAGTTTTTTATGAAATAATCACAAAATTGAGGCATTGAACTTTCTTTTCAATGTTAGCGCATCAAGTTAATTGAAAAACGAGACCATTTTGAACAAAACATAAAACATCACATAATTGTGATGATAAAACAAGAGAGCACAACACAATAAAACAGATCTAATACGCATGTAGACAGTAAAACTAAATCACATCAAGTTAAACAAATTTTACAATAAAAATATATTTATTTATATCATTCAGAACTTGAAAACAATAATATGATGTGTTTGCACATCGTTTATGTTTTAAATTTATTTTTGATTGAGTTTCTCAAAATTTAACCAAATGCCACCGTCTAATCTTGCTAAAAAATATGCTGGATCTAATTTATAATCACTGCGTGTTTTAGAATTGATATGAATTTTATAATTGCGAAGTATCTCAATTAAACAGCCCTTGATTTGGGTCAAAGCAAAACGCATACCTGCAATAAAAACAAAATATTTGTTCTATATTCGAGTATGTTTAAAACTAACACTAAACGTTGCTTACCCAAACAGATTCTTGGTCCATCTCCAAAACCATAAAAAATACCTTTATCTTTACATTCTTTCAGACCACCACTAAGGAATCGTTCCGGTTCAAACTCATTTACATTTGGATAATGATCTTCATCATGCATTATGGCATGAAAAGGTATTAAAACAGTTGTACCCACAGGTATGGAAACTGAACGCCCATTTTTATTAACTAAATCGATGGGTTCTGTACAAAGTTTGGAGGAACTAACAACAACACTAAAAACACGCATTGTTTCTGCAAAATGTAGAAATTATTGTAAAGCGAATAACTAACACGGTTTTTACTAACTTACCATGAATACATGCATCTAAATATGGTAAATCTGAAATAATATCAAAATCGTTACTATCACCTAATTCTTTAAAAATTTCTTGACGTAATTTTTCTTGTTTATCAGGATAACGGCCCAGCTAAAAGATTAAAAAGGTTATTATATTTTTAGGTTTTAAGTATTTTAAACATGTATGTATGTATGCCTCTCCTACCAATAACAAACAATGAGCCAAAACACCAGCTGTAGTTTCAAAACCATCTAATAAAAAAGTCATCATATGTGATGTTACATCTGGGATTGTTAAATTTTTTTTATGCTTCAACTGCAACATATAATTCATGAAATCTATACGATCTTTATTTAAACCCTTTTCCCATTGCTCCTCACGCATTTGTAAGGAATTTTGCATTAAATTTATGAAAAATGTTTCTATGGTTTTGGCTACAAAACGTAGTTTCTTAATTTTCGGTAGTACTGGTATTAAACCCACCAAAAATATATAGACATTTATGATAAATGATTGTTCGAAAAGTTGTTTTGCTTTGTCATAAATTGGAGTAGATTTATCTGAGAAACTGTTAGCTTGCACTCCTAAAACACAATCGCTTACTACTTCACAGGTATAACGTAAACACATCTGTTAGAATAAAGTATAGATTTTTTTCATAGTGGGGATATGCGTTACAAAATATTATTCTGTTTTAAATACCTCTTTGGCTTCTAAGCCATCTTTATTAGACATTTTCATTTGTTGCTCAATATAGTCAACTAAAGAACTACAGACTTTATTAGTAACCGGGAAGACAGTCTTGATCTATCGAAAAATGAACAAATATTAATTCAAAGTTATTTATTTCTAATAAAGAATATATAATTATTTTACCCTATTGCTGGTAATTCCAGGTGTTATTTCAGCTCTTCTTTCCTTCCATTGTTCAGAGGGTAAAATAAAAGGATTATTACCAAATAATTTGTCTGATTTTTCATCAATCTAAAAAAAAAAAAATTATTTAACAAAATATCGTTAGCTAAAATGCAAAATGGTGTAACTAACAAAACTGTAATTCTATAGGAGAAGCAAAACACTTTTCAACAGTTGAAGAATACAATAGAAGATTCAAGGCCAAAAACAGAACGCTAAGTTTGAGCAAGTGTCAAGGTTTTGTCCACTAATGCCTATGTGCTGTTGTTTCAGTGCTTTGTTGTTATTGTTTTTGTCGTCGATTATACTATTTTTTTATTGAAGTAATTGTTTTGAAAAGCGAAAGAACAAAGAAATACGTGTTTGGATTGGAAGATGGCTGCTGATAAGCAGAGTAGGAAAATAAACAAAACGAATCGTTTCATTTCATTTTGTTTTGTTCTTTACAATGAGTAAAACAAAAACAATGAGATCGATTGTCCCATTTAGTTTTGTATATTGTTTTTGTTTGTGAGCACTAACTCAAATGTGCGTAGGTAGAAAAAAAAATTAATGAGAACAAAATTAAAAAAGCTTTCAGAAAATACTTTTGCAAACGTTTGCTAATTGATTTGCTCATTATAACTGCCTAAAATATTATATATGCATGCTTACGTACATAAATAAAACAAGATTTTTGACGTAGCAGTAAACATTTTAATTATGATTATAATTTTAATCAAAAAAAGAAAATAAATACATACGAACCAAATGAAACACTAAAAAATACATTTATCCTTTTGTTTTGTACGCAATTATACGAATGTAACGGAATATTAAAGCAAGCACAAGAGCGAAAAGCCAATTGTTTTGTTTGCGCTCTTTCTCATTTAAAAAGTATTTGTTTTAGTTTTGCTTATGTACAAAACGATTAAAAAAAATTTAAAAGTTTATGACTTTGTGGAAACGTTTTCAAAATGTTTTGCTTGCTTGCCCACTCTGCTGATATGCTTTTTTAACTTTGTTTAGGTCACACAAGGGTAACACATAAACTTATACTCATATTCAATACGTATTTTTACCCTTTCTGCCATTAGTTTTTCAACAACTCCCCAATATTTCATGTGCATTTGTCCACAGATGACTACTGCAAAAATCTAAACTTTCCAAAATTCTAAACCCATTTAAGTTATATCCCTTCCCAGAATACAAAATAAAACTTTGCTAACTAAATTCCTAAAAATAAATCAAATTCATATTTAAGCGCAAACTAGTCTTTCTCAGTTGGCACAATCGTCGGATATGACATTGTCGTCAAAGATGTCTTTAATACATGTCACTAATGATGGTCAACAACAACGCGGAGGCGTTCGTGCATGACATTTTGGGTTATTTTTTTTAATGAAACAACGGTCAATGTGCGGTCGACGACAACCTCAGTGACATTGTCGCTCAACCAGTCGTTCACGATATTTGCGACCTTTGTTTGAAAATGTCGTTGATGCATTGTTCTGACTGTTATGTATGCGTCGTGTCCTCGAGGTTGTTTTAAGACAGAACCAACTGGGTTGTTACTACTTAGTTGGCACAAAATTCGTACCTGACATTGTCGTCAAGTATATCTTTAAGACATGTCACTAACAGTTTTCGACAACATCGCGGAAGTATTCGTGCACGATATTTTGTGGTTTATTTTCTTGAAGCTGGCGATGATAACCAGAACATTGACGACATGCTTACATAGTTTATACAATGTGCGGGTGACGACAACCTCAGTAACATTGTCGCTCAACGATTTTTATGATATTTGTTTAAAAATGTCGTTGACGAATTGTTTTAGCTGTCGTGTATGTGTCGTGCAGGATAGTCTATTGTCGTGCACCATTACTCGAGGACGTCTTTGAGACAGCGGCAACTGGCATTTTATATATCGTCATATTAAATGCAAACGGACGTCACTACACAAAATTCCGAAATTGAGTTTTTTATTAAATATGGTTGGTTTTATCAAAATACATGTTCGTGCAAAATTTTAGATTACTACGATCAAAAATGCGATTTTATTACCGAAATTCAAACGGACGTAACTACAAGTGCGTGCATTTCTAAATGTAAGAAGACATAACTGCATGCATGATAATATGAAAGCCTTATATCTGATCTTGAAAATTATATGATTTTCAGGATTTACAAAATTTTTGATTTTAAGGTTTTTTGCTTCTCCTGTAAAAAAAAACATCCGTTTGCATTTAATATGACAATATGTATGTATGTATGTATATGATTTGTTCACATATATGAGCTGAAGGGCTTAGTCCCTACTGCTCCGTTTCTTTTTAAATGTTTACTTTACATTTTGTAATTATAAGATAAATTAAATAAATAAACTATTCAGAGTAAATATTAAAAGTTGCTTAATCATACAAACAAAGGGTATTTTCATGTGTTTTAATAAAAGATAACAATTGAAATACTAAATATTTTTACTTTTTTAATATGCACACCTTGTCCATATTAAAATATATTAAAACACATTGTATTGCGTCGTATAAGAAATAATAATTAATATAAATAAATATTTGTGTATACTTACAAATCTTGAGACTTCATTATCCCGAAAATGTTTAAAATCTGTCACAAGAATACGACGAGCCAATTCTGCATCGGTAACCAGCAATTGGGGGCAACGGCAGTTAAAAACTCCAACAAAGTTATCAGTATGTTTGTAAGTGCTTTAAAATTAAACGAAAAAAATAAATCGAAAATTAAAAAACAAACTAAAGATCACATTATTCAATTCAATTAAAATAACATACTCGTAGATTTTTTTCATATCCATGGCAATATGATGCTTTTGCGTAAAAACACTAGGAAAATTACCCAAAAAGGGTAGAGGTTTTGGACCATTAACACCACGTTTTTTCCAATAATCGAAATTCCATATTAAGAAAATGTAGGTGAATAATAAAATACCCATTAATAAAGAAAGTATTGTAAATATCATTGTGATAGAAAATTATTACGAAATTTAAAGAATTATTTCGTTTTGTTTTGTCTTATTTTTATTCTCTTTAGCTTATGCGTATAATTAGTACTTCGGAAAGATGGTTATATGATAATAACTAAACATTTTAAGGTTTAGGAATGTTTTATTTTAAAAGTTAAAGCTTTATCACCAAATAAGAAAGCTTTCTTTAAAGAGTGAAATTGTTTTTCATTCACTTTGTTCTGTGCTGTTCTCATGCATGTGAATACTCAGGCCTAATAGAGAAATTGATGGAATTGTTTATATTTCACTAAGTGAGCTACTGTGTTGTTATCTTTTGTTTTTTTTTTCAATACAAAGAGAAGCAACTCAACAATTTTTAGCTTAATTTAAAAATAAACCAAATTTACTCAATACATATTTTTTTTTTGTATCACTATAAATAAAAATAAATTTTGTTTGCTAATCTACTTTTGTAGAAGTATATGATAACGATCTTTTTTGTGTTTATTTTGGTATCGAATTATAGAATTTTATTTATTTTTGCAAGTCACGAAAGCATGACGAACAATAACAAAATGTAGGCATATATGCTACGTTTGCAAGGTTTACAAATAGCGTTTCCGCTATTAACGGATTATAAAAGGAAAGTATTAATTGGTACATATATTCGATTTATATTATATTCTACACCGCAGTTTTCTTTTCTTAAAAATAAATTTCTTGCAATTCACCAGATATTTGGCTATTATATTTATGTAATTCTAGCGGCCGTAACATTTTCACACACCCCTGAAAATATCAACATAGCCTGCTGACTGTAATTACGGAGATATAGAAAAGCTAACACGGAAAGAACTGAAAAACAGATTTCAATTACGAAAACATCACATTCAAATAATTTTTGTTTGAAATTTCTTGCAACTTGAAATTTGAAGCAACTGAAAATCTGATGAGTATTTATTGTTTTGTTCAAAAGAATAATTCATTCAATTAAAAATTAATTGATAACTATTAAAATTGTTTTATTATTAATTCTTTCACTTGAGGATGCTTTTTTTTTTTGTGTAAAGTACTTTGAACTAGCTTAGTTCAATGAATGAACTTGCGGTTTTAAAACAATTCTGGAGACAGAAACATTTGAGAAACTAAGCCAAATATTTACTGCCGTTTGCAAAAAAAAAAAAAAAAATCTTGTGTGTTCTTTAAGTCCAATATTCCATAAAAGTTTTCTTAAAGTACATTCAAAGTCTTTTTTAATCAACTTCGTTTTTTTCATTAATACGGCAGTAGAATTTGTTCATTTTTAAACTAAAGTTAAGAGTATTATTATAACAGATAAAATTATTGTTTGGCTTCAAAGTTAGTGCTGCAAACCATTAAATATTCACCATTAAATATTTTCATATGCGAAAAAAACTAAACTTTAAGGCCCATTATTACAACTTGCCTTTAGTTAAAGGTAGGATGTTATCGGACAGATAAATTGCTTTTGGTTATTACAAATAAACTTTAACCTAAAAGTGACCGATAAAGTTATTGGGAAGATTGCCTTGCCTTTAACTTTTAACGTGAGGTTTACATTTTTGAGCTTACCATATTTTATTGAGACTGCCATATTGTTTTGTTCGTTGAATTATTAACAAAAATATTTTATTTATTTTGTCAACAAAGAAGTAAATTCAATAAAAATGGAAAGTAAAACACATTTCATTGTTGTTAAGTTTTTTTAGTGCACAATTTACAAAATTTTTTTGTTTATTTATTCATGTAAACATGCGCGTTGTTACCACTTGGTGTCTTTTAAACAAATTTAATGCAAAAAGTAATCGGTTCTTGTTCTGGTATTGCCGTATTTTAAAAAATATAACTTTTATTTTACAGGTACGTTGTAATAACGAAAAGCATTTAAAGGTCACTTTATTCCTCCCGTTAACGAAAGTTACCTTTAACTATAGGACACTTTTTAGGCAAGTTGTAATAATGGCCGTAAGTCTTTATTTTCAATAAAAATTGTAAATTAAAATCTAATTAAATTATTTTTGCTTACATATGTGCATAAGTATGGTAGATTGCGTGTTGATTAACTACATTAGGATAGTTTTTACCCTTATTGCCCATATTCACACGAGCATACTTTATAAGAGCGCCCGAACTGAATGTTAAGTTGTCCATCACCAAGAAACCCTTCCCTGACATTTCCACTCTATTCCATCTTTGGCAGGTATTAAAAATACATGATCGGTAATACAACGCCATATACTGAAAGATAGCAGCTAACCTACTTAGTGGAGACGCTCACCACAGATGGGGCAATTGCTGTTAATCATTCAAAGGTGAAGGTTTAACACTGGCCTTTGAGTGATCAAATGCCAGCAACTTGTCTCATCGACAAAAAGGGCGCTTAATAATTTACATTCCACTACATACTTTCACATTCCAGTACAATGCATAGCATGAGTAGAGGCTTACCCCTGAGTATTGATTTAAAAAAAATCTTTGTATAAAATGTATGTATATGAATTCGTGATTTTTTTCATTTGATTGCCGCATAATGATATAATACTACATATTATTCCACGATGTTAAGGCTATGACGAGCTTCCAAAGACTAAATAAATGTATATGAGCTATCATTAAATGTCAGTACAAGTATACTCGCGTAAAAATGCCTATTATTGCCCTTTCTTTTTTCGATACCTGATACTTTCCCTCCATAAAATTAATATCGTTGGCAAATACTGGAAACATATGTATGTTCAATTAACTTCAGTATCATACAAAATTTTTTTCAAAAAGATATTGAATAGATTATATAATAAAAATCATATGTCATGGGGCTTTTTTAAGCAGTTAAAGCTTTGTCGATTGGACGATAAATTGGCTTAATTTGTGACAAAAAATACCCTAATTGTCACATTTTTTGATTAATAAAAATGTCTACAAAAGCACAAGCCTTTACTTATTGTCATAAAATTAATAAAAAAAAAAATTTGCACACATTTGCTTGATCAAGTACTTTATTTTATTTTTCATACTCATACAATGTGTTGATTTATAAATATAAAAAAGAAATAACTTTAATGATACTTTATTAAATAAAACCAATTGCTAAAAAATAAATTACTTAATAAATTGCAGAAAATGAGTATTTATATTTGGAATTAGTCGATCTTTTCAAAATCTAACCAAATACCACCATCCAGACGCAGCATAAAATAGGTGGGATCAAATTTATTATCAGCACGTGTTTTTGGATTGACGTGAACTTTATAATTTCGCAGAATTTCTACAATTGAAGCTTTAATTTGCGTTAAAGCAAAACGCATTCCTAAAAAACAAAAATAAATTTTAAACATTTTTAAATTTTCACTTTTATTCTATTCGTTCTTACCTAAACAAACTCTAGGACCATCTCCAAAAGCAAAATAGAGGCCCTTATCTTTGTATATTTTTAAACCACCATCTGCAAAACGTTCCGGTTCAAAACAATCTGCATTTGGATAATACTCCTCATCATTTAAAACAGCATGTGTGGGTAATACAACGGAAGTATTAATGGGTATATGTAAAACACGGCCATTTTTGTTGACCAAATCAATGGGCTCAGTGCACAATTTAATCGATTGAGAACCAGGTGGAAAAATACGTAAAGTTTCTGTAGAAAAAAAAAACAAATTAAAAATGATGTATAGACCTTTGTTATGTGAAAATTCAAAGTATGTACCATGAATACAAGCATCTAAATAATCCAATTCCACAATGGCTTCAAAGTCATCGTTTTGATCTAATTTTTCTAAAATTTCTTTGCGCAGTTTTTCCTGCCTGACTTTATCACGACCCAACTGGAAGAAAGAATATTTTAAATATGATCATCCTATTTTTTTAAAATGTAATATAATTTTTAAAACCTACAAACAATAGACAATGTGATAGTACAATAGCCGTTGTTTCGAAACCATCCACCAAGAATGTCATGGTATGAGCCGTTAATTCTGGTATGGTTAAGTTCTTTTTCTCTTGCAACTGTAACATGTAATTCATAAAATCCACACGATCTTCATTGACACCCTTATCTCTCTGTTCCCTACGTAAACTCAAAGAATCTCGCATGAGATCAATAAAGAAGTTTTCTATAGTTTCTGGTATAAAACGCAATTTCTTAATATTCGCTAGCCAAGGCATCAAACCAACCATAATAGTGTATAAGGTAAAAACCAATGATTGGTCAAACATTTTATTGGCATTTACATAAATTGGTGCGTTCTCTTCAGTAAAACTATTGGCCTGTACACCCAATACACAATCGCTTACCACCTCACAGGTATAACGTAAACTTAACTACGACAATAAATATACATATAATAAACGAAAATTAAAAAAACAAAAGCTCTAAAATATGACTTTTCACTTACTTCCTTAGCATCTACACCTTGTTTAGGGCCCATTTTGATTTGTTGCTCAATATAATCTATTAACGTTTTACAAACTTTTTTTGTAACTGGAAAAACAGTCTTAATCTGAAAAACGAATAATTTTGAAATATAATTAAGGATATGGTTAAGAATTTTCACTTCATACTCTGTTATGAGTAAATCCAGGCGTCACTTCAGCTCTTCTTTCCTTCCAATCATCACCAGTTAAAATAAAAGGATTATTGGCAAATATAGAATCAGAATTCTTGTCAACCTTAAATTATAAAATTGATTACTCATAATTAAATTTGGAAAAAAGTCGAAATAATAAGAAATTAATAAATTAGTACAGAAATAAATGTCGGTCTTTCGGCTAACATGTGAATAAAAAATCACATGTATGGTATGCCGTTATTACGTATGGTAACTGAAAATGTTGTTGGCAGGGTCCTATATGACACAAGAATAGATGATTTTTTTTGAGACCAGTGTAATTATGAATGGTAGTTGCCGCAGTCTAGTGCTGAATTTGTTGGCTTACTAGACGAGAGCTCCGGTTTCAAATCTCAGCTCGGACATCTTGAAAAAAAGACATATAAAAAATAATTCTTTCGGCGACAACCTCTTAGCAGTCTTCTGGGCAAAAGATCTGACTTTAAATAAATATCATAAGAAAGATTCTCAAGTTTGTCGTTCGAAGTGAACTTTAAATTTTAGGTCCCGGTACTCATGGATAAAAATTGACACACACAACATGGGTGCTGCGAGAAGCTAAGCCGTACCCCTGAAACAGAGTTATAAAAGCCAATTATGTATGAATGAATTTAACTGAGAATGAGATTTTTCACTTATGTAGTGTGAATAAAGTCAACATTTCGTCTTGCGGAAGTTTATGTGCTCTATACGCCATTTTACATATCTTGAGTTAATGATGCGACTTTAGGTTTTTGACACCAACATTTTTAAAATCTGATCGGATTGCAGACTTAAAAAATTTGGGGTTGAAATCTAAAGTGGCATCATTAACTCGAGATATATAAAAAAATATGAAATTGCGGATAGAGCACATAAACTTCCGCACGACGAAATGTTGATTATCGAATTTCATGAAATATTTCTTAGTTAGTTTGTAATACAATTATCTTTAGAAGGAACTTTAAAAAACCTTGATATCTCTGTTGTTTTTAACTTTTTATGGTTTTCAAAAAAGCAAAAATCTTAAAAATGTTTATGTATTTTTTTCAGTTTTCCAAGTTAGATTCTGAATAATTTTAAAAGTCTTCACATAGCATAAAAGTCATATATACATATGTACATAACTGTATGTATAAAAGTCAGTTAAATTATTTAGAGGAGTATACACCTATCCCCCGATTTGCACGGAAGATCGGTTCCTGAAAAAACCGTGTAAATCGAAATCAAATTTTTTGTATGAAAAATCGTGTAAAACGAAAAAAGTCTAAAATAAGTTAAATCAAATTAATTTTTAAATTTTTAATTAATTAATTTTTGTTTTATTTGTAAATTTTTTCATTTATTTTTCTTTCATTTACGTTAAGTAAAAGTAAAATATACACCTAATAAAGCAACAAAATATCTATTCAGTTTTGTAATAACAAATATGTACATGTAGAAAAGAATTACATATTTTTAAAAAAATTAGAAAATTACAAAAAATATATCAAAGATTTGAGCAAATTTAATCACTAATTCTTTGATTGGTGACATGTCACTTTTATCACTTGATATTATTTGAGGCGATTCGCCAGTTGATGGATTGGTACCAGTCTTTTATGGGTTGTACTCAGTGCTATCGTTTTACAAATTTGGGATGTAGTGTTTGAAATAAAAAAAGGTGTAGCAAAATAACACAAATTTTTGTTTTTAACAGTTTTATTTTGTAAAATTCGTTCAGTTTAAAAATCGTGAAAAAGCGAAAAATAACATTTAAATCGGGGAAGAGATCTTGAACAAAACCGTGTAAAAGGGAAATCGTGTAAAAAAAAACTACCGTGTAAATAGGGGGATAAGTGTATTTACCGTTTTACTTTTTCAAATCCGTTAAACCGTTATTGAGTTATGATCTAATATAGAAGAGTATGCCACGCCCATTACAAAAAACCTCGACTTATGAAAAAAAACTTAAAACATAGTTTTGCTCGGAAAATTAAATTCTTTACGTTTTACCACTTTTCTTCTTGTGGCATTTTCGAACAGTGCTATATAATAAAAATACCTGGTAAATAAAATGAAAAAATTTTGATTGGATTCGAAAAATTCAACTAAGCAGGTGTTCATTAAATATCGGTTTCTTTAAAAAAGGAATTGTATAAACATTTTTAAAGAAGTGTAAACTTTAAGCGGCGTTCTCTTTACTTAAATTTGGGTTAATTTCGTTTAACGGCAAGTATGTAAGCACTTAAGCGTATAGAGGATTTGCTCTGTGAACTACGCCGTGGCTGCACGGGTTAACAACGTGAACGGGTTAAACAAAGACTGTCTCAGGTTAAACCTGAAACATACATAATCTAATATCTTCGTAAAACCCTTCATGAACTTGTCAACCTAGCGCGCCACAGCAGAAACACAGAGAGAGAGGGATAGAAATTAAAGTAAGCGTATGTAGTCGCCATGGTCTAGTGGTTAGTGTGTTGGCTTACTACTCAAGTCTGTCGTTCGGAGTCGACATTAAACTGTAGGTCCCGGTACTCATAGATAAACATTTGCACACACAACATGAGTGCTGCGAGAAGCTAGGCCGTAATCCTGACACAGGGTTGTAAAGGCCAGTTATGTATGTATGTATGTAAGCACTTATAAAAAAAACTTTCTTTAATAATTTTGAGCAGGTTTTAGATTTAATAGAAATTTTTCCTTTTACCTAAATAAAAGAAAATATTTAAAACAAAAATTACAAAAAAATACTTACAAACTTTGAAGCTTCATTGTCATGGAAATTCTTAAAATCAGTCACCAGAATTCGACGCATTAATTCTGCATTTGTAATTAGCAATTGTGGTGAACGGCAATTGAAAACGCCGACAAAATGATCAGTATGCTTATAAGCTCTAATAATGATATTCAATACACAATATCCATATTAATTAATTAATACAAAAAATTAACAAGTAATAGATGTAGTTTACATAGGATTTAAATTAAAATAATATTAAAACAGAAAATTCAATACATACTCATAAATTTCTTTTATATCATCAGCCATATGTTGTTTTTGTGTAAAGAGACTGGGAAAATTTCCCAAGAATGGTTTCGGTTTAGGACCATTAACACCACGTTTTTTCCAATAGTTAAAATTCCAAACAAAAAATATATAAATTAATAGCACAAGTATTAAAATCACTGATATTATTGTAAGAATCATTTTAAGTTTTCCTTGGTAGTAATTTGCTATAAAATTCTCTTGATTTATAGTAATAGTAGAAACAACCAACTGTTCGTTAGAAGTTTTTAAATTCTAATGATAGTCAGTCTATCATTTTGAGAATTTTTAGTATTTGATAAAAAAAAGCTTTTATTTTCAAGAGAGCTTTTTTGCGATTTATATTTATGAATTTGTATCGCAGTAATTGTTTTTAATTTAACAATTGAACTATAAAAATTACATACATTGTGTATATTTACATATACATATATATGAATGTATGAATTTATGTATGCAAATAAAAATTTATATTTTTCTATGTGAAAATGTACCTTAAAGTCTGTTTTAAGTTAAAAAACACACATAGGTATGTACAGCTGCGGTATAAATAATAGCAGCGCAGCCCAAGTTTTTATTTAGATGGTAAAAAAAAAATTAATCTGATATTTAAAAAAATATATATTTTTATTTTTTAATGTCTTATTCCAGGTATTTTTAAATATTACATTAAAACTTAAAAAATAACTTTAGGTTGAGAGATCAGAAATTTAAAACTATTCATTTGAAATGATTTGGCAGTAAAAAAAATAGCAGCAGCTATCCGAATACTATTTTGTTTCTTAAAAAAAGTTAATCTACTTTGTACTTTTTTAAATGTGTACTTAGTACGAAGGGAAAAGAATGCTTTAGTATTTTGTTGAACTGCCTTTGTTCTTTAAAACAGCTTCACAGCGTCTTTTCATGGAGTCTACAAGCTTCTGGCATCTTTCATTTGGTATTTGCTTCCAGGATTCTTCCACAATTCTCCAAAGCTCATTATTATTTTTAGGTTTTGCCTCCGACACTGCTTTTTTAACGTCACACCATAAATTCTCAATCGGGTTGAGATCAGGCGACTGCGCAGGCCACTCCATAACTGTAACTCCATTTTCTTCAAAAAAGTTTTTGGCAAGTCGGCTGGTGTGCTTTGGATCATTGTCCTGCTGGAAGATCCATCTGAGAGGCATTTCGTTTTCGGCGTATGGAAGCATTATATTTTTAAGAATATCTACATACTGGGGGGCATTCATGATATTTTTAATTCAATATATGGGACCAACACCATAATATGAAAAACATGCCCACACCATTATGCTTGAGCCTCCATGTTTAATAGTTTTAACCGTAAATCGCGGGTCATATTCCTTGTTTGGTGGTCTTCTCACATATTGCCGAGATCCTCTTCCACCATATAAAACAATTTTTGATTCGTCTGACCATAATATGTTGCGCCACTTTTCATTGGGCCATGTCACATGCAATTTTGCAAATTCTAATCTTTTTTTGACATGTGTTTTTTTTTTAAAGTGGTACAGCTCTTGGACTTCTTGCGTACAAATTTTGTTTACGTAGTATCTTACGCACTGTTTCGACACTCAGGCTTGGGCACGTGTTATCCTTAATCTCTATAGCTGACGCTAAAGGATCTTTGCAACTATAACGCTTTACACTTCTTTCGATAGCAGGAGTTACTAAAGGCTTTCTTCCACGTGTTTCTGTCTTTCCTTTAAATAATATGGCGTTCCGAATCATTTTGGCTGAACAACCTAGAATATTCTGTATTTCTCTGTATTTTTTTCCTTCAGAGATCATTTTTTTTATAATGGTACGTTTTTCCTCCGTACAATGCTTTGCCCGTCCCACTGTAAAAAATGTCACACTGAATGTACTTTTTTATCAATAAATATTAAGTTTTCTTACTTTTAGGAAAAAAAAATATTCCACAATCTTTATTAAAATATGTTTATTCTGCACTTTTATAAAAAACTGCTATTATTAGGACTGCTTGTAAAACTGAAGTAAAAACAAAACGTAAAAATTTTAAAGAAGAAACAAAGAATTTATAAAATTTACAGTTATATTTTTGTTATTGCTTCTTTTAAGTAAAAAAACAAACAGCAATGGAATTCCAAAAAGCAACACATAACGAGTTATACAAAGTAATTTGTAAATATATGGTCTGCTGCTATTATTTATACCGTAACTGTACATATATTAACAACATACATACTCATGATAATTTAAATTAAATTTTAAAATCTTCAAAATGAAAAAAAAATAAAAAATTATCGGTTTATTTTATTTTTCATACCAATGTTTCACAATCGCTTTCTATTAAAAACTGTAAGATCACATATAATATAGTAGTATATCGCACATTTGCCGCAACGTCGTCATAATTCAAAAAATACCATTTTTGAGGTAATAAATTATTCGTTATAGCTATCATGTTTTAACTTGTGCAACAACATCATATCGTCGCAAGAATTAAAGAACGATGTAACTGACAAAAAATCGAAAATACGTTTTTTGCATCATTTTTATCAGAAAAAAATACGCGTCGATTGGTCCCGGTCCCACATTTCTACGATAAAAATAAATTCACTTACGCCGTCTGCGTTTTGAAAAATACCAGTGTCTTTATTCTACTTCCATACAGGTTTTTTGGCTCTGTGGTTTTGTCAGTTACAGCGTTCTTTAATTCCGTCGAAGATATTATTATTCTGTATGTATACTCGCCGCTTGAGGAGAGAATATGACGTTGCTGCAAATCGACGTGTGTGTTTGTGTGCTACTTCCCATACACCGTGTAAAGCGTAGTACATAAAAAACTAGGACTAGTCCAAACATAACCTAAATGTATAAAAAAAAACGTGTTCCATTTAACATTGCAATATCCTAGGCGAGGACTACGTAGTCCAGCTATGCATTACATAAGAGTATTCTAAAAACTAGTTTTATATTACTATTCCATGGAGTATACACATATGATTAGTTTCGTAACTATGTCGTGTTAGTACTTCTTACAACATACTCGTTTGCTAGTTCTAAAATAAGTTTATGTTAGATAGATTATTTACAGTGTTTAATTTTTGTAAATAATTTTCTTTTTACAGGTTTAAAAATCACTTCATATGTATTTAAATATTTTTTAGTATTTTTTTAAGACACAAAACGGTTTTTAAATTTTTTTTCTTTAATGGTATATGCACTAATTGAAAACAAAGAAACAAGGAATATAAATGGTGCCAATGTTACCATTTAACAAATTGTTTACTTAAATTGCTCAGTTTTTCCTGAAGTTGCCAAATAAATTACGTTTTTGTATACAATTTTTCTTCGTAAATATACGAACGCTCTTCGCTTAAACAATCACTACTTGTTTTACAATGAACTATGTTGTAACTACTTCGTATAAGCTTAAATGGATTACGTACTCCAATATTTTCTGCAGAGTTGCAACTCTTTATAGTATTTTTTTTTATAAATTGACTAGTTAAATACTTTGCTAATTAGGCGTAAAGAGCTCTATTTAAAACTTTGCTGTCTTTGGAGACCCCCACCTGAATTTTATGCCATTTAAAAATAATTTTTTTTGTTTTGATTTTCTCGCAAAAAGGGTACAATTTGAAGAGAGGATTTTTACAAAAATTATCTTCACAAAACTTTACAATAACTGTGACTACTAGAATTCTCTCAAACACCTTTCGTTATAAAAAACGACTCTTGTGAAAGAGAACTGAAATCAGCTGACTTATACTCTTACTCTTTCATAATTACCCCGCAGAAAATAGTGCTTACTAATATGTTATTTTGTAAGGGCGAAATTGTGAACAATTTTTTTTTTTTGGTGAGAGGGAAAATACATTTAAGCATTTAGGTGGTTTTTGCCACCCGTCGTGCCGGACTCCACGCAGTTATTGCGTGCCTACCGGCTAAAACCCCTCTCTATATCACCAGGCTCCATCCTGGAACCGTCAATTTATGACATTACTTCAGGATGGAGCCTTATATTCCGGTCCATTTGGACCCTACGGTGCCACCGACCTTGCAAGGTCTCTCTCCTTCCGACGAAGCATCCCCCTCACAAAAAAGGCGATCCTTCTCCATGCAGAATTGTAAACAATAACCTATTCGTGCGCATCAATAATACTATGTGTAATTTTTTAGGTCATGGAAACAACCATATACGGACACCACTACCTGATAAAAGATAAAAAAAGAAGATCCGTGTCTCCCAAGTCATGAAATTTATTTATGAACCCCCAACATTTGGAGCCTATGTGTAATTTTTGCAGAAAAGTGATAATTTTCTTAGGCTCATATCTTGCAAGAAGCAAAGAAATATAAAAAAAATATTTCCTTCGACGACTACCTCTTAGCAGGCTTCTGGCAAAAACTCTGAGAGTAACTGATTGCCACGAACAAGCTACTTAAGTCTGTCGTTCGGTAGTCTCGGTACTCATTGATAAAGTTTGACACACAGAACAGAGTACTGCGAGAAGCACTACTGTGGTAATCCTGACACAGGGTTGTAAAGGACAGTTATGTTTGTATGTTGTGTATCTTGCAAACAGTTCAGAATTTTGATTTACTTTCTGAGGCAAAGTTATAGCTCTTGTTATGAAGAACAAAAATTGTGAACATATATAATCAAAAAAACTTCACCTTCAAGACCAAAATAGCAAAACACTTTAACAAATTCGATCTTTTTTACCTTTTTCCGCATTTATGTCCATAAGTAGCAAACCGTTCAAAATTTAAGGAAACAATGAACTACAAAAATTAAATTTTGAACGGTTTGTGTGGCTACACTTATTAGAACCGTGTAATAAAGCCAAGGCAAAAAAAAAAAAAAAAAACACTTTTCAGTAACTAAATATGTAGTTAATTTTTTTTACTCACATTAGTTCAATTTTATTTATAACATGCATACATACATACATATATTAAAGATGATCAGAGCTATAGACTAAATCAAGTGTTACAGCATTTGCGTGCCCATTTCGTAAAGTCGAAGAATTCTGTTTAATACAAAATTAAAGTTATTTATATTTATTACAGTCCTTAAGATACTTGCAGATATCAGGTTCATTAAGCATTTAGAGATAAAACACACAGAGAATGTGATATATACATATAAGTATATGCAGATATACGTTATACACAAATATGGTATATGTATATTTTTTTATTCATAAACAGTTTTGACAATTCTATTACATGACGGCACAATATTTTTAATCCAGCTTTTTAAAATCCAAAAAAATTCCACCCATCAAACGTGATAAAAAGTATTTTGGATCCAATTCGTTGTCGTTGCGAGTTTTAGGATTAACGCGAACTTCGAATTTATGTATTATTTCTACTAAAGATACTTTTAGTTGGGCTAAAGCGAAACGCATACCTAAACAAGCTCTAGGACCTTCTCCAAAACCATAATAGGCACCCAAATCTCTATATTTCTTAAGACCACCATTTTCTTCCAAAAAACGTTCTGGTTCGAAATCGTTGGGATTTGTATAAAAATCACTGTCTACCATTATGGAATACAAAGGCAAAACCACCACTGTATTTTTTGGTAAAAGTAAAGATGTACCATTTTTATTTCTCAATTCGATGGGTTCTGTGCACAACTTGTTTGAAAATGCACCAGGTGGGAAGATGCGTAAGGACTCTGCAAATATTTTAAACAAATTTCTTACAGCCTGTTTCTAGAACACGAATGGTTTCTGACATTCGTCTTTTTATATGAGAAACACTAACAAATTTGAGTGTTTTTGTTGTTGTTTCACATATAAAAAGACGAATGTCAGAAACCAAATTTGAGTGTTTTTGTTGTTGTTTCACATATAAAAAGACGAATGTCAGAAACCAAATTTGAGTGTTTTTGTTGTTGTTTCACATATAAAAAGACAAATGTCAGAAACCATTCGTGTTCTAGAAACAGGCTGCTAATTTCTGGTTTATATATAAAATATTTAGTTTTACCGTGGATACAGGCATCTAAGTAGGGCAAGTCTAGTATCATATCAAATTCAAAATTCGTGCCAAGTTTATTACGAATTTCTTGTCGCAGCTTCTCTTGTCTCTCCAAGTCACGGCCCAACTATATTTGTTTTGATATAAATCTGTTGTAATAACTATTTACTGGGATAAATTCTTTATACTTACAAGCAATAAAGTGTGTGATAATACGCCTGCTGTTGTTTCAAAACCATCTGATAAAAATGTCATTGTATGAGCTGTTAAATCTAGATTGCTAAGATTTTTTTTCTCTTGTAATTGTAGCATATAATTCAAAAAGTCGACACGATTTTCATTGATACCCTGAGCTAATTGTTCTTTTCTTAAACTTATAGCGTCTTGCATAACTTTTAAAAAGAATTGTTCGCAATCTTTAGGAAAAAAACGTATTTTATACCAATTGCTTATTGAGGGAAATAAGCCCAAGATTAAAGTGTAGAAAACAAAAATCCAATTTTGCTCAAAAATTTTTGTGATCATATCCATAATAGGTGGGGTCTTTGTAGAAAAACTATGCGTCTGTAATCCCAAAACACAATCAGTGACCACTTCTGAAGTGAATCGTAAGCTGAGCTGTAAAATAAATGATTTTCAAAATTTTATTGCTATTAATTTATGTGTAAAGCCCAGTACAAAACATACATCTTTAGCGTCAATGCCTTCCTTGGATCCGATTTTAATTTGTTGTTCTATATAGTTTATCATGTTCTGGCATACACTTTTGGTAATGGGAAATACTGTTTTGATCTGAAAAGTGTTGGCAACATATTGTGATCAATTATAATACTTTTGTAAAATTATTGAGTTCTTATTTAAAATATTTACTCTGCTTAGTGTTAAACCAGGTGTAACTTCGGCCCTTCTTTCTTTCCATTTTTCTCCAGTCAATGCAAATGGATTATTAGCAAATATGAAATCAGATTTTTCATCCACCTAAAATAAAAAAAATATATTTTTTTTTCACAAAAGTTATTTCTTCACAATAATTATTTAGAAGCTAAAAATTGTTTTTAATGTTAAACCGCATGTATTGAAATGAAAACAAAATGCATAAGAAAATTATTTCGAAAGCCAAATTTAGTCACTATTGTGCAATTCTTAGTGCAGCTTTTTCTTCCAAGTTCTTTTTTTAAGACCAATACTCAGAAGTGAACCCCTACTAAATGCAGTGCATTGTATTGGAATGTTGAATACATAGATATAAATAGATGTTAAGCGCCTTATGTCAATTGGACAAATTGCTGTTAATTTGATCACTCAAAGGCCAGTGTTATACCTTCACCTTTGAATGATCAACAGCAATTGCCCCGACTGGATATTGAATATATGTAAGTGGTGAGCATCCTTTTATGTAGGTTAGTTGTTATCTTCCCAAAAAGTGGCGCTGTACTCCTAAACATTCGTTTACTTGATGGATTAGACTCGAAATGTCAGGGAGCGGTTTCGTGAAGATGTACTTCTGGGAGGGGGGGGGGAGGAGGCTCTTATTTTTAAAATTATAATTTTTGAAAAACCGTAAATTTATTTCTTGTCCTTTCTCGTTGGTCGTTTGAGTTTGTGTGCACGCGCTGTAACCACTATACCACGATCCCCCCTATATGAATGTCACTTTCTATACGAAGTGTTATTTCAATTCAATGTATTTTTAAAATTATATTCGTAGCAACTAAAAGCTTAAAACTTTGTTTGAGTGACTTTAGTGTAAGTGCTAATATATATTTATGGGCGTGGCATATCTCGGAAAATTCTAAATTTAAATCGGATGTGTTTAAAAATCGGTGACATTTGAAATATTTAAAATTTGTGTATTTCGCATTTGTGTCAATTCTTGTCCAAAATATTATAATCGCGAATTTAATTGAAAACTTTATAGATATAAGATACTTATATAATAATTTATATATATGTATGTATGTACATATATAGTATATTATAAATCTCTTTGTAAGTCTGTTTGTTTGTTTGTTTGTCGGTCAATCACGCCTAAACGATTGAGCCGATTTTTTTTTAAATTTGGAACAATATTATTTTCCAATATTATATCTGGGCGTCATACCTCCCATTCAAACTAAATACTGAGTTTTATATATCTTGAGAACGGTTAAAGCTTAAGTTTCTGAATTTGGTCTGACTGACTTCAAATGAAGGCAAATGATCAGTCAGAAAGCGGACAGGGGTGTGGTACCTCCCATACAAACTAAGTATTGATTTTTTTTATCTTGAGAACGGTTAAAGCTAAAGTTTTAGAATTTTTTGTGATTGATTTCGTAGTCAATTAAATTATCAGTAGGTAATAGTGCAGACAATTAGGTGTGGTACCTCCCACATAAGCAAACTGTTGACTTTCGTATGTCTTGAAACCGGTTACAGCTAAAGTTTCTGATTTTGGTCTGTATGACTTCGTAGTTACTAAAAATCTTCAATCTAAACATGTGTACAGATGATAGCGGTAGATGTATCGAGGCATGCCGGGTTTAGACTAGTTGCTTATACGAAATAAATTATTTTAACTGTTAAAAATTAATTGGAAAAACCTCTTATTACCTATTGAAATATGTAATAACTATTAGGGATTTTAGTTTAAAATTTGTTCATATACAATATATTTCGATTTTTGTTTTTTATTGTATCTGATTGGATTTTATCTAATCTTTTATAGTACTTATAATGTTTATAAATTGTATCTGCAAATTAGTTCTTGTTGCAAATACTACTTATTATAGATTAGATTCGGATCCTACTATGAATTTATTTCTAGGAAAGCTTTAATTTATGAATAAGAGTAGAGAGAAAAAGAATGGCAGAGGGTAAAGTCTTTCACAAACATAGAAATTCTCTTTTGTTTTTTAAATAGGAAATTTTAAACTGAATCTGGCTGTTTAAAAAATATAAAAATTTCAGTGAAATTTTAATTGCTGTTTGACAGAGAGTTAACCAAAGATTATATGAAAAAATTCATTTAATCACTTAGACATAATTTATAATACATGTTTTGATACTTTATTTGAATAGTTTTTTTTTATTTTATCATTTGTAGGTTTTGCAGAATTTGTTTATAAATGCTTGTTAATAAGCGGTAAGTGATACAATATGGCGTTATCAATACAGTTTATAATCTATAAAATAACCAGAAAAATTACTTATGATCAATTAAGTGTACATAGAAATAACTTTATTTGTTAAAGTGTTTATTATTAAAATACGAAAACATGTAAAATATTTATTTAAGGATGTTGCAAAAATCATTTTAGCGAATGCGAAACTTTTGTAGTTCATTATTTTCTTAAATTTTGAACGATTTGCTACCTATGGATTTAAACAGGAAAAAAAATAGATCGGATTTTTTTAAAGTTCTTTGCGATTTTGGCTTTAAACGTAAAGTTTTTTTTATTTTATATATTCACAATTTTTCTTTTTCATGACAAGAGCTACAACTTTGCCGCAGAAAGTAAATCAAAATTCCGAATGGTTTGCAAGATATGAGACTGAGGCCCTAAATGTTTGGGCGCTCATAAACAAAATTTCATGGCTTTGGCTAAAACTGAGACTGGTCTTCCTTTTTTCTTGGTCTTTTATGATGTAGTGGGTTCGGGATATGGTTATGTTTGCATGACTTTAAAAATTACATACAGTGATATTAAATATGATAAGCGTGTCTCCATGGCCATTTCGTCCCTGTTTTAGAGACACTTCAGGAGACTTTTACCCAAAGATGGTAATTAAATCTATAAACTCTTATTATCAAAAAGTTATAAACTAAGTGAGAATCGTATCTTATTTAGTATATAAAAAAACAAACAAAAGAATTTACAAAGCAATACATTTCTGTTTTTCAAAAATTCAAAGTCTATTTTTCTGGCGGAAAATATTTTTTGTTTTTATTTGATATAGAATGTATTAAAATTTGATTTATGGCGATAAGGTAAAGAAATTATAGATTAATCCCCGTATTCATAAAAAATATTTTAGTTTTATTGAGGGTTTTTTTGACAATAATTGCATAGGAATTTGTCAAATAAATCCTTAATATATGTACCTCTAATATATTTGTTGTGAATGCCGACGACATAAGTTGATATATTTGAGCTGCTAAGCTCATTTTTAGCTTGCTTTTGACGTTTGTTATTTTATATTTTCGTAGAACAAATATTCGCATTTAGCGAATGCGAATATCTGAAATAAACTAATAATTTGTAGATGCGCGTACGAATGTAAACATTCGCAACATCCTTATATTTAGTAACTTAATTTAATGTAAATTGACATGTTTGAACTTACCATGCAAGAAGCTTCATTATCATGAAAATGCTTAAAATCTGTACTATAAATTCGACGGACCAATTCTCCATTTGTTATCAATAATTGAGGGTTGCGACAACCAAAAATACCCACAAAATTATCGGTGTGTTTGTACTTTCTAAAGGAAAATTAATACATATTTGGTAAAACATTAATTGTTAATTTCTTTTTCTTTCTGCGTACTTACTCATAAATGTCCTGGATATCATAAGCCATATGACGTTTTTGTGTTAACATACTGGGATAATTGCCGACAAATGGTAGTGGCTTGGGACTTGTTACTCCCAATTTTTTCCAATAATCAAAATTCCATATTAGAAATATATAAAACAACACAACAAAAACGATTATACAAGTAATTATTGTTAAAAGCATTGTTTATATGTACTAAAAACGAGTATACAATATTCTGCTTATAATGTTTGAATTAGTTATCTGCTCCTAATTAATGCCAAAAACAGAATGAATACACTTTGGCGTTTTGCAATAAGTGAAAATAATATGAAAAAGCTTTTCACATTTTTATTTATAATTTTTATTAATGTTCTGTTTAAAGATCCAAAATAGAGAGAGAGTTTAGAAAAGAGAGTCAAAGTTTTATTAATACTCGAATTTATTAGTAAATCATATACAATAGATAGAAAGGTTTATATGGGTACTTATTTAATGCAATTGTTTTAATCGTATTTATTTATAATTAAGGGGAGTATAAGTCTAATTTGCTTAATGCCTCTTATAGCATTTAAATTTTCTTACTTTTTTATGAATTTTAGATGTACATATGTATAAGAGAAATTAAGCAAACAAAAAAAGTTTATTAATTTCAGTAGTAATACAAAACTCTTTTTTGTTTAAAATATATTTTCTATTTACTATAAAAAGAATAGTTGCTAAAAATTTTAAATTTCCTCTAAACGGTTTAAAGGTATGTTTACATTAGACGAGTGTTTGTCCAAATTACTATAAAAAAAAAATATATAATTGTTAAAAATTTTAAATTTGCTCTAAATTTTTGCTCTTGTTCTCATGCATCTACGTAAAATATTGAAAAGTGTTTATAAGGTATTAATTGGACTTATCTTAAAAAAGCTAAATCTTCAAACCTTAGTTAAGTTACTTTATACGAGTACTCGTATTAGCTCAAATATTTAATAGAATTTATAAGTGATGAAAAAAAGTGGATTAGGCACCTTCCGCACAAGGTAAATTTTCAAAATGAGCGTATTATTAGAATTAAATAAGGTGGGCGTGTCATATTTCATATAACTAACATCTTTATTTGAATGTATTCAGAAAATTTTACAATAAATGCCAATATTTAATTGAGAGTTTATACAATGAATTCAACATATTGCAGTGGTAAGTAAAGCCTATGTACATTAGAACGTATCACCTTACAAGGAAAAAAGGTTTCCCGGTACCGCCTCTTATATAAAATATTTTTGCAAGATTTCAAATTTTCGTTTTTTTTTAGCCGAACGTAGGTGTCTTTTCTCTTCAGTTTTTTCGTTATATCTTAGGCATTTACAGTATGTAATTACCAAAAATTAATTCATGTAGCAAAAGGACTAATTACTTCCAAATAGCTTTATTTCTTCTTTTGTAAAAATCAAAAGATTAACGGCCGGCCATATGCAAAAAAATTATTATAGACTTATACCCGTATTCATAAAAAATATTTTAGGTTTATTGAGGGTTTATTTGACAAGTATTGCATAGAAATATGTCAAATAAGCCCTCAATAAAATAAAATAAATAATTTTTATGAATACGGGCATTAAATTCTTTATTTGTCGTATAATTTTTAACTTAAAGTCTACATTAATTATTTTTATTATTTTTATTTTTTTTGCAAACGGGCATAAATTTCTTAAGCTACGGTCACATTAGGGAAATATTTTACGAAAAAACGTAACCACTATTTTATGAAAGAATTAATTTTTTAATATTTCATTTCTTCAAGTTTGGTAACTTATTTAGGGGCATGACATCGCCTGTTCAAGATAAAAGTTTATTAGTGATTTAAATGGGTTTGGAACTATGGTTCTGCAGTTTACATACATTGAACATTTAAAATAATATAATCAGAGTTTGGTTAATTGGAAAAAAATCAATAAAAACTTTTATTTTGTTAAATATCGGGTGGGTTTTTTTTAGCAACTTACTTGTTGGCAACATTGTGTTTGACAGTTCAGATATTTTCCTGTAACATGTTACTGTCATATATATTCTGTTAACAACAAGGCAAGGTAGCCGCTTGGACCAGTTGCTTTCAATTAAGAGGCGAGTTCGCTGAACAGTTAATGTCACGCTTGGGACCAATAATCAAGATCGTGCAATTTGGCGCCTTTAAGGCTCTTGTCTATAAGGATAAGCCCGCAACAGTTGACCTACTTGAAGCCAATAATGAAGAATTTATTTGTGAGATACCAGTCGAAATGTCGTGGAGATCATGCCAAAAATTTTGCACAGCGTATTAATTATTTGAAGCATAACCGCGGCCATTATATACATGAAATCATCTTTAAAAATTAAATTATATATGTATATACTCGAATAAAGATCAAAGCCCAACGCTCTGAAAAATTACAGAATATGTCTCTTCATTTAGTAAAAAAAAAATATTTCAAATTTTGTTTATAATCTAACTAAACTAATATGGAAATTTTCGTTAAGATAAAAGAATATTATTTTATTTAAACTTTAATTACATACTTCGAATGTTATGTAGTAGATATATGCCCGTATTCATAAAAAATATTTTCGGTTTATTGAGAGTTTGACAATTTTCTATGCAATACTTGTCAAATAAACCCTCCATAAAATTTTAAATATTTGTTAGAAATACGGGCAATAGTATGTATGTATGTAAATGCACATCAACGTATATTATAAACAAAACAAACTTTATTTTAATTTATAATGCTTCGAAATCCAAAAATATGCCACCATCTAAACGAGCCAAAAAATACTCGGGATCGAATTTATAATCAGAACGTGTTTTTGGATTCGGTTTTATTACAAATTTACTTAAAATTTCCACTAAAGCAGTTTTAACTTGCACCAAACCAAAGCGAATACCTAAAAAAAATAATTTTAATGTTAAATAATAATTTGTTTTAATAAAGAATACAAGTTTACTCTACCCAAACATATTCTGGGACCATCACCATACCCCCAATAAGCACCCATTTCGAAATATTTTTTTACGCCACCATTTTCTTCAAGAAAACGTTCTGGTTGAAACTCTAAAGGATTTGGATAAATGTCCTCATCCATCATTATGGCATAGTGGGGTATGATAACCAGCAAGCCTTTGGGTACTCGATAAATTTTACCATTTTTGTTTGTAAGTTCTATAGACTCAGTGCAAAGTTTACGAGAAAAAAATACGACCGGAAAAAAACGTAAGATTTCTAAAAAACAAAAAAAAAAAGAACTTAAAGTAAATAAATGCTATGGTTTCGCCAATAAAACTTTTATAATAACCATGTATACAGGAGTTAAGAAAAGGCAAATCATTTATTATTTCGAACTCTCTCTTATTGCCCGCATTTTCCTTAATTTCCTTTCTAAGCTTTTCCTGAACTTCCGGATGACGTGCCAACTGAAAAATAAAATGAACGTTTAATTAAAAAGATGCATAACTTTAATCTTTCCTTGGTTTTTTTTACCATTAACAAACTGTGAGCCAAAACAGAGGAAACTGTTTCAAAGCCGTCTAATAAAAAAGTCATGGTATGAGCTGATATATCCATTTCACTAAGATTCTTTTTTTCCTGTAACTGCAATATATAATTAAGGAAATCAGCTCTGTCTTCCATAGATTTATTTGAATTTAAAGATTTTCTTAAACTGACTGCTTTACCCATTAGACTTGTAAAATATTTTTCAAATTCTTGTGTAATAAAACGTGTTTTGTAAAATTTTATAATGCTTGGAAATAGACCCACAACTAGTGAGTAAAAAGATGAGTGTTCGAACATTTTTGATTGCATGCTAAGCAGAGGTGAAGAGTTGCGATCTTTAAAACTGTCACTTTCTAGACCCATAATACAATCGACTATAATATCAGCCATAAAACGGGAAGACAACTAAAGATTAAATAAATCAAACCAAATCAATCATGTACAATTTATAAAATTAAAAAAATCACTCACGTCTTTGGCATCAATACCATCCTTTGTAGGTGCTTTAATTAGCTGGTCTATGTAAACATTCATACGTTTGCAAATTTCCAAAGTTACAGGAAACATGTTTTTTATCTAATTTTTAATAAAACTTCTTATAGAATAATTTTAACAAATATTCTATTATGCTTACTCTTTGTGGGGTTAAGCCGGGCGTAATTTCAGATCTTTTCCGCTTCCATTTCTCTCCACCAGCTACAAAGGGATTATTTGCAAAGAGAAAGTCTGTCTTGTCATCAAACTGTTAAAAACGAAAGAAAAGAAAATGAGAAAAAAAACGACATGAATTTTTATGGTGTTTTACGCTGTTAGTCTCTGAGAGCTAATTCTAAAACCCAACAGAGGCACAGTCAGTTCAGTGACACAAAAACCTTTAATTAAAGCTTGCCATTTCCCCCATTATTTGGAATAATTTTGTATTGCATATTTAAGAAGCACTTCTCTGTTTTAATCGAAGAAAACACTTTGCAAATGTTTAATTCTTTGACTCTTTCGTAATTTCAGAAAAAAATTTTTTTCTTGTAACGATAATCTAATGATTTTATACCAATAATGACAGTTAAGCATTAAGGGCCACTTTTTGAGTTGGAGATTAAAGTCAAGTTTACGATTTAGTCAACTAATCTAAGATTAAATTTAATCCGGTATAAATTGTGTTTTCTGTTTTTGAGTAAGAGTTTAAACCTATTAGTATTGCCATACTGAATAAGACAAATGGCATCTTCGTTTTTGTAAATGTCAAATATATTTTCACAACATTCTACTTATGTATACCATTCATATACATTTTCATAACACTTTGTTTTTGTTATTAATGAAAAAGTAATTCCGCCAAATATTTTTAAGCATAATACAGAGTTAAAACATTTATAAAAAAAGATGTCTTCAAACAGTGAAGAAAAAATATTTAATATGTAAAGTTTAGAAGCTGAACGGGCTTCGACTTTTACTTCCAGTGAAGTAAACTATTTATTAAAATTAAAAAAAAAACATTATAGAGTGCAAAAAACCATGTGCTGAACCTGGCACATGATATTTGTGATCATTTAAATCCTTATCAGCACTGGAACAATCCATTTTTATTTAACTTTTAATTTTTATGTTTTCTTCTTTCTGATAAATAAATGAATAAATAATATTTTCAACAGTTGTTTATATTACGCACATGGAATTTGACAGTTCTCCGTTAAGATTAAACTACCAGCATCGGTCGATTAAACTAGCAATTAACAATAAGATTATGTCAACCCAAAAAGTGAAATCAAAGATTAAAGTTAATTTAATCGCTAATCTCCAACTCAAAAAGTGGCCCTAAGAGTAAATTTTAGTTTCATATTTAAAGCACCGAAAAAATTTATTTCGATGTTACAGTGCACTCGCCGTAACGTGAACAAGCTTTTGTTTACATTTACTACTCTGTAAAGTGAATAAACTCAGAAAGCTCTTTAACGTGAACCATTTTGTTTATTGAATATGACTTTGATATCACAACTGAAGCATTGTTTTACTAACCTTTAGGTTGTTTTTAGCTTGCCAATGTTTCTTGTCTTAATATGGTGCCACTGAAATTCATGAAATTTGGCAAAACGAAAAAAAATCATGACCATGATTGCACTGCCGATATTTCTATAGAAAAAAACACGATGATGATTGCATTGCAAAATTAAGTAATTGAAACGTTTAACAAGGCTTTGGAATAAGCAGGACATGCAATAATGGATCAAAGTGTCATCAGTACACTTGTTTGCTAATTAATTTTTTTTTCAAAATTTTAATTTTTTTTTCTCGAGATCTCGTTTTGTTTTAATAACAAAAGAATTTCACTTTCAAGCGTGTAAAATACAGGTTTATATCGTAAAACTTTTTACTTCTTTTATGAAATTCGACAATCGCTGACGTGAACAATTTCACTATCATGAACTCCATTGGTTGTAATAAGTTGACGTTACCGCGACTGCACTGTAATAGCAGTTTATCCAAGGATAGGTTGAAATGTTCTCTCACTATTGTTTGTTGTTTTTTGATTATTAAATTACATTTTATTCCATACCTCTACAAATCGTCGTGCGGGAGTTTACGTGCTCTATCCGCCAATTCATATATTTTATATATCTCGAGATAATAATGTCACTTTATGTTTTCGACCGCAAATTTTTCAAGTCTGCAATCCGTTTTCGGATATCTCGCCCAGTTTCGGAGATAAATAGACGAAAACGGATTTGGGGTTTTAAAAATGTTAGTGTCAAAAACCGAGATATATAAAATGCGTCACATAAACTCCCGCACGACGAAATGTTGTGTGAACACATTGTTGCTTAACTGCAGGATCAATTGAACTGTTTATGTTTCTGTATAACTTCTTACTTACCAACATAGATTGTTCATTATCATGGAAGTACTTAAAATCATTGACATAAACACGTCGAGCAATTTCTGGACTTAAAATTAATAATTCTGGTGAACGATTTTTAAATATACCCACAAAGTTATCTGTACGTTTGTATGTACTGCGGAATATTGCAACAAAAAAAAAAAAAAACAGAAAAAAAACAATAAAATTATTGCAAATTAATTAATTTGAATGTACTTACTCATAAATATCCCATATGTCATACATAAAATGCCTTTTCTTTGTTATGGCACTGGGTAAATTACCAAAAATTATTTCAGGTTTAGGCCCATTCACACCATGTATTTTCCAATAGTTAAAATTCCATTTTAAAAATTGATAAATTAAGGCAAAAAACGCCAGTAAAAGCCAAAGAGTTATTAATAACATCATGTTAACAAACTTTTAAAAATAAAAACATATATTATTTGCAAAGTACATATAAATATATTTAATTTTAATGAATTATTTCCTCGACATCAACTGGCAACAGTTTTAAATTGAATGATTCTATTCTATTGCTTTTAAAATACTTAGTAGAGGATGAATTGTTGCATATCAGTTGAGAAATGTGGGGTACATGTAATGCAAATGCTAGTTAAGAGTACAAAGAGAGTTGTAGTTTAAAATTTTTTTATTTCTAATTGTGTTTTTACTGCTCTTTTATAAAAAATGCGTATCCATCATTGTGACAGACTATAAAGAGAATTTAAAACTTGTCATTTATAGGCTTTTAAATAAATTTTGGTTGCATAGAAGCATTTATGTTTATATGACGGTATGTGTTTACTCTGTAAATATTTATCGATATTTGTGAGTTGTGTTAAAAACGAAATTATTAGTCGATAAAACATAAAATAAAAAGTAGCATAAAAAGTTAAAAAAAATTGCCTTCGTTAAGTGTAAAAAAGCAACTTTTGTCGCCCTCAAAAAAATCACAGGGTGAAGATAATGCTCTGAGATATGTTTTTTGTTCTTCAGAAGCTTTTATTTAAATTTAAAATATTTAAATTTTTGTAATTTCTTTTTTTTTTCTTTTATTTAAATTTCTTATATATAACAACAGGGCGACTATTTATGTTCTTTTTTGACATAAAACTGGTTGCAATTTAGTGGGGTGAGGGCAATGCTTATAAATTGTCACTTTTTTTAAAGGCATTTTTTTCCCGAAAAGAAAACGCCATTAGTTTTAAATAAAAAAGAAAAAAAAGTTTGTTGCGATAGTGTACTGTTTTCTTTTTTGTAATTTTAAGCTGTACTGTTATACTCTCAGTTATTATACAGTTATTATAGTTTATAAAACTTACGCTAAAGCTCTTCTGTATGTTAAAAACATGGTTTAAGGTTTGAAATTTTAAAGTTAAACTTTTTGGCAGTAAAATAAAAGAAGCTTTGGTTTAAATTAATTCAACTTTTAAGTTTAGTTTTACGAATTATTTTCAACATACTAAAACAGTTACAAGCGAACTGATAAATTGCAGGTGAATTACTTTTAGCTTTTTTTATGAAATTCAATACAAACAAAAAATGTTTCGGCCTAACTTTCCACTGCACTCATGTTGTGTGTGTCAATTTTTATATACTTATGAGTACTGGGGCCTACAGTTTAAAGTCCGAACGGCAGACTTGAGATTTTGCCGGATGTCAGAGCTTAGATTTGAACCCCGAGCTATCGTCTTAGTAAGCTAACACACTAAATGCTTAATAGTATAAGCGATTTATTAAAGAAATTTTTTATTACATACATACATATTTGCATTCCGCACTGCAAATAATATTTTGTTTTTAAAAATTTCACTACTTAAAAACAAAAAATTTTGTTGTATTATTTTTATAGAGCGGGATCCCCAAATTTCAAGTTTAATTTAAAACTTCTAGTTAAATTCGGGAACAGATAAAAAATCGTGTGTAATTGGCTGAAATCAGCATTCAGGACTATTAAAAATTACTGCCAGTTTTGCTTAAATTTCTTTTCATCATTAGTGTGGTCAATAATTTTAATCGTTAATCACAAAACTTCTAATAGTGTTTACATTTTTTCTTTTTAACGAATTGAAATCATCGAAAGACGCTGCACGGGACATTAACCCGTTAAAACACTTCAATACACCAACTCAGTCCAATGGTACCGCCGTCAAGCATTTCTTCATTGGATCGAGCGTAACTGTATTTATTCTACAGTCTAAGAAAGCCTACAAAGTTCCTTAAGAATCAATTTCACATATGTAGTAATCTTGTTCCATAGTACTTCCGAGGACATCATAAGATTCATGATATTCTCCATTCCAACCACTGAGCAAATTTCCCTTTCCAAATTACCTCTAAACACTCCATATCTTCGGCACTCGAAAAACACATGCCTGGCATCCTGTACAGCATAATCGCAATGTGGACAGAACGGTGAGCTACAACGTCTAAAGCGATGTAAATATTGTCTGTATGGTCCATGCCCAGTCAAAAATTGCCATAGATAAAAGTCTATATTACCATGGCCGCGTTTAAGCCACTCATTCAAGTTGAGAATCAGATTATATATCCACCTCCCCTTGGTTGCGTTTGACCACCTTTTTTGCCATTCTTGTATTCTTTTGTCCCTTGCCTAGGCTGGTGTCATAAACCATCCTAGATTCTCTGGCCAAAATGTCAACGGGGATCATACTCGAAATTATAAATGCTGCCTCATCGGAGACAGTCCTGTAGCTACAGCATACTCTCAAGGCTGTAGGTTTATATACCGATCCTATTTTAGTGCGATAAGATTTGTATTTCAAGTAATCTGCCCAAATTGGCCCAGCATAGAGAATTATGCTTACGACTACAGCTGCTTGCATTTTTCGTCTAAGAAATTTTGGTCGCCTCGTATTAGGCATTATTCTAGCAAGCACTTTACATGTTTTACTTGCCTTTTCTTCCCCATATTCAATATGTTGTTTACATATGCATATGTTTGTAGTATGTACTATGTATGTAATGCACACATACATACTATGTATGCATAATTCAAAAAAATATTAAATATCTTGACAAATAGGGAGTGCAATACCGGGATCCCGGGATTTCGAATACCGGGATCTCGGGGTATATTTTCTGGTATTCAGTACCGGTATTGAAGCATTAATACCGCGGTATTTCGGTATTAATTGCTTATTTTCCAAAAAATTAAATAACATTAACAAAAACTTAAGTAAAATAATAGTAGACTTTGCAAATTCAATCATACCGTTTTTATACCCTCCATCCCAATGTGATGATGGTATACTAAGTTTGTCATTCCGATTGTAACGCATAGAAGTAATGGTTTGCGACTTTATGTTTAAGTTTATTTTTGTAATAGATTTCATAAATAATAGTATAGTAGGCTTTGCAATTGCAATTGTCTAAGAACTAAGAAAAATAACGAATTTCAATTTCATTTCGCTTTCGAAGAGTGAATAGTGAAGTCGATTTTATCTTCGTTTAAAACATACATTAGTAAACTAATAACATAGGCACAGCGATAACAATATATTGTGATGTGAATTGTGAGATTCAATATTATACTATAGAAAGGTAAGAAAATTTATAATAACAATACATATAACTTATTTTAATTACATAAAAATGATGCGATCCTCAGAAATGGAAAATTTACAATTTATAAAACATATAAAGGACGATGACAAATCTTCGATTTGGCAGTATTTTTTAAAAGAAAAGAAAGGTGGCTACGCAAAATGCAAAAACTGTTGCAAAAAAATAAAAACAAGTGGCGGATCAACAAGTGACTCCATACACATATGAAAACCATTCACAATATTAATACTCTTAAGCGAGATGTTCCTACTACTAGTGGTGATGCTGAACCTAGTGTAGAAAACCCACGTGCAACTATAACGAAGTATTTTAAAACAACGAATAGTTCATTGGAGGTTGTATTAGCGAGAATGTGTGCTTATGATGGTTTACCGTTTAAAATATTTATAACATCAGAAGATCTTCGAAATGCAATACAAGCGTTACGTATAGGCGAGCTTCCGAAATCTGCCAACACTATTCGAAAAATTGTTGTTGATTACAGTAACCAGATTCGAAATTTATTTGTTTAAACGCTAGCAGAATAGAAGAAAAATAAAATTGGATTTAGCGAATGGATCGACGAATGGTGTTCTGTTAAAAACCATCGATTCATGAACATAAATATTCATTCAGAAAATAAAGTGTGGAACTTAGGATTAGTTAGAATGTTTGGAAGTGTGCCAGCAACTAAATGTGTAGAAGTTGTAGATAGTAAAACAATTTGGAATATCCTTAAAAAATTACATTGTATGCATAACAACAGACGGTGCAGCTGTCATGAAGAAAGTTGGCAGATTTATCAGTGCTGACCAACAATTATGTCTTGTTCACGGCATTGATTTAAATAAAGTTTTATATTCAAAATCAACAGCATTTGAAAATGCACCTAATGTCATAAACGAAGCTGAACTAGAATCAGATGATGAATTTGAAGATGAAGATATCGAAAATGATATAGGACTTACAGTTAATTTGCAGCAAAATGATATATATGAAATAAATCATTTTGAGCTGGCTCCACTTATTAAAAAAGTGCGAAAAATTGTTAAAATATTTCGTCGTTCGCCAACAAAGAACGATAAAATATTACAACATGTTAGCAGAGTAAATATTACACGTTGTTTTAATATGGATTGTGATAGAAGAATGAAAAATTTATTTTTGAAAAACAGAAAATACAATATTCAATTATTTCAATGCCTACATTATTTAAATATAACAAGTAATAATATAGCAAGTATAAGGATTGAGTAATTATGAAACAAACTATATAAATCTCAACACAACATTATGTCAAAGCTGAATTCGGCAAGGAGCTGATATTATTTTTAGATTGTAAAACACGTTGGAATAGTTTATTTTCAATGTTAGAACGATTTTATATGCTAAACGGCTGTATACAAAAATCTATTATAGATTTAAAACTAGATTCTTTTAGTGATGAAGAACTTGAAGCAATATTAGTCGCTATTTCTGCACTTCATCCAGTGAAAGTTGCCGTCGAAGCTTTGTGTCAGAAAGATTAAAATTTAATTTCAGCAGATGCAACGTTTAAGTTTTTATTTGAAGAGCTGAGCAAAATAAATTCAACACTAAGCAATGAACTTTTAATTGCTTTAAAGGAACGCATCTATGAAAGACGAACAGAACTATCTGGAGTTATACATTATTTGCATAATGCATTCGAAGAAGAAGAAACTACTACAGTTCATTCAAATGTACAATTTAATTTCCAAAAACCTAATAGAAACGCTATTATAAAATATCTAGTAGACATAGCAACCAGAATGGAATTATTTAAACAAAAATATGTACAGCAAATCAATGATGATTCCGACTCCGACACTGATCAAGATGAAGTTTTAGAAATAGATAATCCACGAAATGAATGCGCCAACATGATGACAATGAAGCAAAAGTTAGACGAAGCAATTTCAAAACAAGTAAATTATATTATAGCTGGAAAAAACGCATACAGTTCAAGATAATGTGAAACTTATAAAAAGAGAAATGACACTATTCGAAGACGAGGGTACTAGGGGATTATATATTCAGCAAATTTATGACCTCCTTCTTACAATACATCCAACAAGCGTGGAATCGGAGCGAGCATTTTCTGCTGCGGGACAAATATGCACGAAAATCCGCTCCAACTTAAATGATGAGACTCTGGATGCATTATGCTTTTTAAGAGCATATTTCCAGTGGGCATTAAAACAATAATTTATTTATTTTTATAATGAAGTATATGTAATATCGTTGTGTTTTTATTTTATTTAAATATGTTACGAATGAATTTTATTTTATTTAAATAAGTATGTTACGAATGAATTGTTTTTATTAATCTTTTAGTCTAAAATAAACCAAATGTGTTTTTTTTTTTCTTAATATACTTAGATGTTTTTTCTTATTTTTTTGGTTTTCGGTATTCAATACCGGGATTCCGGTATTGAATTTTTCAGTACCGAAATACCGGTATTAATTCTTCGCTCCGGTATTGCACTCCCTATTGACAAACAGCTGAGCTTTAAGTCACTAAACAATTTATATGTTGGTACACATAAAATGTTCGGCACTAAATAACAAATTTTTTATTTATTAAGTAGCATGACTACTAAATATGTATGTCGGTGTATTCTATACACACATATGTATATGCATACATATACAGTAATAGATTCTCACATGCTTTTCTTTTTGTAATTTCAACCCACGAAACCCCATCACAGATGTCAGTTATTATACGAGTAGAATTTTAGTGTCTGTTGATCATTTGAGATGAGATTTTCGTTTAAAAATTTTGTGTGATTTTAATATTAAAAAATTTATCATTAAAAAAAAATAATAAAACAAAGAAAAAATGTGGATATCACTATTAATTTTATTTTCAACATTTATTCCAATAGTATTTTATTTTCTCACTTGGAATTTTGATTATTGGCTTAAGAAAAATGTTAAAGGGCCTAGGCCGAAGCCTCTATTGGGTACGTTTCCCAATTTGCTATTGCGTAAACAACATTTTGCTGATGATATGAATGACATTTACAAGTTAAGTTAATTAATTTGATCAAATTCTTAATGGTAATAGTCAAATTAAAAATGTTTCAGGAGCTATAAGGCAACTGAAAATTTTGTAGGGGTTTATCTAATGCGCACGCCACATTTATTGATATTGGAGCCACAAATAGTGCATGAAATATTCGTTACCGCTTTTAATTATTTCGAAGATAATGATGTGGGAAAATTGGTGTGTATTATCAGTGTAACATACATGCATAAAATGAATGAAATTTTAATAAAATTTAGATTTTAATAGATTGATATAGATAAAGATCCCTTAATAGCTAAAAATCCTTTTATATTAGTGGGTGAAGAATGGCGTTTACATAGATCCTTGATTTCTCCAGCTTTAACTAGTTTGCGCATTAAACAGTCTTATCAAAAAATGCAAAATGTATGTCAACTAATGATTGCTTACATTAAAGATAATAAATTGCAGGCTGTGAATGGTAAAAATGTAAGTTTTGCTCAAAACCTCATTGTTAGCAGTTAGCAAACCATTAAACAAATATTTTTTTCTTTTTTAATTCCCAGCTGGCTTTATGTTTCACTGCTGAGAGTCTGTGCGATTGTGTATTGGGTATAAAAGCGTATAGTTTTACATCTACTCCTTTACCCATTGCGGATAATGTAAAAAAGTTTGCGGAACACAATACCGCTTTTATAATATACACCATTACAGTGGGCCTTTTACCCAACATTTTAAAGTTTTATAGGGCAAAATTTTTTCCTAAAGATTGTGAACAATTTTTCATGGATCTTATGGACACAGCTTTTAAATTGCATTATAACGATAAAGAAGATCATAATGATGTTTTAAGCTATTTAATAAAAATTAAAGACATTCATAAACTTCAAAACCTAGATATGTATTCACATACGATGACCTTTCTAATCGATGGCTTAGACACCACGGCGACTGTTATTTCACACTGTCTTTTAATGGTAAGTTCAAGTTAAATAAAATTGTCTGTATTAATATACAAACAAACGATATTCTTTTAATTTCTATATTTGGCTCAGGAACCTGAAGCTCAAGAAGCTTTATTTCAAGAAATTTTAAATTCTTGTGATGAAAATGGCTTAATTGATTTTGGCAAATTAAATGAAATGGCCTATTTGAATGCATGTGTGCATGGTAAATATGAATTGTATGATAAATATACATACATACATACATAACTGGCCTTTACAACCCTGTGTCAGGATTACGGCCTAGCTTCTCACAGCACTCATGTTGTGTGTGTCAATTTTTATCCATGAGTACCGGGACCTACAGTTTAATGTCGACTCCGAACGACAGACTTGAGAAGCTTGTTCATGGCAATTAGTTACTCTCAGAGCTTTTGCCAGAAGACTGCTGAGAGGTAGTCGCCGAAAGAAATATTTTTTTCATATTTATTTTTTTTTATGATGTCAGAGACTGGAGTCGAACCCAGGGCCCATGTCTTAGTAAGCCAACACACTAATCACTAGACCACGGCGACCACCAAAATATAAGACTTTTATAAAATGTTGAATCATAAAGATATCTGTGAATCCTTTCACTCTGACGAAAATGCCTCAATAGTAAGTGATCGTATATTTAACATACTAAACATTGCCTACAGTGTAGATTTTTAAAATACCTATAAGTCTGCGAGGACTAATCTGAAAGTTTTATAATTTAAAAATGTAAGTGATAGAATAATTTTAACTTTTACTTTTAAAGGATTTGACAAAAGCAATAGTAATAGATTTAACATTTCAAAATACACAACAAATTCCATAACATTGTTCTGGCATTAGATGATAACATGCCAAAGTTTAGTAAACATTCCCTGTTAACGATATACATAGATATCGGTATTTCTCATGCAGCTAAACAGAAACGTTATATAAGAGATTCTAAAACCTTAAGTTTGAGAAACCTTAAGCCGTTTGAAACAAAAACTGAATGATTATTAAGTACGAATATCGTCGTGCGGGAGTTTATGTGCTCTATCCGCCATTTCATATTTTTTATATATCTCGAGTTAATGATGCCACTTTAGTTTTTTAACCCCAAATTTTTTAAGTCTGCTATCCGTTTTCGGATATTTCGTCTAGTTTCGGAGATAAATAGCCGAAAACGGATTGCACTTTTTACAAATTTTGGTGTCAAAAATCTAAAGTGGCATCATTAACTAAAAATATATAAAATGGCGGATAGAGCACATAAACTCCCACACGACGATATGTTGGTATGTAGTGTGTTGGCTTGCTAGACGAGAGTTTCGGGTGCAAACCCCAGCTTTGTCATCTGAAAAAAAGAAACATGAAAAAATATTCCTTCCGGTGACCATAGTATTAGCAGTATTCAGGCGAAAGCTCTGAGTGTAGAAGCTCTGACATTAAATAAATGCCATGAACAAACTTCTCAAGACTGGCGTTCGGAGCCGACATTAAATTGTAGGTCCCGGTACTCATGGATAAAAATTGACTCACCTAATATGGGTGCTGAGAGATACTAGGTACTAACTTGGAAAAAGTGTTGTAATGGCCAATAATGTATGTAGGCATGAATATGTTTGCATTTTTGATTATTCATTGAAGCCTTTTGTGTCTCTTTTTGAATCTCGTTTATTAGTTTGTAATAAAACCAAACTTTTAGTTTGTGAACTTTAACAAAAAAAAAAAAAAAGAAACGTTTTAATTTGAAAATTCAATCTATTTGCCCACTATTTCTTTATTAGAATCTCTGCGCATTTATCCACCCGGTTTATGGTCAACAAAATGTTGTACTCGGCCTTATGAAGTCAAAAATAAAAATGGTCAAGTTCTTAAAATAGAAAAGGGTGAAAGTATAATGATACCCATATATGCGTTACATCATGATCCACAGTATTATAATGAACCAGATAAATTTAAGCCCGAACGATTTTTACAAAACAATAATGGTGTAAAACAATTCAAAGATCAAGGAATTTTTTTCGGCTTTGGTGATGGGCCACGTACATGTTTGGGTAATAAAATAATTATTAAAAGAAAAAAAAAATTTAATGTAAATTACATTTTTCTATTTTTATATTATTTGTCCAGGCATGCGTTTTGCTTTGGTCCAGTGCAAATCAGCAATTTCATCTTTAATTAAGACGTTTCGGGTTAAACTCAACACAAAAACCCAATGCAATTATCGTTTAGAGGCAAAAAGTTTTTTAACTTTACATGCTGGTGGAGTGTGGTTGGATTTTGAAAAACGTATTTAAACAATTAAAACTTGTCAATAATATTTATAAGCGATTACTATTATTATTATTATTGTTGTTGTTATAATCTTTTATTGTCTTATTTGAAAAAAATTAAAGTTTATTGTGCCTCAACATTGAACTTTTTTCGTATTGTATCGCTTTATTATTATTATTTTTTTTTTAGCAAATCACTTCTCTAAATGGGTCACTGGAGAAGCAGAGACATACTTAAATACAAACATTTAAGTTTATTTTTTTTAACTATACAGCTTTGATTCACTGAATTATAGTGTTAGACACGCAGTTTAGATTTAATTTTTTGTCTTCTTCTCTCGTTTTAAATTTCCATGACAAAAAAAAAATCATTTCATTGTTAGACGATTATTGTTGTTTATTTGCTTTTTATTCAATATTGTGTCTGAAACAATTTATTGATAATAAGTAATAATAGTTAACTTACAGATATATTTTTTGCTATAGGATACAATTATAAAGTAAAGGTTCAAGAAACTGTTAAATCAGTTTAAAAATGTTTAATAAAAAATGAATTATTTATTTTAAAATGCAATATTATCAAGATAAATATGTATTTGAAAAATACAATACAATATTTAACGCAATAATTGCTTAATTTACAATCTCTAATCGTATTGTTATATTGTTTCTATATGTTTTTGTTTCTATAATTTTTTGTTTGAACAAATATTTTTGTTTTACAACAATATTACAGTAGCCGTTAATTGGACAAATGCAATCGGGCTTGTATGGAAACATTAATTGTTCTCTATCAGATTTGTTAGTGTTTGTTATTAAAACAAATTGTTACATAAAACTAAATAATTCACATTTGTTTTTTGATGCGTGCCTAAAGAAATTTTACTTTCTATAGATGTACAAACAGTTTGATGTGTGTGTAAATAAATGTGTCAATATTTTCTTAATATTGTATGTATTTAAAAAATAATAATAAATAATAATAAAAATAATAAAAAAAAAAACAAATTAATGTTTTTTTATAAAAAATTTAAAAATTTATTTTTTTTTTTAATTTTGTATTTTAAAAATGTAGTCGCCGTGGTCTAGTGGTTAGTGTGTTGGCTTACTAAGACGATAGTGCCGGGTTCAAATCTCAGCACCGACATCTTGAAAAAAGAAATATGAAAAAAATATTTCTTTCGGCGACTACCTCTCAGCAGTCTTCTGGCAAAAGCTCTGAGAGTAATTAATTGCCATGAAAGAGCTTCTCAAGTCTGTCGTTCGGAGTCGACATTAAACTGTAGGTCCCGGTACTCATGGATAGAAATTTACACACACAACATGAGTGCTGCGAGAAGCTAGGCCGTAATCCTGACACAGGGTTGTAAAGGCCAGTTATGTATGTATGTATGTATTTTAAAAATGTATTCTTATTGGTAATTAAATAAACTATTTGGTAAAAAAATAAAACATTCCATATCTTCAATATAACGTAGGAAAAAATTTAAATAAAAATGAAAAATTTTGAAAAAAAAACGTAAAAAAATAGGCAAATTTTGAACTTTGAGGTGCCATATCTCAGCGATTTTTTATCAGATAGATTTTTCCAGAATATCAACGGAGAAGGCATTCAATTACCTTTCCATTGATATGCCACTTATCTCGATCGAACTTTTCCGTTGAATACCACAAGGGTTTGAGTGGGGCCATACATAACAGCGTTTTTCGTGCTCAGGATGTCCCAATTAACTTATCTAGGCATGTGGCGTTCTTGGTATTTTTCCAAATTAAAAATTTGTAAACCTGTGTTATTCGTTCTTTGACGTCAATGTCAAAGGTCGAAAGTAGCGTGGAATGTAAGTGAGGGGTATTGATGTAATTTTTATGATAATAATATTTTTACAAGTAGTTGCTGTGGTCTGGTGGTTAGTGTGTTGGCTTACTAAGACTTGAGTCCAGGATTCAAACCTCAGCTCTGACATCATGAAAAAAAAATTATTTCTTTCGGCGACTGCCTCATATCATTCTTCTGTTAAAAGCTCTGAGAGGAACTGATTGCCGTGAAAAAGCCTCTCAAGTCTGTCGCTAAACTGTTAAACTGACGCGCACGTGGGCCCTGCGAGAAGATAGGCCCTAGAAGCAATTATGTATGTATGTTAAATGCAAATGGAAAACGACAAAAGAAAAAGAACAAGGAACTGGGTTGAAGAAGATAATGTACATCTACAAAGAAACCACTTCGGAGTCGACTTAAAACTATACGTCCCAGAACAGATGGATAAAAATTAACACACACAGAATGGGTGCTGCTAAAAGCTAGGCCACAACCCTGCCACAGGTTTGTAATGGCCACTTACGTATATTTTTCCAAGCAAAATTTTAAAAGTAATAAATATCCATTTATAAGCTGTAATGAAATAAATATTTCTTTCGGCGACTACATTTTAGAATAATTGATTGCCATGAACAAGCTTCTCAAGTCTGTCGTTAAACTGTTAAGCTGACGCGCACGTGGGCCCTGCGAGAAGATAGGCCCTAGAAACAATTATGTATGTATGTTAAATGCAAATGGAAAACGACAAAAGAAAAAGAACAAGGAACTGGGTTGAAGAAGATAAGGTACATCTACAAAGAAACCACTCCCCGAGATCCCACTCTACTCCACCTTAACCAATATCAACAAAAAAACAACAAATGTTCAGAAGAAAAGCGCCATCTATTGGGAAGTAGGAGATAACAGCTAAACCTACTAAGCCTACTTAGCGAAGGCACTCACCACACAATCAACATGCAACGATGAGGCAGTTGCTGTTGATCATTCAAGAATGAAGATATAACACAATTCACAGCAATTTGTCTCATTCCTAAGGCGCTTAATAATAATATAAGAAAAAAAATATATATATACATATCGTCAATGGAATTAAAGAACGCTGTAACTGACAAAAAATCGAAAATACGTTTTCTGCATCATTTTTATCAGAAAAACAATACGCGTCGATTGGTCCAGGTCCCAGATTTCTTCGATGAAAATACATTTACTTACGTCGTCTTCGAAATGAAAAATACTTACCAGTGTATTTATTCTACTTTTATGAAAGTCTTTTGGCTCTGGTGAACATTTAAGGTTTTGTCAATTACAGCGTTCTTTAATTCCATCGACGATATGAACTGTCCTTTCCAAAAAATTCCAATACAATGCACAGCATTTAGTAGGGGTTTACACCTGAGTATTAATGTCAAATAAAAAAAAACGAATAGAATTGTTGAATCTATATCTACACTTGAATTGGTCTTCCGGCGTTTTAAAGCATATACCAGCGATTAAGTTTATTATTTCTCCATTATAGTTATAAATTTCTTCTCTACACCACTAGTAAATATGGCAGCTAAGAATGATTGTCATGCAAATTTTAGGAAATAATTTAGAGATAGGTTTTTTCTTTTGTACTTATGCTGTACTGTGCAGCCATTTTAAACAAAAAATTTTTCTTCAGAATAAATGTTTGTTACAACAAAAGCCAAAATTAAACTAAACTAAAAGCTGAATTTATTTGACAAGACAAAAATATTTGAAAGTTTTTAAAGGGTATGTCATCCCAAATTTAACCTAACCATACGAGTATTTCAGATAAATTAATTAATACTCATAATTTAGCTCAATGAATATATTTTCAAATGCATTTAGGACTACATACATATGTATGCCCTAATTGCTGCAATTCCCATTATTTATAAGTAGTTTTGTAATTTTGACAAAACTAATAATAAAATTCGAAAACCCCAATTAAACCAGTTCATTGTTTAATTAATTAACAATAAATTATTCAGAAACTTAAATGAAAACAAACAAAACGGGAACATTTTTTTAAATATTTATTTAAATATGATAACGTAGATTTATTTGTTGAAATTAACAAAAAATACAAATGAGTTTTCTGCCTTTCTTTTTTTTTGTGAAATTACCCAACAAATAATTGGGACGGCCAATTTATGTATAGAGATGCAACTAATTAACATATTCGTACAATTAAAATACACTTAAATTACTAAAAACAACTAAAAGAAAAATATGAAATGGCAACAAATGATAGTGAGAAAAATAATCATAAGGAAAGCTTACAAAATTAAATTAACAATCAAATTCGTTAAGGTCGCAATAACAAATTTAAAATTTACAAAATAATGACGTGATGAAGTTGGCCCATTAGCCGGCAAACGTTTAAGATTTATATTAAAAAAAAAACTATTTAACAAGTGATTAATACTAATCAGTACTATGTGCTGACGAAAACGCAACACTGTTTTTTCTTTCAATGATATTCTTATTTTCGATCATGAATTTTTACCTCTAGTTTCCTAATGGAATTTCGTTTTTGTCGGGCTGCTACACTTCGGGGGACAATACTTTGGCTTTGCTGATTAGTCAAGGGTGTTACATCTTGTTGATCGTTGAAAATTTTTACTGTTTGTACATTTTGTTCATGACTACCGCCCAAAACTTTAACAATACGATGTTCTCCCATTGGTTGATCTAAAGAAGGACCCAAAATTTTTATAGTCTTAACCCCAGTATGATCTACTGATTCCAGAACTTTTAATGTTTTTATTTCAGTAGGTTTGACTATTTGCACCGTGCGTATCTTAGACGAAGCTTGCTTAACAACTGGCACTGCTGTTTGAACTCCGGTTGGGGCAGTGTGTACTGGAATTGGATTAAAGACATGTTGTTCTCGGATATCCTGTGGCATAAACGTTTGCAATGTTTCTTTGGCTTGCCGACTGAGTGCCGAAGAGCCTTGGTTTTGACTTCTTGTAGTATATGCGGTGTAAGACATGGCGGGGGCATAATACTGTGGTCGATTAGTTGGTTGACTAAACATGGGAGAAATGCTAATGCTGTTGAACTTGGTGATGGTTTTTGCTGGTGGCAAACCATATTCAAGAAATGGCTTTCTTTCGTTTGCATAACGATCGTTGGGTTTAACATTCGTCATAAAGTCTCTCAGGGGATACATAACTGTGGGTTGAAAACCTTGGCCAATGGTAGCGGCTGTAGGTGGTGGTACATCATTGGCACCCAATGCCTGTGTTTTCTGTGCAGACTGTGTATGAGATATCGGTAGCATATAATCCTCTCTCCTAAATTCTAGCGACTTTTCTTGATGATTTACAGAAGAAACAGATTGACTGGAAACTCTAGGTGGCAAATAATCAGGTCCTTTAAAAGGTTTGGATGCTGTTGTTGGAGGCCTTAAATGATCAAGACCGTTAAAGCTCTCAGTTCCCCCACCAGTAGTACTTATTAAACCATCAGAGTTCGTGAAAGTTTCCGTTGATGTAATTTTTGGTGGTAAGTAATCTGGCCCTTTAAATATTTGTGTTTCTGTGACGGGGGGCAAGAAATCAGAGCCCTTAAATTCTTTTTCTACAGGTTCAACTATTTGTTGGAATGAAGTTTGCTGTTGGACTCCATTATATCCTTGATTTTGAAAGTGTTGACTGAGTTGAAGACTGTTAGATTGTTGATAATCTAGTGTTATTGGGCCTTCATAATTTCGATTCGCTTGACTGATTTGATTTGCCTGTATGGGTTGGTAGAAGTCTTGTTGCCCATGTAGTTGATTTATAGCTTGTTCGGCATTGACAGGCTTTGAAAAGTCGTAACCGGCTGGCAAATGATCTGGAACAACAGAATTCGGATTTGAAACTTCTTTACTTATCTGCTCTACATTTTGGAATTGATTACTAAGTGTTGGATTTACGGTATCTCTGATTGCGTCTGTATTAAATTGACCATGTAATTGTTGTATAGCGCTTTCGAAATTTTTAGGCTTTTGCGAAACATAATCAGGTGGTAAATAGGCCGGAGCTTGATAAATTCCAGCATTTTGTAAAGGAACAGATTGTTTCGGGGTGTCATAATCTGTATCACCTGAATGTTTGTGATCAGAAGCTTGAATTTGTGTTTGTACCTGTACGTTCCGATATAGTGGTTCATTAGGAAATGTATGCAACTTAGCAATGGCTTGTTCAGGATTGGCAGGTTTTTGGAAATCATAGCCTAAGGGAAGATTTTGTAGGTGTTGTTGCACTTCAGGTTGCTGGAATTGAGTGTGCTGTTCTTGCACTGGCCTCTGTAGATTTTCTCGATGATGAGGAGCTGGCAGGTGTTTGTGATCAGAAACTTGAGCTTGTGTTTGTACCTGTACTTCCTGATACTGTGGTTGAGATTGGTCATCAGGAAATGTATGCAATTTAGCTATGGCTTGTTCAGGATTGGCAGGTTTTTGGAAGTCATAGCCGAAAGGAAGATTTTGAAGGTGTTGTTCCACTTCGGGTTGTTGGAATTGAGTGTGTTGTTCTTGCACTGGCCTCTGTACATGTTCTTGATGACGGGGAGGTGGCAGGTAGTCGGGGCCTTTAAAAGGAGCTTTATTACGGCTTTCTTGTGGGGGTGGCAAATAATCTGGTCCCTTAAATACTAAACTGTTGGGTTGGAATTGGTTATTCTCTTGTTGCTGTGGCTCAGGCGGCAAATAATCGGGACCTTTGAAAGCCATTTTCGGTGTTTGTAGTTCCTGATTGGGTGGTGAAACGTCACGTTCTTTATAAGGTACACTTGGTCTGAAAACTTGGTTTTGTTGTTGCTGATATGGTGAATCTGATGGTGTATGTGATTGAGAAGTTGTCTGATGTATTAACTGCTGGGGTTGTTGGTATGGTGGTAAATAATCGGGACCTTTGAATGGAGCATTTGGTGAAATATTTTGTTGTGTTTGCTCTATAGCTTTATGATCTTGATGTGGAGGTAAATAATCAGGACCCGTGTATGGAGCATTTGCAGCAAAACTGTCTTGTAAGTCAGCCTCTTGTTGATTTTCGTAAGGAAGCCTATAATCTGTATTTTGAGGAAGACTATGCTGAGGCTGTAATTCACTCTGTTGTTGCTGGTGATATTGGTGAGGGGGCAAATAATCAAGACCCATAAACGGAACATTTTCTGGCAAATTTTGTTGAGATTGGAAGGCATTTTGTTGTTTTTGGTTTTGTTGACTTTGAACAGAACTTTGTAGCTGTTGCTGTTGATTTACAAAATTGTCGTGATAGGTGAGGCCACCCTGCTGTTGATGCTGTTGTGATGACAAGTGATCGGAATTCTTGAAAGCAGTGTTATGAGAAAAGTTCTGTTGCAACATTACATCACCATATTGCTGGCTACTGAAGACATTATTTTGCGTGCTACTGTAGTGATTTTGTACATTCTTTGCGCTTACACCACTTGCAACTGATTTAGTTGGTATTGGAGGCAGATATTCCTTTTTGTGTCTGAATTTTTGGGCGGCTTTCTGTATTTGAGTCTCAGCCGTTATAGAATTGTGCTGCGGTTTTCCAGAATATTCCTTATTAGGTAATGGAGGCAGGTAGTCTGGGCCTTTAAACTGATTAGCAAACTCTTGTTGCTGAGATGTATGCTCTTGCTGCTGGTGTGACGGTAAATGCCTTCTAGATTTTTCACTTACCACTTCTTGTACACTTTGTTTATGTGATTTATCAGAGAACTGATGGCGAAAATTAGAAGGAAAAGGTATGGGAATATTATTTCCAGAATTTTCTTTGGCCTTAAACTCATGTTTTACAATTATCTCTTGTTCACTCTGGCCTTCATCTGTCAAGCTTAAATAGGAAGCATCCAAATTAGGATCGTCCAATGGAAAGTTTGCTGGAGCATTGATATGTTCTATATGGATTTCTTCTGTTTTTGGAGATGAATGCTTGTCCTTAGATGGCAAGTACTCATTGTTAATAAAGTTCGTTTCCACGCTTCCAGTCTGACCATTTCGTATTGAAGGCTCATAATGATTATGAACCTCAAAAACTTTATAGCGCGTTTCTTTTAATCTTTGTTGTTGTCTCGTATTTTCATAAGTGTTCGTATAAAAGTTTTCCTTAACTGGAACTTCTTGTATTGGTGGCGGCAGATATTGGTTATTTCGTAATGTTAAAGAAATATCTGCTTTGGTAGCAGTTGTTAAAAAGCACAACAGGAAAAACCCACCAACGGTGCTTAAAAGCTAAAAAATAAAAAATATTCTATTGATTGTATTTAAATCCTTATTACGAGCGGTAATCCACAGGTGCTCGGTTTAGTACGCCAATTATATTACTCACCTTCATTTTGATGTTGGTCGTGTGTATCTCTCAAGTGTCCAACATGCAATGATGATCTGAACTGACCTTTCCGCATAATTTATACTAAAAAAATATTATTTCAAATAAAATACAAAATGAAAAGCAAAAAAAGAAAAAAATAAATAAAAATAAAAAATATTCATTCACAAAATCAACAACTGGTTGTACGAGAGATGAGATGATGAGCTCTAAGTGAGTAAATGAATATGTAGGTATGTAGGATGGTTTTAAAGTGTATACAGTAAACATGCGTATTGCAATCTCTTGCAAATGAACTCAAACAAAAGTCAAACAAACACCCATAATAAAAATTTATGGCATGTGTGCTCCAAATCTTTGCTACTTGATTGATGGTCATCATTATATTATATTTTACTTTATCTGGATTATTTGAAATTAAATTTTGTTTTTGTTCAATTATATTTTGTATACTTATATTTGAAACTAATTTTCAGATTTTATTTTATTAATTTCCTTTGTATTGGAATTTGTATGAAGTGAAAGGTGGCTCAAATTTTAATTAAATTGTCTTTTAGTTAATTGAAAAAGTTGAATTGTAGGGAACATACGATTGATCAATATTTTGCAGTACTCTTTCTATTTGTATATAAGAGTATAAAATAGTTAACAGTTTTTAATTTTCATGTATACAAATATGTTAAAACAGAAGCCTGGGTACTGTAAATTAAAAATATTTACCCAAATAAAAAAAAGTTGTCCAACTCTGTTGTATTGATACGACATTTCGGAAACATAGGAAAAATTGTCGTACATGTTGTAGTAGTTTTTGACATGGAAATTACCAACAACATTATGTACAATAGTTGTAGTTTGTCATAGTTTCCACCGATCTACGACAACTATAACATTTTATGAATTGGGTAATTGTATATTATTTATCTTTGCTTATATGTACAGTCATGGACATAAGCATAGGCACAAGCAGTACTTTCAAATAAAATAAACAATTTTACGTATTCCCAGACATAAAATAATAATTTTATTAACTAATAATGACTACAGGATATGTTCATTAATAAAATAAAAAAAACATTACACAAATTAGTTTCAGGAACAAAACAATAACAAAAAGTGCTAAATAAACTCAGTTTTCATAGGACAAAATTATAGGCACAGCCAATTTTATGCAGGCCAAAAATCATACACAAGCATGAATTAATATTTTGTTGGCAATCCATTTTGTTTTATAACAGCCTTCAACCTATTTGGCATGGAATGTACCAATTTTTGTATGATATCTTTGCCTATTTTATTCCATTCTTCAATCGACGTTGCCTTAAGACCAGCTTTGCTTAATAATTTCTCTATTCGAATTCTTCGGTCCAATTCTTCACACAAATGTTGGGAGGATGTGGCAAGCCGTGTGCGTTGTTATAAACAAGTCACTTCTTCAAGTAGCCAGCTGAATGTTTCGAATCATTATCATGCTGGAATGTAAATGACTGAAGGAAATATAATTTTTCTGCGCTTTTTTTAAGATTTTTTTTTTTCAAAATGTTAAGGCAAACAGTTTTGTCAATTATTCCCTCCATAAAGATAAGTTCCACAACACTAGCAGTGGACATGCTGCCCCAGACCACAATTCCTTCCCCGCCATACTTTACCATTGGTCTAAGATTTTTTCGGTATATACGGTATTAGGCTTTCTTCACACTCTAGAATGTACATATGTAAATAGTATAATAACACTTTCAATATAACCTCTAACATTTGAATATTTTGCTGAACAATAATTTATGCAAGAGGTGACAAAGAGAGAGAGAGAGTGAGAGAGTGATGAAAACTTTATCTTCCTTATCATTTTTGTTATAAGAAGCATAAATAAATGTAAGGCAGAATCTCACAAATTAGAACCACTTTGTGCACCGGGCAATTCAAATTTCTAAAAAGTTTTATTTTTTTCTAAAGAAAATGTAAAAATTTTAATAAAACTAGTTGTGTTAACACAAAACTATTTTCATTTATTAACATTTAATTTGAGCACATTAAATTCATAGTAAAAGTTTCAAAAAGGTTTTAACTATTAAGAATTTAATTGGTTTTTAATATAAAGTCAGTATGTATCGGTATGTATCACACTTTACTTTGAACTTCAGTTATCAACGGACCCAAACTTGTAGAACGGACCGACTTTTACACACCACGAATAACTCGGTGATTCCCCTTTTTATTTTAATGAGAAAGAAAAATAATTTTTAGTGAATATACTTACAAACAAAAATATACACAAAATCCAGAAATTATGTGACTTTCATGACTTTATAAGATTAAGACTTCTTCTTCAGTTTTATAAAATTGTAAAATTTGGAGCACCATCCTATTTATTAAATAGATTCAGCTTTGGCCACTCAAGCAGAACCCATTCACTTAGTTTTCCCAGATATTCGTCGCTAGTCATGAATAGATCATTTGTAGTTCGTGTAACCAGACTCTGGAACCAAATAATTCCAGGTAAGGAATGAGTGTCAATGGGTCTGTTGCGAATTTTAAGCGAATTATTTTAAGTAACCTGTGAGTTGCTGCCATACATACCACAGTACCAGTATCTTGTGTATGATTGATTTTTATTTCAGTTTGTTTTCAGTATTAGTGCAAAAAGGGTATATTGGTATAGGAATGTCTAGACATTAGTATTGCCATTTAATGATCCGATATTTTTCTTATTTAGCATATATTTAGGATAAGATATAGAATTTTTTTTAAATATAATAAAATTACACGTTTAGTATCTGGGTCAATTGGGCCTTAAGGGCTTATGATCTTTAAATAAATAAAATAAATAAATAAATAAAATAGAACCTGTAGTTCTAATTTTAGAGTGTCCAATATATTGAAATGGCTGGTTCTAATTTCTGTGCAGTTCGATTTTGTGAGATTCTACTGTATATGTATATAAAAGAAATTATAACTTTATTTTTTACACGTTACTAATTTTGACTTAAACATACGGCTGCCCTACTAGTCTAATAGTATTGGGTAGTGTGCTAGACTGCTTGTTTGAGCATTGTGGATTCTATGTTTACCAAAGATCTTGATCTGTAGACACTCAGCTCGTAGTAATTAGTATAAAATATAAAGATTATCGTATAATTTATATAAATACAATGCACTCGTGGTAACGTGAACTAATTAAAAGCAAGAAAGTTCACGTTAGCGAAATTTTACACTTTAGAGATTGTGGAATTTCATGAAAAAAGTATTTTACACGCTTGAAAGTGAAATTCTTGTATTGTTATTTGAATTATTAAAATATAAAACTAAAACAAAACGAGATCACGAGAAAATATCTTTTGAAAAAAGATTACATAGTAAACAATTTTCTGCTTTGTTTCGTTAGAAAATCTTTAATTAGATCAAAGTTAAATTCTGTAAAGAATTTAGATTCTTGCAATGAATTTTTTGATAATTCAAAGAGAATATGATGTCCATGAAGGAATAGAACACTAGCCAAACTGAACATTTGTTTCTCATTAGGGTTCTTTGTGTCCTGTGCATATTCAAGACCAAACATCAACTATTTAACTCACACTTTTTAAGAAATCACATACTGAAATTACTTTTTTACTTATGTATGTACATACACTTGCACGACTTAGTCGAAGTAAAGTCACACAACAGTTTCTATCATATTCTTCTTTTCTCACCATAATTGCAGTTTTTGTAATTATCGTCTTATTTGGATGAAATAGAGTTACAGTTTATTTCTGTTTTTGCCATTTTATGCCATTTTATGCACATTAATTGACATCGATACGACTGCAACCGTGGTGGTTAGAGACTACCGTAGCTGAAGTCGAAAACATATGTTCTGCTTTGTCCCTTAAAACTTTAAGTCACTTTGATCCACTATTGCATCTCCTGCTTGTTGCAATACCTTGTCAAAAGTTTCAATTGCATTATTTTGTAATCATCATCGCAATTTTTTCAACAGGCATATCGCCAGTGCAGTCATGATTGACTATAGACTAGTCAATAAAAACAAAAGCTTGTTTACATTAAATGGTGGTCATGGTCCCGCGAGTGCACTATACTTTATGTTCGTAATAAATTGAAATGCGACTGTTGAACTTTCTTTTCTACAAAAAATTTTTGTCTATATTTTGTTTTTTTTACACCATGTCAAAACATTGTATTTTATATAATACTACACTTTTTTGTAGAAAAGAAAATGCCATTCGTATTCATGTTTCTGTATTACATTTCAAATGGAAGTAGTGGTCTTCACAAAGAAAAAGTGACCGGCTTTTCCATTTGTTGTTTCTTCTTGCGAAGCTGGGATACAATATTTGAATATTTTCGCTTCAAAAAAAAAACAAAAAACAAAAAACAAAAAAAAAATTAATATATTTTAAATGTTAAATTAATTAATTAAAATTATTCATAAAATATATTGTTTTTAAATGCTGTAAATAAATAAAAATGCAGGTATTAAATGACATACATACATAAATTTATGCAGTTTGTTATCAAAACTTTTCAGTATTTGAAGTAAAGTTTAACTCTCTTTAAAATTGGTAAACGTGAAAAACATCTGGTACACTCTTACTCTGTTGTAAGCTAACCCTACAAGATATACATACATGACCTACACTAACACATACCAACATTGAAGCAATTTTTTATTGCTATCCAGACAGCTTTGAATTAATTTTTCTTTTTAATCTGAATTACATTTATGACATAATTTTTACATGAATGCTTAACAAAATTTTAAATACAGCGATTAAAAGGTATTATAATAAAATCAGTTTCATATCGATTTATTATTAAAAAAAATAATTATAATAATTTTAGTGGCTTTAATAAAAAACGTATAAATAAAAACAATAATATCAAATATTGTATGTAATAACTGCTTAAAACTCGTGTCTCGCTACACCTATTTAAATTAAAAAAAAGTTTAATATAAAGCATACTTACGTTAATCAATTTTTGTATATTGAACTTTTTTTATTTTCTTAAATAAATGTTGAAATTCTTTGATAATGAAGTAATTAATTTATTTAAGAGGTGCCACGCCCACTTATCTCGAAGCCATTTACAACAAATTCGGGAGGTTTTGCTCTAACAGATATTAAGATATACAGAAATCAATATTTAGTTTGTCGAATAATTTAAAGTCAAGCAGAGTAAATTCTGAAACCAAGTATTTCATTTACATTACTCTATTTGTTATTTGGCTATGGTAAGATTTGTATATCGTCGATGGAATTAAAGAACGCTGTAACTGACAAAACATTAAATGTTCACCAGAGCCAAAAACCAAGTATGAAAGTAGAACAAAGACAATGGTATTTTTCAAAACGAGGACGACGTAAGTGAATTTATTTTCATCGTAGAAATATGGGACCGGGACCAATCGACGCGAATTTTTTGTCTGATAAAAATGGTGCAAAAAACGTATTTTCGATTTTTTGTCAGTTACAGCGTTCTTTAATTCTTGCGACGATATGTAGTATATTGTATTAGCGGACCAAGTGCCTGCTTTGGCAGTAAAAAAAACATATTCTACATAAGGAATGAAATTTAACCATTCCCAAGATATATAAAAATCAATAGTCGATTTGTATTGGAGGTACTACGCCCATTGGTTCAATTCCGTTCACTTTTTTAACGATGATTTGCTTTGAATATAAAGTCATTCAGAGTAAATTCAGAATTTTGAACTCTAGCTGTTCTGCAGATATACAAAAATCACTATTTAGTTTACTTACCTTAGATTCTGACTGAAAGTCATCCAGACCAAATTCAGGAACTTTACATTTAACCATTCTCCAGATACGCAAACATTAATATTTAGTTTGTATGGAAGGTATCACACTCACTTGGCTAATTCCGCCCGGCGGTTTAATTCAGAAACTTTATCTCTAACCATTTTCATGATGTAAAAAAATCAAGTATTAGTTAGAGGCGATTGGGCGCTTACTTATAGCATACATGCGATTTCGATTCTAACTAATTATCAAAATTAACCAAACAGGTCCCAGTACCTACCCTCTTTGTTAGTTTGGTTGAAATCGGTTCACCCATGGAAGCGTAATGCGGCGACATACGTAAGCCAAAATTAGCCAACATTTTTATTTATTTGTATATATATATATACGGTATATATATATACGGTATAATCGATATATTAAAAGATATATTTTTTTATTTGAGGCCAATACTCAGGGGTAAACCCCTCCTAAATGCAGTGCATTGTATTGGAATTTTTGGAAAAGACAGTACATATATTTTTTTATATTACTATTAAGCGCCTTAGGAATAAAACAAATTGCTGTGAATTAAACATTCAAAGGCCACTGTCATACCTTCACCCTTGAATGATCAACAGTAATTGCCTCATCGTTGCATGTTGATTGTGTGGTGAGTGTCTTCGCTAAGCAGATTTAGCTGTTATCTGCTACTTCCCAATAGGTGGCGCTTTTCTCCTGATCATTTTGTTGACATTGGTTAAGGTGGAATAGAGTTGAATGTCGGGGAGCGGTTACTTTGTAGATGGTCTTGGAAGGGGGAGGGGACCTCTTATTTTTAAATTATAATTTTTAAAAAACCGCAAACTAATTTATTCATTTTTCACCTTTGCTGGGATTTGATATTATATATAAAGAATAATAAATCGCGTTTTATTTTAAAAGATGTATCTGATATATTCGTCATGAAAGATTAGTTACCTGTGACCGATATGTTTATAATCAATTATTGATCACCCACGACTATATGTATACTCGTAATGTTGCCCTTTTATCACGACAGCAAACAAAACTTATGAATTTTTTCTTTATGAAATAATTTGTAGGGTTATTAATGTATTACAATTACTTAAGTTTTTGATAAGAAAATAAAACAAAAATAGGTTTTCAGGAATTTTAAAAGCCATATCAATAAATAAATTAAATAATAATCGTAATATAATAAAGACTAACGACATACAGTAGTTTTGGTCTATACATATAAAGAAGCTGTTTGGTAGGATTTATATTTAAATTATGCTACTCTGGTTACAATATTTCAATAATTATCTAAACAATTTCGTTAGCTGGGTGCAATGGATAAAGGCCACTAATTTAAACACTTTGAAGTTTCGTTGATCAAACTGGTACTCATATAATGGACAGACTATTTGTAGAGAAATTTGCTGCAGTTAACTGTTTTAAAGGTCGTAGCAGTATTGTTGCTTTAAATGAATTATTTGTGTGCCCTTTCATAATGCACTTATTGTTTTATTAAACTATTACGAACTTGCGTTGTGATAATATTGTAAAATTTTAACTTTTATTTAATCCAATTTTTTAAACAAAAGAACCTATTCAAAATTAGTTAGTTTTTATTAATTTTAATTTTTTGTTTATATACTTATACGTCTTTATTAAATTCGTTATTAACATGGTATTTTAAAATAATCTTACATGCATAAATATGTAAATAAATTTATAAATTACAATGGAAATTTAAAATATTAAATTCCGTGTTTCCTAGGTTTGTCAAAATATAGCCAAATTTTAGTCAAGTTTTTGTTTTCTTGTTAATTTTTTGCTAAAGTTGATATTTTGCTTGATAAAAAAATACTTATATTTGCCATTTTGTAACAATTTGACAATCTCTGTAAGGGCTTGTTATTTAAATATCCAGTTTAAATTATTAAAACCGAAAAAAGTTACATTAATAAATTTGTAGAAAGACGGCTAGGTCTGTCATTCATATACGATCAAACTTTTATTGGTATACGAGAGAATTCTTGTTCGAACGTACAAAATCGTATACTCTGTTCGTTATCGAATATAACGTACCGACAGTTGTAATGATGTTCTTTGATATCCAGTTAACGACTAGCGAGTCACTGTGTTGTCTCTAGAATGTCTTAAAGCTCTAAAAGGGATTTGAAAGACGTGAAAGGCCAAAAAACACAGAAAACTACTGTTGTTCAAATTATTGGTCTTGCTTCAAGAAATCCATTTATATCGTCTGAGGAAATTTCAAATGGCCATAGTAATTCTTCGTAGCAAAAATTTCAAGTCTATTAAAAATAATAGAGCCAAATAATATTAAATTAAAACTTTTATTGCTTGAATTCAGTTTCGCTTAAATGTATTTCTATATTCCAATAAATATTAAAATAAAACTTTTATATAAAGACCCCGTAAAAGTAAAGTTAAAATGGTTTATGACTTCGAAATTATTGCTTGAATTCAGTTACGATTAAATGTATTTCTATATTCCAACAAATAATCAAATAAAACTTTTATCTAAAGGACCCGGAAAACTAAAGTTAAAGTGGTTCATGACTTTAAAACTATGGCATGAATTCCGTTCTGTTTAAATGCATTTCTATACTCCAATAAATTCTTAATGTTTTGAAATTATGAAAATTAGCATGAAAAATAAGTTACAAAATTAGGTGATTTCCGATGATATGACATTAAAACGAATTAAAATTGCTCTCAGCAATATATATAGTGTAGACACCGTGGTCTAGTGGTTAGTGTGTTGGCTTACTAAGACGATAGCGCAGGGTTCAAATCGCAGCTCTAATATCTTGAAAAACAGGAATATGAAAAAAAATATATTTCTTTCGGAGACTAACCCTCAGCAGTCTTCTGGCAAAAACTCTGTGAATAATTAATTGCCATGAAAAAGCAATTCTCTCTCTCTCTCTCTCCCAGTACTCATAGATAAAAATTAACACACACAACATGAGTGCTACAAGAAGCTAGGCTGTAACCATGACACAGGGTTGTAATGGCCAATCATGTATGTATGTATGGACAATATTATGGTATGAATTCATTGGTTAACACCTCAAAAATAGATTTTAAAATGCAACCCTGTGTATGTAGAAATATTTTTAATTGAGTATAATAATTTAAGAAACACTTGATTAAAGTCGTTCATAAAAATGTTTTAACAAATTACTTATAAATGTTTTAAAGAAATATTTTTAAAATATTTAAGTAACACGAAACAATTTGGAAAAAAAATACATATATAATATATATATTGTATTTCTGATTGATTAATTTAAAACATGCAATATCCGCGAAACAAATTCATTATAAAAAAATTCAAATAAAACAAAACTAAAACGGAAACTAACGTAATACAAAATATTTAATTAAAGGGTGCTATTTAATGAAAAAAAAATGAAACATCGAGCTTATTTTAAAAAAAGGTATTTTTTATTGCTTGATTTAATTTTTTTTTATTAAAAGTATTTATTAAAAAGTATACAGTGTAAAAAAATTAAAAAAATATTATTTTAACAACATCGGATATACAAGATATTAAATATTTCCAATTAAATGCATCTCATCTTATAACAGAATACTTTACAGCTGACCTTGAGCTGTTTGATTAATTCAATCAAATATGTGGTATTTCTTTTTTGCTCAAATTTAAATAAATTAAATTAAAATAATTTAAAATACTTTGGCTATAAAACCTTTCATTTCAAAAAAAAAAAAAAAAGACACAATTTCAAAAAGATTTGTTTTTTTTCTTAACGCGATTGTAACTCTATGAATAATTAATTAATAGCGAACTTGATAACATAAAATCTTGCAAAAAATATTTGCAAATAAAAAAGAAACATTCATGGTGACAAAATTTATTAGTCATTCTAATTACATTTTATATTTTTATTTCAAAAAAAGGGTCATAATTTTATGACACTTTATAAAGTTTTGTTTGAATACATTATTTTCATGTGAAATCAAAAAAAAAAAATATCTTTAACTTGATGTTGGTACATATACTAGTAGATAAATTGTTAATATACGAATTGTTAAGTTGCTATTTCAACAAATTTTAAACTTTAAATCAAAGATACATACCAGAGTTTTTTGTTTAATAAATCTAAAAGATAAAACTTTAGTTGGTCTTAGCTGAAATTGCTTCCATGTTGTTTTTTTTTTTTTTTTTTTTTTTTTTTTTTTTTTTTTTTTTTTTTGTGTTATTCCTATTTTCATATATAAAAAAGAAAAAGGAGTCCAGCATCATGATATTCATTCGTAGCTTCATTTAACAATAGATTTAAACATACATACATACATAATTGGCTTTAACAAGCATGCTTCAGGATTACGGCCTATCTTCTCGCAGATTTAGATTTAAACAAGTTTTTTGTATTTAAATTTATCAGGTAACCGCTGTAAAACGAAATCGTGTGAAGTTCATATCAAATGTTTTTTCAAAGAGAAATATAATACATTCTCAACAATTATTTTAAAATTTTTAAAAGCAAAGAAGTTCATTAACATTAACTTATCCGATTCCGTCCATCATTGAGACAAAATTTAGGGATTCTTATAAATTGATTCATAGTGTTTGGTTAGCGTTATCTCGCCCACAGCCTTTGTTTCGATCTAGTTAAATCTCAGTTTGTCATTAGCTAACTTACTTAACTAACAATGAATAACTAAGTTTCAATAATAAAGCGATAACTTTACCACTTTAGTTAGTTAATTAATTAATGTAAATCTGGTCATTACAGAGATATATTAAAAAAATTGCAAAAAAAAATCGGTTCAGCTCTCTGTAGCCTTCACACAAACGCACTATAATGTTTTGTATATAAGATAGAGTTTGGGTGATGGGAAACTATAAATAGTGATCATTAGGGCAACCAAAAATATGAATTAGCATTTTTTTTTTCTGAACGTTAATGACAAAACAACCAATATATTAATTCATTTAAGGAAAATCTACGACGTTTAACCCCTATTTATTACGGCATATTTTTGCATATTTCGTCATAAATGCATACTTTTACAAATTTTTACATATGTTAGAAGAATTTACGTGTATAACCAAATTCTGTTTTTTTTTTAAAAAAATTACTACCTATTAGAAAGCAAAACATAAATTAAAACAAAGCATAAAAATTTAACATTTAGGGGAATCAGCGTTTAAAAAAATTCTTAATAATGAATTCTAAATTAAAAGTTACGTGTTTTTCAACGTTGTAACTAATAATTGCATAATATAAAAAATTAAATTAAAAGTTAGTTTTTAAATCAATTAATTTTTCGTAAGAATATGCAGAAAATCAAGCAAGCTGTGTCAAAGAGACTAAATAATATATTAGCAAATACGGGGATTTTAAAACTAATAGAAATATTCTGTTTTGTAAACTTTGCAATAAACCAGTGTCACCATAAAATAACACTAGCAAATGAAAAACATATTGAGCTCAAAATTTGGACCGTTGATGTCGAAAGACGTTTCTCAATGTACAGGAGCGTTTTACGACAAAGCTTCATGTTTAAAAATTTAAGTGGTATGATTTTTATTTATTGCAACAATAATTAAAATAAATTTTTTCCCCTTTTTATTTTGTATTTTTGTCTGTCTGAATTTTTTGACATTTTTTATTTTTTTTTTTTTTTTGTTAGTTTTTGAATTAAAATAAATATGGGATATTCCAAGTCAAATCAACCAATGGTTTTAACCTACCTCCTCCGAATTTTATAATTTTTTGTAGAAATATAGTATATCATAGAACTAAATTAAATACAAAGTTTGGAAGCACTGATACATCTGGATCCGGAAATATGAGGTCTTGAAAATCGGAAAACAGTACAAAAGTGCACAAAGTTACACTTACTTAATTGTAATTTTCTTGAAAAGTATTATAGCTACGCATCTCGTAAAAGTCGCATTTGGAACGGTATTAAATCACCTTTGATTTAATATGCGACATGATTTTTTCTTTGAAAAAGTCAAAGGTCAATTTTCTTTATCTATAAGTCGGAAGCCTATATCTCCGAAAGCGACCTTTTTAAAAATTTGAAAAAAAATTATGCCAAAGATAGTTTCGTTCTCTACAGTTGTGAAAAATTTCAGAGTGGAGGTATTTTTGGATCAAGAAATAAAAATCAAATCGCAAAAGAATGTGATTAAAACTAGTCTAATAGTGCTGGAATGGTAGACGATTTTTCGATTTCGATTAGCTGGAACCGCTTATTTTGTAAGTTTCTACAAAAAATACATGAAACAAAAACGGGGGATGTGGGATGGGGGCAAATATTTCTTCATCGGGGTCAAAGGTTGGGTTGAAGGAATAAAAATCTACAAAAAGCTTCACAACTGCCCTGGAGTAGCCCCTAGAGGGATAAAATGTAAGACCGACCCTTACTAATATTTTACCTCGAACTTTTTTTTCGAACATACCTACCCTCTATCTCCACTCCCTAGAGTGGTAGGAGCACATTTTATAAACTTTGTAATGGAGCCTCCTTAGGGAGTGGAAATAGGGGGTAGGTATGTAGGTAGGGGTTAGGTAGGGTAAGGTATTTACCCCCAACTTTTTTTTTGATCATACCTAACCCTTATCTCTACTCCCTAGAGTGGTAGGAGCAAATTTTATATAAAAATTTAACTTTGTGATGGAGCCCCCTTAGAGAGCAGAGATAGGGGATAGGTATATAGGTAGGGGTAGGTATTTACCCCCAACTTTTTTTCCGAACATACCTAACCCCTATTCCCACTCTGTAGAGTGGTAGGAGCAAATTTTATAAACTTTGAACTGGAGCCCCCTTAGGGACTGGAGATAGGGGTAGCTATGTTCGGAAAAAAGTTGGGGGGTAAAATATTAGTAAGTGTCGGTCTTACATTTTATCCCTCTAGGGGCTAATCCGGGGAAGTTGTGGAGCTTTTTGTAGATTTTTATTCCTTCAACATAACCTTTGACCCCGATGAAGAACTATTTGCCCCCATCCCACATCCCCCGTTTTTGTTTCATGTATTTTTTGTAGAAACTTACAAAATAAGCGGTTCCAGCTAATCGAAATCGAAAAATCGTTTACCATTCCAGCACTATTAGACTAGTTTTAATCACATTCTTTTGCGATTTGATTTTTATTTCTTGATCCAAAAATACCTCCACTCTGAAATTTTTCACAACTGTAGAGAACGAAACTATCTTTGGCATAATTTTTTTTCAAATTTTTAAAAAGGTCGCTTTCGGAGATATAGGCTTCCGACTTATAGATAAAGAAAATTGACCTTTGACTTTTTCAAAGAAAAAATCATGTCGCATATTAAATCAAAGGTAATTTAATACCCTTCCAAATGCGACTTTTACGAGATGCGTAGCTATAATACTTTTCACGAAAATTACAATTAAGTAAGTGTAACTTTGTGCATTTTTGTACTGTTTTCCGATTTTCAAGACCTCATATATCCGGATCCAGAAGTGTCAGTGCCCTTAAATTTTATATTTGTCTTAGTGTTATGATATACTTTATTCATACCAAAAATTAGCAAATTCGGAGACAGTCATTTCAAAAACGGCATATTTTAAGTTGAGTTGATATGGTTTAACCCATATATCGCTCATTTGCGAGACGAGTGGCATAGCTAAAAAACGATTCAGAGATAATGCATTTAAACATTTTTAGTCAAACTGATGGGAAAAGTACAAGACACTTTTGGTCGCTCAGTGAAAAAAAGTGATAAAAATACAATTTTTAGATATGTTCTAAATTACAGTTCGTTTCATATTTCTACATTATCTACTCAAATAATGTGTTTCTTGAGTTATGTAACTCTTCTCGAAAATGAGCCATATGTATATATTAGGGTATTTTATGTTAGCTGGTTGGTGGCTAATTGTTACTTTTCATGTTTTCAAATTTTTTAAAAAATATACGAAATTTTACATCAACATGTATGTATGTATGTATTATGAGTTTTATAGAGCATATTTTTAACACTTAAAAGTGTTTTTTCAATGCATATTTTAGGCGCTTAAAACAAATTTTATAGAGCATATTTTTGGTTGCCCTAGTGATCACCATCGATATATTCCATTAATATATGACTGACCATTGAATGGAAAAATTAAAAACTTTTGTTTCAATCACAAAAAAAAAGAAACTAATTTAGGGAATTATTAATACTTCCAACAACAACCAAAACAAAATAAAAATATGAAATTCTAACTGTAAATTTAAGACAGTGTGTGTGTCTTAAACTATTCACACCGTACGTTGGCTGTATTATGTGTTATTGTAGTTGCTGCTGGCTGGGTGACAAAGAGACATTTTGAATGTTTTTATTCTATTGATATTAGGGTGGGTCAATTAGTATGGGCCATGGTTTCTTTGGCAAGTGCTCATCGCCTAGGTCTAAAACGAATTTTGACCCTCCGGAATTTGAGTCAAAGTTTCGTTTGAGATTTGAATGAAAAATTTCCTACATTTTGAAACCCAAATATAAAACTAACGGCAAGCTGTATTGGAAAGGTTTTATACTCCTCCGATTTCGTCTCTAGAATTTTAGTGTCTGTAAGCTTTTTCCTTTTAATTTATCGTTGAGTTGATATTTTAAAAAGTGCAAAAAGTGTCGTTCAAAATTTTGCTCAATTTTTGCAAAAAAAAGTTTCATTTTCAAATCTACCTATCTAAGCTGTTTTAATAACAAATAAAAGATTCTGCGAAGTGCCAGTAATACAACGCTACCATAAACCTTTGGTTGGAATAATCAGGTTAGACATAGGCTTTAAAATAATAAAAAAGTAAAGAACCGAAAGAAATAAAAATTGGCATTTTACTTTGTTAAACCCTTTTAGCAAAAAATCAGATTTTTAAAATATTCCCATTAAAATATAATTTGTGCACATTACCTGTTCCGTTAGTAAAATTATGGAGACCGAAATTCTAAACTTTCATAAATTAAAACCTCCTCTATACCGATGCAAAATTTCTCTAATTTTTAATTTGAAATATTAAGAACATAAAAAAATTTAAAACGTTCGATTGTAAATCAAATACACTGTATAAGTACATTTAAATATAAAACTAAATACTTAAGTTAAATTTTTCGCAAATTTTTGATTGGGAATGATATTGAAATGTTGGTGCTTTTCACTCAATTTTTTTGAAGGAAATAAAGAGAAAAAAGAAATAAATTTAAACTAATAAATGATTTTCAAATCATATTGATTTCATATTCATGGAAATGTGAATAACAGAACAAGGAGGTTTGCTTATTACTATAAAGCAAAGGTTAAACTAATGTGTCGTATGTGTGTCATATGCTCCCAATTATTATTACGGTAAATTATAAAGCTTCATGACCATATAAGTAGATACAAACACGGTATTATTTCTATTACAATTTAAACCCCAAAAAACATTATGCTAAATTTAAATAAGTAGCGTACAATAGAAAACAAAAATCTCATAAATTTCAAGAAGTGATTTGTGCAGCAACATACTCGTATGAATATGCAAATTATTGATTTAAAAATATTAAATTACACAAAAAAATGTTCAACAATTAATCAATCTTTTAAATGTTTCAAATACACTTGTCATAGTCATCTAAACGCTTGAGATCTTTGTGAGAAATATTTGCGGGCATGAATTGCTTATATTATGACTTTACGAAAATGGGAAAAAAACGTTGTCAAAATCATTTATTACTTCATAAAAGTTAAAACACTTTTGTTAATGCATATGCATGCAATTATCTCTTATTTTGCCCCAAATAAAAATTTTTTTTTAATATTAAGTTATTAAAATTGAATAAACTATAAAAAATGGAATGTATTGATTAATTATATTTGCTTTATATATTTAAAAATTTAAATTAAATGGGAATTTGTGAAACGTTAATCAAATATGATAAGCATTTCTAAATTTGATGACAAAAGTTATTGAAATGAATTAGTAACGGATTATTTATGTATAAGTATACAAATATATTTAATATGTTTTTTTTTTTGTTTGGATTAAATTAAAAAAATAAGCTTTTAAACCATGTGTACATGATTTAAAGTGTTTTGTAAGCTCTTAAAAAACATAATTTAATTATTTCTAGTAATTAATTAATTAATCAAATTATAATATTTAAATTTTTTTATAACCTTTACCGCTATTGATCATATACGTATAATGTGTTTCTATTGATGTTTAAAACATCAGAAAATATGACACACATTTAGTAATAATAATACTTAATTCATAAGTAAATATCGAAATATAATAGCCTGTTTCACGATGTCAAAATAATAGTTTCACTTTGCTTGTTGAGAGAAACAAAAATTTCAGTTTAGCTTCTCAATATCGGAATTGTATACGTGCGATGGCTGAAAGGAAGAAGCAAAAACGTACCAATTTTTAGACAAAAATAGATTTCACGATGTCGAATAAAATGTCAATGATACGAATGGAAACATCAAATTTAGTCACTTATATTTTTTGCTTTTGAGTATTGAAATAATGTGTGTGAAAGTTATTTTTATATATAAATACTAGTTAACCCGGCAAACGTTGTTTGCCATAAAAATTTGATCTAGGAAACATTTTTTAGTTCAAATATATTTGTTACTCCTCCACCGAACTACAAAAGTCAAGATTGATATGAGCAATCAATGCCTGCATTACTAATAATTTTGATAAATGACTATCCGCCATTTTTGGTTCTTCACTTTTATAGTTGGGGATAGGGAGAAATATCGCCTGTATCGCCCCCTCTGAGTATTTCTTAAAAAAAACGTAAACAAATTGTGTTCTACTGTACGCTGATATATATATCTAGTTTAAAATTTCATCGAAGTCGGTATGTAATTTCGGTGGGGCATAAATTTTCCCTTTGGGGCGGGTACCTTAACATTAAACATATGAAAAAGAGATGTGAAACTTTACATTTTTTAATCTAATAGTGTGTTAAAACACCAACAAAATTGAATAAAAACCAATTTCTTAGTTGGGGATAGGGAGAAAAAAACAGGGTGACACGAGAATTTTATATATTACAATAGATAGAAACAGGAAAAATAGAACTTGAATTTTTTTAAAAATGGAAATGTATTGCTTTGTAAATACTTTTGTTTGGTTTTTATATACTAAATGGAATATGATTCGCATTTAGTTTATAACTATTTAAATATAAGTATTTGCATTTTTTATTAACATCTTTGGGAAAAAGTCTCCTGACGAGTCTCTTAGGCAGAGACGAAATGGCCATAGAGACATGCTCATACCCAAAGCAATGCATTTCATATATTATATACTAAATATAGTATTTACAGATTTCATTCATTTCATTCACGACAACGGCAATATTTATTTCTTTTAAAAATGTTGCAGGACTGGTCATAATGAGTAGCATTTGCTTTTAAGCTCTCGATTTGAATATTCTGGACTTTTAATTTTCCATAAGGAAAGCATGGGCATGGACTTGTAAAGTTCAAAGAATTTATTCCAAAAAACTTTTTCCTTGGAGTTCATTTATTTTTTGTCACAAAATAAAAAAATTTATGTGTTGTTCACTCTAAAAAAATCTTATTGAAGTGAGTAAATTCGCCATCAGCAAAATATCAAAATCTGTTTGACATCGGTACAGCAAAGTGTACAATCACACAAAAAGCCCATGCACAACTCAACCGCTGGCACATACACTTGATTTCTCGTGCATGCTGTTGTTGTGTATGGGGCCCTTAATTTATAAAAAATAATACGGATTACAATGCGTCCCTAAAAGCTCGATTTAAATAACTTAAAAACTTAGATAAGTTAGATGAAAGTTGTTGTGCGACTATTTGTGGCATTTTATATATCGATAGTGTCATTTTTGACAAGAGACTCCATATCTTACCATAAAAAGAAGTAGTATTTGCCCAAAAAGATCTGGTTGTCTTAGGCTGGATAGCATGAATGTGAGCATTTGAACTAATTTACCAGTTGTCATAATTATTTATTACCTGCACAAAGTAATTGCATATATATATTACACTCACGTTTTGAGTAAACATTGATTTTACTATTTTGGCAAACAATTTGGTTTTTTCCAATTTTCTTACATTTTGGTAGATTTTTTCTTTAGCATTTAAAAAAACACAGCTGTATAGTTTTGTTTCTTTAGTGAAGGAATAGTACAGAAGTCAAACTGAACATGTTTTTGACCCCAGCTACGATAGTCTCATCTAAGTTCTTCATGTTCTGTATATATTCATGACCAAATATCAACTAATTTATTCACACTTTTCTAGAAATCATATACTAGAATCATTTTTTCCTTTTCTATACTTACGTACATACATAAACTTGTATGAGTTGGTCGAAGTAAAGTCAAACACAACACTTTCTATCATATTCTCCTTTACTCACCATCACTGCATTTTTTTGTAATTGCCATCTTATTTGGATAAAACAAAATTACAGTTTATTTTTATTCTTGCCCTCTTATTCCATTTTATCCACATTAGTCGACATCGAGGACATGTACGACTGCACCCGTGGTGGTTAGAGTGCAGCTCCAGAAGCGAGCGCATTGCATATTATATGCTGAAGACTCGAGTCCGAGCCCCAGGAAAAGTATGTATATACGAGTATTTAAAAAACATAAAAAGAAAATACCAATTTTTTTTTAATTTTATTTTAGAAGAATACTCAGGGGTAAACCTCTACTTTTGGAATGTTGAATATATATGTACATAGATATAGATAGCTGTTAAGTGCCTTATGTCGATGTGACAAATTATTGTCAATTTGATTACTCAAAGGCCAGTGTTATACCTTCATCTTTTGAATGATCAACCTAATTGTCCCATTTGGATGTTGAATGTGAGTGATCAGCTTCATTTATGTAGATTAGCTGTTCTTCCCAGAAGGTGGAGCTGTACTCCTAATCATTCGTTTCTTGGTGAAATGTCAGGGAGCGGTTTCGTGAAGATGGACTTCTGGGTGGAAATATAATTTTTAAAAAACCGCAAATTTATTTTCTATTTTTTTTTTTCTCCTTCGCTGTAATTTGAACCCCAAAAGTACAAAAACTATGCACATCTGTACAAAAAGTACAATAACGTATAGCCACTTAAAAGTTTTCAGTTGTTGTTGTTTAAGTGTTTGACGGAATTTTCGTCAATTGTTGACAGTAGTTTAAGTCATCATTAGCATGTTAATGTGGGGCATTTAGTTTTATTAAGAGCTCATTAACATAAAATTAAAAGAAAACCCGCACTAAAATTTATTTTTTTTATTAAGAATAACAAAACAAAAGAAACATATTTACATAAAAGAAGAGTTTAAGTTATTTACATTATATACATATGTATGTACTTACATACATATACATAAAGGCATACATGAAAAATTTTTAACAATAACACAATATACAACTTAATGGCTTTCTTAAGCCCAACCACCAGATGGTTGCCAACCTCCGCCTCCTCCACCACCAGAAGAAGACCAACCTCCGCCCCCACCACCTCCTCCTCCGCCCAGTTTAATGATCTTTATTATTTTGGTAGATGAGCCACCACCTCCACCTCCGCCTCCTCCAGACCAACCGCCTCCACCACCTCCAGATGACCAACCACCACCACCGCCGCCTCCATGTCCACCACTATCACCACCACCTCCTCCAAGGCTAATAATTTTTACAATTTTTATATCACCGCCGCCACCACCACCACCTCCTCCTCCGGAAGACCAACCACCTCCACCACCGCCACCTCCACCGGAAGACCAACCACCGCCACCCCCTCCTCCACCACTTGACCAATCACCACCACCACCGCCGCCACCTCCGTCTTCAGTTATTATTTTAATAATTTGAACATCTCCACCACCACCGCCACCACCACCTCCACCAGAAGACCAACCACCACCACCGCCACCTCCTCCTCCTCCACCTGAAGACCAACCTCCACCAGGTTTAGGCTTAGCAGACACTGATGCTGCCCCGAGTAAAAGCAAACAGACAAAGGCCTTAAATGAAAAAAACAGGGACCGTTATCATTATGAGTTTTATAATAAAAATTACACAATAATGATTATATTGTGAGTTTTAAAGATTTTCTTCAATGGTAATGATTATTTTTGAGCAATATTAATAAAAATTAGCCATAATCATTATTTTTGAGCAAAAGAAATAAAACTCAAAAATAATCATTATTTATGATTTTTATTTTTTTCCCTCAAAATAAAACTCACTTTCAATTTATGACTTTTTTTGAGGTTTTTTACATGTAAAAATTTGGTCAGAACTAATAAAAGAAAAAATATTAAGACATGCTTGTTCATTTTGTTATAGAAAGTATCATTCTTTTGCACAAAAATTATTTTTTTTCATACATCATATATAAAGTAAATTAAAAGTGAGTTTTATTTTGAGCGAAAAAAATAAAAATCATAAATAATGATTATTTTTGAGTTTTATTTCTTTTGCTCAAAAATAATGATTATGGCTGATTTTTATTAATATTACTCAAAAATAATCATTACCATTGAAGAAAACTTTAAAAATCAAAAATTTAAAAATCATGACGGATATGCAAAGATTGTTAAAAAATAATAATAATGGTGCAAAAAATTTTTATTTATGTCCGTTCTAAGTGATTGATTTTTTGATTTAAAAAAACGAACAATAATCATTATTTACGGTCTCTGGAAAAAAATAATTTGGTTTTTAAATGTCGTATTCATAAAAATTATTGTACGTTTATTAAAGGCTATTCAATACAATTAAATTTAAAAAAAAAATAAAGCAAATAAATCAATTTGTTTTTGTATGAATGCAGCAGTTCATTTTTAGCACACAATTTTAAATATTTGAACTCTTCTTAAATATTTAAATATAACTATCTACTTTTCAGGAAAAGGTATAAAAAAATTTAAAAGTTTATATCATCCCCCAACAAATAACTCAGAAAAATATTTTAATTTAATAAGTTGTATGCCAACATATAAAACAACTTTACTTGAATATGCTTAAAATTTTGATTGTGGCTTCGTTTTTTATTTCTTCCAATAAAATATAAATGTTCACACTTGGAGTTATTAATAAACGGAGCGGTAACGATGCAGCAGCTTCTTTTAAAAACCAACACTTATTGTTCAATAAATGAAGTGTTGTATCAATACAAACTTGTGAATCTAAGAGCTTTTACAATAGATAGCCCGTCGACAAAACTATTTTCTAGCATTTGACTTATTTTACATAACTTCTGTGCAATTGGATAAACCACTTGCTTTAAGCTAAGTTTGTTGGAGAAGCATCTTTCAAAAATCATATATTTACAATATATGTAAAATTTTTAATTTTTTCATTTATAAATGGTCGCCGTAGTGTGTTGGCTTATTAGACGAGAGATGCGGATTCAAACCCTAGCTCTAACATCTTGAAAAAAAGAAATATTTCAGTTTGCTGGCAAAAGCTCTGAGAGTAAGTGACTGCCATAAGCAAGCTTCTCAATACCAGTTCCAGTTTTAAATTATAACATGATAAACATGACTTTTAATTTCAATTAAAACTAGCATAGTATACATTTTACTTTGAGAAAATTAATTTTTATTTGTCGAAAAATCGTTTTATATTATATTTACCCGTAGAAGAAGTGACTGTGATCCAGTTTATTTAGACAACATGGAAGTTCCAAGAGCAAATTGTATTAAATACCTCGATATACATCTAGATAGAAGACTGATATGGAAAAATCATATACAAGGGAAGCGAGACAATCTTAATCTCAAATGTATTGACTGTGTGAAGTAGGTCTGAAATTTCTTCGAATAAAAAAGTTTTACTTTATAAAACTATACTGAAGCCCGTCTGGACATATGACATCCAATTTTGGATTACAGCTAGTAATAATAATATTGAGATTTTGCAGCGTTATCCGTCTAAGACGCTTATGCTCCATGGTATATGACTCATAAAAATATTCATAAAGATTTAAATATTCTTACAATCAGAGATGAGATAAATATTTTAGTTTGCGTTAACTTGAACTATTAAGCAATTACTCTAACGTGCTTGCAATTACCTTACTAGATGAAGACTATGAAATTCATAGATTGAAGATTGGAGGAGTTCCCTTAAAGAAAATAAATTTATCAGTACGTACTAGTAAATATAAAATGTGAATAATTTAGATTAAGAATATTATAGATTAGAAATTTCTAATATTTAGTATTTGGACATTGAAACATCTGTAAATTAAATGGAAAACAAAATTTATACGAATGCCTATATTTATATATTTTGATTCTCTTATAAAAGCAAATTATAAATTCAAATTACTGTGAATATTGAATTTGTTTACAAAATTTATTTTACTTCTAAAGATATCGCTACATAAATATACCGTATACACATTATAAAGTATATAAAGCGAAAATAAAAGACTTAAGCAACGAACTTTCAACAATTTAAAATAAAAGAAACAAATTGGTTGAGCACTATTGCAATGGCCATAGAGACAAGCTGTTTGCTTGTTATTTTCAAATTAAATATTTCTGAAATGAAGTATGAATAACTTCGATATATGGTAATTGTTTTATATTTCGCAATACCGTAATATAACTTACTGAAAAATATTAGTCAAATAGGTCAAATATTGACCAATCTTTAATGCAGCATTTTAAAGTCGGTAAAATGTTCGTCTTATGTGTTATCAATCAAGTAAAGAAATTGTAGTTGCTGGAAAGGAAATGAAGCTTTTTACAAGCAAATTTTTAAAATGTTGGTTGTGAGTTGGCATATTTGACATCGTTCTGACCTCTGACATTTCAACCGAACGAAAATAAATACTAGCAGCGTAACCCATCCCAGGTTGCAGAGCAATATATGTATTGGTTATCGTAGTATTTTGTATACATATACATATGCGTAAAAAGATTTATAGGTATTTTCCTTCCAATATTTCGTTACTTTTTTGTAAAATACGGAAAGAAATATTGACTGACTTCATAAATGAAGTTTGCACTGGAGGAAAATTCATTACATTTTATGGCAACACTGCTAAAATGGCATTTCATAATGGCACATTTTTGAAAATTTCAAAACCTATAAACTTTTGTATAACTATCATAAATATGCATAAAATAATAAATTTTACAAAATAAAAATAACCGTTCTGGCAAAACTATAAGGTAGTAACGCATTACAAATAAAAACAGTGCACAAATTTAACACATGCTGCGAAATGAAAAGTTCTGCTATGCATTAATGAACTCTCGTCATTGCCAAAACTGTGTATAATGTGCTAATAAACACTAATACTGCACATTTGCATTGCAAACTGCATTTATATAGTCAGTCATAATAGCAGGAATCACTCTTAGCTGAATTATCCCTCTACGCGGTGTAGAGGCCTAGACTGCAAAGACTCAACTGGCTTGGCTGGCTGAGAGCAATAGCTTTCTGACAGGGTTTCCCATGACAGAAAGGCAGTTTAGGAGCGGTTAATAAGAATTATCTCAGAGGCTGGATCAGGGAAAACAACAACATCATATCCAATACCATTATGATATTTTATTCCTCCCCTAATTTAAACTTTACTGTGCAGGCTTTCTGGAATTGGAAAATATAACACTGGCCATTCAATAATAAATCAATAGCAACCGATTTCCTTGCGCTTAGCATTTTTAAAGTAGGACTTCTCTTTTTTCTGACTGATATCAGTTATGTTGGCTTACTAAGACGACAGCGCCAGGTTCAAATCTCAGCTCTGACATCTTGAAAAAACAAAGAAATATGAAAAAATTATTTCTTTCAGCGACTACCTCTCAGCAGTCTTCTGGCAAAACTTTGGGAGTAATTTATTGCCATGAAAAAGCTTCTCAAATCTGTCGTTCGGAGTCGACTTTAAACTGTAGATCCCGGTACTGATGGATAGAAATTAACACGCACAAAATTGAGTGCTGCGAGAAGCTAGGCCGTAACCCTGACACAGGGTTTTAATGGCCAATTATGTATGTATATATGTATGTATGATATCTTGTTTTTTGGGATATTTTTCTTGAAATATGTTGTTCAAGTAGAAGAAGTGCAACACGTTTACGTTTCAAACCCTCCGGCTATAATTTATTTAGCTCCTAGGGCTATTATCTCCATATAAGTCCAAAATTTTGTTCAAAATAATTTTACTTGCTGTCATTTTTTGAAACTTATTTTGTGGTTCATATGTCCCTTCACCAGGTTCTTAAAAGATTTATGCAAATATTTCGTATATGAGCAGTAAGTTGTGTTTAAAGAAAAGTTCTTTTGCACAGATTAGTTTAATGGCCAATATGGAATCAAGTATTTATAATAAAATCCAATTTAAAATTGCCACAAATATTACGGAGTAACACACACACACAATCGTATTTAAGTACTTATGTTTTTATGCGGTTATTTTACAAATGCAGAGAAAAATATTATTTTTTGAAAAACCATATTAACTCGTTGGTTATACACTTATAATCACTTCTTAGCTTTTCACTTTCAACGTACTTTCATGATGCTTTCACTATATTTATTCCTGTTAATCCTTGGTTTTTTATTAAAAACCTTTAAATTGTTAAGACCAAACGGTACAAAGACTATTGGTTTACTGACATTATATGGCAGATGTACCCAACTTATATAGCACAATTGTGTCAGTAGAGTCATTCCATTGTATATGGATGCATATTACAAGAAAAATTCATATATAACCGGAAAAACTATTATATTTTTCCTTTAATTTTGGGAAAAATAAAGAAAATAAATGGCAAAGACAACTACCGCACACTCACAATCATCTTACTGCTGCCCCTTTTGGCTGTCTTCTCTTACTTTTCAAACAAAATTAAAAACGAAGATGATTGTAATGGTTTTTCCACAACACAAGACCAAGCAACTTAAGCTTATAGTTGGCATTGTAGACACTTGAGTTGTTGCAGTAACGCTGCAACTGCATCTTTTCAAAAACAAACAATTATTGTTCAATAAATGAAGTGTTACATCAATACAAACTAGTGAATCTACGAGATTTTAACATAGACAGCCGGTCGACCAAAATATGTTTTTGCATTTGACTTATTTAGCGTTTTAAACAATTTTACATTCATTCTGTGCAATTGGACAAACCACTTGTTTTAAGACAAGCTTGTAGGAGAAGCATCCTTTCAAAAATCAAAACAAAATTATATAATAATTGTAAAATTTAGAAGACTTATAAACATGGTTTTCTTTTCAATTTAAAATTATAGCATGATTAACATTTTGTTTTCTTTTTTTAAACTTAATGTAAAACTAGCCTGTGGCGCAGATACATTTTGCTTTGCAAAAATTAATTTTCTTGTAACTGGCAATGTCATAAAATTTATTTCTGTGCATATTTTATCGTATCATTTTAATCAAATTTGTAGGAAAATATGAAATGCAACAATCAAAAGTTACAACTAGATGCAATGTAATACGAGCATGTACAATATATTAAAATTTAAGTTGCAATAAAAAATGTTGCAAGTGATTGATTAATTTATAGTTTGCTTGTGTTTGATGAGGTGTGAAGAGTTATTTAATAAGCTTTAGTTTTATAAAATAAAATTTTCATGAAAAATTGTCTGAAAATTATTTACAAACCAGAGTGCAGTTATCCGTCCAGCCAATCTTATTATATTATATCCCTATGCATACTCGAATGATAAAATAGTAAATTAAAGATATTAATTTTAATGACACTCTCACTTTTTTTTAGTCAGTTTGGTTGGTTGTTAACGACTTTTATATTCAAATAGTTTCAAAATTAAATTACGGCTGAGATCGTGGTCCTGATAAACTTAAAATAGTTATTTGAAACCGAATTGCTTAGCATTACTTCTTCAATATTTTGGCACAGGGTTGTAATAGTCAATTATGTACATAAGTATTAGGGATGACGAACGGGATTGATTTTAAGATATTCCGAGATTTCGGGATTTTGAAAATCCGATTAGTCCCGGGATATCCCAGAATTTCGGGATTATATGTTAATTAGTAAAAATATCTACAAATTTTTAATATTTTTTTATTTTTTCATTTATTGTACGATTTTCAATAGCCTTAAGATCCTTATACTGGTATTCTTATGAGAAGTAACATCCATTAAGGAATATGTTCAACACTAATTTTTGATTTGTATACTTCAAAAGCCGTGGTAGTCGCCGTGGTCTAGTGGTTAGTGTGTTGGCTTACTAAGATATGAGCCCTGGGTTCGACACCAAGCTCCGACATCTTAAAAAAAAATGAAAAAAATATTTCTTTCGGCGACTACCTCTCAGCAGTCTTCTGGCAAAAGCTCTGAGAGTAATTAATTGCCATGAACAAGCTTCTCAAGTCTGTCGTTCGGAGTCGACATTAAACTGTAGGTCCCGGTACTCATGGATAAAAATTTACACACACAACATGAATGCTGCGAGAAGCTAGGCCGTAATCCTGACTCAAGGTTGTAAAGGCCAGTTATGTATGTATTCTTCAAAAGCCATCATTTTTTACAGATTTTATTTTTTTTATTTTTATTTTATTTTTTACTTTATACTTGTATGTTGAGCTTGTTTACTTATATATTCAAATATAAAATAAGAGTGTTTCTACTTATTAGCGTTGTTTACTTACACGATTTATCCAGGCTGCCACATATGTTATTAAAATATACTTGTTTGGTACAGTAATAAAAAAGGGACGAAATTTGATTCCCACCAAATATTCCATTCGCATAAAATATGCTTCTAAAATTGTAAATGAAAATACTTAAATATGTATGTTTCTATAAAGAAATATAAGTATAAATATGTAAATTCATAATCCCGAAAATCCCGGGATTTTGGGATTCGGAATATCCCGATCGTCATCCCTAGTAGGTATATATACATTAGGGTGTCCCAAATAAAATTAAAAATTGGAATTCGTCGGAAGATCATTCTTAATTTGGATACTCATGAGGAAAAGTATTTTTGAGAATTTTTTCAGATTTTTCAGAAGTGGTTTAGAGGTCGCGCAAATTGATTTTTGATCAAAAATCGAACTTTTTGAAATCTATTTAATTTTTGGTTATGAATTCGTAAAAAATCGATATTTTCTCGACTTCTGAGTCAATATTGTCAAAGAAAATATTCCGATCTTTAATTTTATGTGCATAAATAATAAGTTTCGGCAATGATTTTGCACATTTTGATACATTATATAACAGTTTTTCCTAAATTTTCAACAAATATCGAAAACAATGGTTTATAACTTTTAAAATTTGTATAAAGACTAAAAAAACTAATGATGCAGTTTAAAAGATTATTAAGTTTTAAATAAGTTAGCAGAAAAAAAATAAATTTTCTTTTACCGTTTTCGAGTTGTACTCTTTTAAAGCTTTATACCCATTTTTAATACTGAGTGGACTAGGTTGGCATCGGAATTAAATATACAACAATTTTATAAACAACAACAAAAAAATTTGATTTTTTATAAATCATTTATTGGGGTTCTTGCAATGCTGCTCTATGCCCTGCGGTAAATACTGAAAGTCTGTTTCAGAAGTTGTGATATTAAAATAACTACTAGCCAAGGCCTCACCACGTTCTGCGACATCATTTACAACTTGCAATTATTGAACTCTGTGTTTTGCTTCCTGGAATGCCTTAAAAAACAGATAAGTGCAGGACAGTAAAATAGCGGTTATTTATTAATGCTTGAGATAAATTTTACGGCTTGAGATAAATTGTTTTATGCTGGAATCTAACTGAAAATGTTCAATTTATGTGTGCGGATACGACAAGCTCCAATACAAAACGGCGAATCGGGGCATGCGTTTTACTTCTCCAAAAATTAAAAAAAAGACGTCATATCTTTGGCATGTCGCCACTATATGTTAGAACTAATTGCTGGATCAGCGTTTGGGGAGGATCAAATTACATCCCCACAAATTAAAATATTAGTCACTCTTCAGCAAAAGTGGGCCAAAAACAATTTTTAGGATTGTACGAACCACGAAATTGTTGGAAAAATTATCCCAATTAATTATTATTGATACGAAAAGATCTAATAATTTTTGTAAAAGGGCAGCTGGAGAATATGCAACTTAGGGAAGATTATAAAGAAATGCACAACTGAGCCTTATTTTTTTGGGTGATAGACCTGAGCACCATCCAACAATAAAATCTCCTGGAGCTATTAACCGAGCTCGCTGGATGATCAAAATTATATACTCTCTTAAATTATGTATTCTTCAATAGCAGCTACAACCTTTTGTTCAAAATTCAGAAATTGATGCCTTCTGAAACAGACTTTCAGAATTTACTGCAGGGCATAGAGCAGCATCACAAGAATCCCAATAAATCACCCTTATTCTATTTGGCGTCGTCGATAGAAGGCAATGCCGTTTTTAGTCTTTTTTTGCAGATCGGTATTCTAGTTGGCAATATTGCCGTTTATCGATCACTGTTAACATATTTTTGGTATTCTGTAAGCAAAATTGACGTCGTTATTGTCTTTAATTGCCAATGATTTTGTCGTCTTCATTTTTGGTGTTGCCTTGTGTTGTTCTTTGTTAAATTTGGTTTATTAAATAAATAAATATATAAAATATAAGAAAAAGTGTAGTTGAAAAATACTTTTAAATTAAAAAATTTCAGTTAATGTGTAGTTCTGTTCATTTGGGGCTATAATCTCGCTGTGTGTTCCGTCCACACGACCAATTACACCTGGAAATCCTGTTTTTTTTCGAAAAATTAAAATTTAACTTCTTGCCTTCAGCTTTTGTCATGCTAAATTTTATTAACTGTGGACGAGCTATCTCTATGGCGTCCAGTGTTTCGGCCAAAACCTTCGCCACCATTGGCTGTGAAAGTTCCAGGTTATAATCGTTTCAAACCCCTGGCCCAGAATCGTAATGTAGCTGCCAATTTTATGGTGTTTGGAAAGTACTTTGATCGAGTTCCTTTTTTAAATTGGGATCCATGCCACATATTTAAATAATGCCTTATTTACCATGAAATAACTTTCAAATCTTAAAAAATGTAATGAAATTAATAAAAAAAAACTTTGAACATGATGATTTTAAATTTACTTACTTCTAATTGGGCAAGTAAAAAATGCACGACTTCTGCAGTCATTTTTCCACAACTAAATTGGTTTTAATTTCTTCTTCTGGATTTTATTTTATTTTTTTTTATTTTTCACGAAACTATTTTTTTTTTACCCAACAATGAACAAACAAAAAAAAAAATGAAAAAGCTGTCTCAAACATTAGAGATGTGTGCTGTATTTTATTAACATTATCGATAAACAGGCAACGTCGTCGTAATACTCTTATGGAATACCAAATTAACATTAAATTGACGTTGCCGTTGTTTAAAATTGCTATTGCCTTAAAATTGCTATTGTTATTGCCGACGCCAAATAGAATAAGGGTGAATGATTTATAATAAATCTAATCTTTTTATTGTTTATATAATTGTTGTATAACCTAGTTCACACTTTATAGTATTAAAAATTTCATACAGTGGGTACAAAGCTTTAAAAGGGTACAACGCGAGAACGGTAAAAGAAAATTTATTTTTTTCCCTGATAACTTATTTAAAACTTAATAATCTTTTAAACTGCATCATTAGTTTTTTTAGCCTTGACACAAATTTTAAAAGTTATAAACCATTGTTTTCGATATTTGTTGAAAATTTAGGAAAAACTGTTATATAATGTATCAAAATGTGCAAAATCATTGCCGAAACTTATTATTTATGCACATAAAATTGAAGATCGGAATATTTTCTTTGACAATATTGACTCAGAAGTCGAGAAAATATCGATTTTTTACCAATTCATAACCAAAAATTAAATGGAGCTCAAAAAGCTCGATTTTTGATCAAAAATCAATTTGCGCGACCTCTAAACCACTTCCGAAAAATCTGAAAAAATTCTCAAAAATACTTTGCCTCATAGTGGTCCAAAATAATCTTGATCCCCAAAAAAATTTTTTTTTGGGACACACTAATATACATGTATGTATTATTATAGATTTTTTTTTTATTTGCGACCAATTCTCAGGGGTATACCCCTCCTAAATGCAGTGAATTGAATTGGAATTTTTTGAAAGGACAGTACATTTATAACAGAATATACATTTTTGTTTTTCTTAAATTATTAAGCGCCTTAGGAATGAGACAAATTGGTTTGAATTGAATGATAAACAGTAGTTGCATCATCGTTGCATGTTGATTGTGTGGTGAGTGTCTTCGCTAAGTAGGTTTAGCTGTTACCTGCTACTTCCCAATATGTGGCGCTTTTCTCTTGATCATTCGTTTTTTGTTGACATTGGTTAAGGGGAAATAAAGTGGAATGTCGGGGAGCGGTTTCTTTGCAGATGGTCTTCTTGAAGGGGGAGGGGAGTGGGACCTCTTATTTTTAAATTATAATTTTTAAAAAACAGGAAACTAACTTTTTTCATTTTTCACCTTTGCTGGGATTTTAACGAACGCTCTAACAACTATACCACGCACCCCCCATGTGAAAAATTTATCACATGGTGTTTAAGTCTTTTCTAACATTTTAATCATGTAATATGATTTTTTTATGATATATTCTAACTACTTTGATCATAAATTCATGACAATATGTCAAATAATCAGGTTATAACCAAATTAAATTTATTAAAGTACTTATAGTTTTATGCCCGTATTCATAAAAAATAAAATTGGTTTAAAGAGTGCTTATTTGACATATTTCTATGGAGTAATTGTCAAAAAAGCAATTAATAAAACTGTTTTATTTTTTATGAATAAGGGCATTATAGTTCAGTTAATAAAGTTTTTTTAATTAATAAAGGGCTTTAAGAAATTCATTTTTCTTTCTATTTCAGTGACGAGTTTTAATAAAAAAATAAGAACTTAAAAATCCACAACTCGTTGAAATTACCAGCATACAGAGTGAATGTAAATTGAACTACAATAAAATGTGTCTGTCACAAGCCATCAATTTGTATGTTTGAATGTCCGATTTTCAAACACAAATAATACCGAAATCAAAATAAAATTATATATTTCAAAACAAATTCTTCAACAAAAATAATCAACGAAATCATCAAACCACCATATAGTCAAATAGAAAATCTGAACGTTAAACAAGTTTAAAAAAGCCACATTTGAAATCACCTGATCAGGGTTACTTTCTTGAGTAACTCTAGCCTCCATGAAACAAAAAAGGTTTCAGCCTTTAAATAAAAATGCGGTGAAATTAAAGTCGGGTGTAGATCTTTTTTTTTTTTAATATTTTGCCTGAAACTTTCAAACGGTTTGACCAATTTTATGAAAGCAGCAAAAATATAATAAAATTTTCTTTAAATAGAACTTTTTTAATTGTTTCGTAATTATTCCGAACTTAGTGGCAATATTTTTAATTTATTTCAAAATTAGTATGAGTTTTTCTCTTTTCTCTTTCTTTAAATAGAACTTTTTTAATTGTTTCGTAATTATTCCGAACTTAGTGGCAATATTTTTAATTTATTTCAAAATTAGTATGAGTTTTTCTCTTGTCAAAAAATTTATAAAAAAATTATAGGGATAAAAATTTTACATATTAAACATTCATCTTTTATCATGAGAATTGGTTAACAAAAGTTAAAAATAAAAAATGACCATTTGTTTTGGCAAAATCCGCAAAATCCAAGTGTGTAACCTCCGAATAATGCATTCATTGCACAATAATTTTTGTTTTAATTCAAATCCTCTTGCCATTAAAATTATGAATTTGTAACAAAATAAATAAGAAAAAGTCAAATACATAACTACTTTTATTACATACGTACACTCATGGTACTATGATTATTAGGTACTCTTTCATCGTCAGCTGATAGTTTTATTTTGGCTATCGTTTCTGTCAAAGTTGTTTGTGTTTTACTAATATTTTTTGTGTTTGTTTTGTTTTGTTTATTCATAATAAATATGTATGTTTTTTTATATTTTTTTTTTTAGGAAAAAATTTTTTAGGAGTTTTTTACAATAGGTCTGTTTGCGTACTCAAAAATTTTTTTAATTTATAGAAGATTTTATTGGACCGTGTTTGTGAATATAAATTGTCAGTAAGTAGAGAAAAAACAGAAGTTTCTGGTTTTTATTTGAAAAATTTTGAAATTTGCTAGTTAAATAAAAAATAATTTTTAGAGATAGATATGTACATATATTCTATATGAAAAACAAAACATTTATGGAAATATATGTACATGCATGGAAATTTGGTTATTATATTGATCGATTTTCATATTGTGCTGTTGTGGATCGCTAATTTGAGAAAAGAATATCTAATCGTAAATTTCTTCGTCTGTTACATGTTACGTTTTTATTTGTAACTTTATTAAACAATTTAATATTATGATCAAAACAATGTTCCAAAAATTATTAATGGCAGAGAAATCGCTCATTTATATTTTAACTTCATTTATTTGTTTATTTTTATTTTCACAATCAACTATTTTCATTATTGTATTATTTTTTATTTTTGGGGAGTAAATTTTATCCAATTTTCTGTAAATTTTTTACCGAGTAATTTTTAGTAGATTTCACTAGAAAAGTGGCCAAACAGACCTTATGTATATATAATGTTTTTTTTTATTTTCTTTTCTACAGCCAACTGTTGTTTGACAGAAACGACAATGAAAAACAATGAAAATGCCCTGTTGTTTTTTGTGTTGTAAATGTGTCATAAATATATATTTTTTGTGTCATTTGTAGCACACGTTTCAGAGATGTTGCAATTCGTTTTTCCTCTTATCAGCGAAAGCAGATAATGACGTAAGAAATTGTAGTGTGCCAGCATTACAAGTTTAAGTAAACATGCCCCTAACAATTGGGCCAAACTAATGGCCTTTATATGTTTTAATGAAATCCTCTGGTTTTCATGTGGGTTATATGCAGTCATATGCTATGCTATGCATCTTCTTGGAACAAAACGTTTGATTTTTTATTGTTTTTACCTCTTACATGAGGAAAAACAATAGTGCAAAATAGTCATAAAAATATACATAAAATATATGTATTTTTTTCTCTATATTACAGTTGCATTTACACTGTTTTAATGTTAATGGTATATTTGGTAGAAAACAAAAAAAATTTATTAACACACCGCCTAGTGTTTCAGCGAATTATTGTTAAAAAAAATAAATATAATCTGGTAGAAAATTTTCCATTGCTGTCCATCATTTCATGTGTTAAATTCAGAATTACTTTTAAAATTGAATGCTCTTTCATCTGTTCTTCTCCATATGACAACGGTCTGCTATATACTATACTTATATATATGCCTTGTCAGTCACCTCACCAAATTCTGTTAAGATGATTAAAAACTAAAGTACTGCAAAATGCAACTTTTGTGTAAAAATGTCAATTTTAAAAAACCATGCTATGCAGAAGTCATGAAGTCTCAAACACAGTGTCATGCCATGCCATGCAAAGTCATCATAGTGTCTTAACATGTTATTGCAAATCGCCTAAGCTGTTGTAGCTTGCTGTGTTGAATACCTTGACTACGAATGTTTTTGTGCATGAGTTTAGTATTGCTGCATAAATATTTTGATGTGTACAAAATGAGTATAAAAACAATGTATAGGTTTGACTCTAACATATTTTAGATTGTCTTAATATGTCATTGTCGAACATATTTCAACGGCATAACATGCCATGGCAATTACCTGATGTGACACTTGTTTCTATGTTGTATAGATCAACATGTGCAGGACTTTATTAAAAACATGAACTCAAACTGTATATTAATAATTTTAAATGTTTTATTTTAAAGTAAGTGGAATAATAATGTAGTGGCCGTGGTCTAGTGGTTAGTGTGTTGGCTTACTAAAGCGAGAGCTCCGGTTCCAGCCCCGGCTCTGATATCTTGCAGCAAAGAAATTTAAAAAAAAATATTTCTTTCGGAGACTACCTCTTAGCAGACTTCTGGCAAAAGCTCTAATTACCATGAATAAGCTTCTCAAGTCTATCGTTCGGAGTCGACATTAAACTCATGGGTAAAAATTGACACAAAAAACATGAGTGTTGTGAGAAGCTAGGCCGTAATCCTGACACAGGGTTGTTAAGGCCAGTTATGTATGTATGTAAGTTGAATAATCTTAAAAAGGCAATTATTATTACATATTTTTTATTAGATACCAGCTGACCTAACAGACGCTATCTTGTCCAAATTAGAAAAAATGTTTGCGTTGGATTTTTAAAGTGCGATGACAAGAGGTAAATTAAAATTTTATTCATACACATGCACATATGTAGGTTTGGGGTAAGTTTGGTAAGAGGTAGCCGTTTTCTGATTTTAGGTAAATCAAATAAGTAGGCGTAAAAGTGGACGGGGAAAAATTTTCATTCCGTAAAAACTTTACCTAAATCGGTGCAACTCTTTTCCGATTTTTAGATAAATATAAAATAATGGGCGTAAAATAGGCGTGGCAATTCCAATTTCTATTAGAAGTATTAAAAGCTATAAAACACCCTTTAGTGAAACTCACTCATTGTCAAAACTACCGTAGAATTTCTTAAATACACAGTGAATATAACATATCTGCTATGTTTGGCTACGCCACAACTTGGAAGGCCATTTACAACAACGAATGATTTTGTCCAACAAAAACAAATTGTTTTTATACTTCATAATACTACAAAAATAATCGCGGGCAATAATAATTTCACCACATAATTTCCTACTGACCTCAAATGATGCATCATCTGTCATACCATATTTCTGTATATACACTTTATGAAATAAATACAGTAGCACTTTTTGCTTAAACCAACTTATACTTTCTTATTGTTGCATTATTTCTTTTAATTAAAAAATTGTTTTTTCATTTAATTTATAGAATTTTTAACAAAATCGTATTTAATTTTTTGCGCAAAATACTCAAATCGCGGGGACTAAGTATTGGAAAGACCTTGTATCGATCTTAAATGCATAAGATGGTTTACGGACAAATCAAGGACCGCCAATGGTGTCGGAGCAGAAATAGTTAGCTAGAATGCATAGATCTCGGTATCTATGTCTTTCAGACTGGGATTTATACAGTTTGAGAATGCTCAGCAAAAATATCTAATAAGGGCATCAGAGGTGCGTACATTACTATATTTTTTGTGGTTTGCTAAGTCCCCGATAACTTTAAGATTTTATTTAATGACATTGCTGACGGAATGCCAGAAAGAAGTCTTTATTATTTCAGAACCCTATGGTAGAATTAATTGGGGGAAATCCAGGAGGAGGATAAGAACATCCTCGTAGGATTGTGCCTTTCTTGTATGGAGAAGGGCTGATTAGACTATGGAGTTCGAGTGTTAGTAGTCGATTTTCTATGGGGAGATTTCATCTCAGTACGTTACATCTCCTGGCTAACACTGAGTGCATGATATATCTTGAGGACGTTGGCACATCCAGCCTAGCGTTGGTCAGTTCTGCTAGTGTTGTACATATACCTTAACGGATGCTTCTCATAAGTATACCAGTATTAGGATCTTAAGACTATTAAAAATTATACAGTAATTATTTTTATTTATTTGTAAAATGTTCTTTATTTATTATTGTTGTTATTAAATTTGCTATAGTGCTGCTATAATTTTGTGACACAGTGTATGTACGTGTAATGCCGGTTAGCACTATGCTTATATAATATTTTCTATTGGTGAAGCAACAATTTACAATGAAATTTTTCAAAGATGTTTTAATACAGGGTTGAGCAACATTCTTAATCAACGGGCCAATTTAAATTTTAAAATTTTTGGTCGGCTCCACATAAAGAAATACATATGTACATAACTTTAAAAAAATAAAGATTTCATATAAAAATGTTAATACAAAGTAAAAACAAACAAAAAATTAACAGAAAAACGAATTTACTTGATATTTTTAATGAGAAAAATTGGAACTGTTTTTCCGATATACAAGTTGGAATTGTCGAGGTAGCTTTCTAATCGAGCATCACTCAGTCTTGATCGCTGGTCATTTTTGATTAATTTCTTGGTTGAAAATAATTGTTCGCAAACATACGTACCTCCGAACAGAGACATCATTTGTTTTGCATATTTCGTTAAAAGCGAAAAATTTTCAGGGATCACATAAACATTTATAAATATTTTCAATGTTTACTGAGAGAAACTTTTTAAGTCGGTATTATTTTGCATGTCAATCACTTCTATATGAAAGTCTTCGGGAGCTGTATCGACATCGATATTATATGGTGGGAAAAACATTTTCATGGAAACTGCTGTCTTGTCAGCTTTGAACATTTGGAATCGTAATTGAAATTTGTTGATTAAAATGTCTGTATACATATTGTGCGTACTTTTCAGAAGTAGTAACGTTTGCTTGGCGTGCCGCATAAACATGTTGCTCACCTCTGTTTTAGTAGATGATTGTTTGTATGGTTTTATGTCTGCTGTTCCTTTTATTGTCTTGTCAATTTACACCAATAACACGGTAACGTTTTTTTTTTTTTGTTTTCTTATGTTAAATTACAATCTCAATAGCTTTTAGGGAATCCTTAGTAAATGAATGGATGGAAGAAACGACTGCTTGTTTTTTTAGATAATTTTCCACTTTTATTTGTTAGTGTGTCGAAAGCTATTTGTATTCAAAATAAATTTTTGCATGATGCTAAAACTTCCTTAATAAAGATGAACAAACAAAAGAAAAGCAGAAACAACATAAACAACAAAAAATTGTTTATAATCGTTTCAATTATAAGGTCTAGACGTAAATTTCGAAACTTATAATGTGGGATCAAATGAATAAATAAGTAGGAAAATGATTATTATTATTTTTTTATAAAAATTAAATGTGACTTAATATTTGGAAATATGCAAACAATATTTAAATTATTTTAAGTAACGGGACAATAGTTTTAAGCACACCAGTTTGGTAATGATTAATAATCGCAATCATTAAGTAATTGGATTATTTTATAAAAAAAGGAAAACTAATTATTAAATTATGAGTATTTCCAACTTTTCGTGGTTACTAACTGCTTACGATTGGATATAATTAAAAAATAATCGGGATTACTTGGTATTATTTTTTACCTCTTTTGATTATTTTCAAAATTTTAGCTCTAATTTCTTCAATATTGTTTTTTCATAAGAGATTTTACAAATGGGATCATTTATAATAATAATAATAAATAAAAATTAACGAATGATCAGTACTAAACCGATTGAGAAAGGTATCCGGCTAACCATCCGTCTCAATTATTTTACGAATGTATATACAGCTGCGTGCAACTAATTAAAAACACGAAGCTTACATGTGGGCTTGAAGCAAAAATATAAAAATAGTTGTATATATTGTCAAAATTTTTTCGAGTTTAGTTATTTAAACTCTTAGTCGTAGAAAATAACTGTTTATTGTGTCAATTAAATTATTTTTTATAAAGCAGTGAGCCATATTTTAAAGAATATTGAATTCAGTCGTGCATATAATTAAGGACACATCGTAAAATTTAAGAAAAACTTGTATTCCGTCAACTTTGTGCAGCGGTCCAACACCGCGTGACGACATAGCACCCCAAAGCATAATCGAACCTCCTCCATGCTTTAAAGTGGCCCGGGTGTATCTTGGATCAAATTCTTTTAACTTTGGCCGGCGAACATATTTTTTCCATCGGGAGAGACTCTATTAATTTTTGTTTCGTCCGAAAATAACACTCTTTTCCATTCCACAGCGGTCCAATGGCGGTATTTTTTTGCAAACTCTATTCGGTTCTTCCGGTTACGCTCAGACAACAATGGTTTCTTTCGGGAAATTCTTCCAAAGAGGCCAGCTTCCCGCAATCGACGTTTTACTGTGTCTACAGATGGTTTTTCTCCATTTTCACCAAAGACTGCTATCCGAATTTCATTTGCATCTTCACGCACTCTCGTAATTCGGCTTCTTTGTTTACGAGGCACCTTTTCAGCTGTCGAATTTTTTTTGAAATATTGCACCGCTTGGAAAACCATTTAGCCTTTAAAGGCTGTTGCGATCCCCCTATAAGAGCTTCCTTCCTGATGCATTTGTACAATAATCTTTCGAGTACTGACGTCACAGGACTTATTTTTACCAATGTTTAGCAATTAGTAAAAGTTTATCAAATTCTGAAAAACACTGTGTAATCTCATTTATTTGAATTTAACTGTTAAAACTTACTTGTATCTTAAAGTTTTAAAAAATTTTTCACTGCCCTTAATTAAGTGCACGAGTAATTTATTTCACAAATTATGAAAAACACCACAAAGAAAAAAATAACGGTAAAAATAGGGTTGCCATTGAGAAGTTTCAATAAACAAACTTGGATAAACTAAACAGGGTCAAATTTTAGCGGTTTTTTTAATAGTATTATTTTCAACATAATGATTTAAATATTGAGTACTACTGTCCTTAATTAGTTGCACGCAGCTGTATGTACATACATCGGGTGGTTAAAGGTGATATTGATTTTGAACCACACTTAAACGTCAAGTTTTTTTCTGCATTTCATTTGACATTTCTCAATTTCAGACTTACTCAATTTGAACCATGGAAAGATACACAATCCAGCAATGCGTTAAAGTCATTCAGGTTTATTATAAAAATGGGCGTTCAAATTAAAATGCATATCATGCATCTCGTGATTTGTTCAGTCAATTTAATCGCCCAAATGTGCGTACATTCGGAAAAATCGTGCAAAAATTGGAGCAAACCGGGTCTATAGGAAATTTGAAAACACCAGTGCATGCCCGTGCTGCAGAAAATATTGCTGCTGTTCGCGATAGTGTGTCTGAAGAGCCGTCCACTGTTACTGTGAATGGTGTTCGCTATCGTGAGATGATAACGAACGTTTTATGGCCCGAATTGGAAGATATGGATGTGGACGATATGTGGTTTCAACAGGACGGTGCCAGTTGCCACACAGCTAACGAACAATGTCCCTTTTGCGCTACAAATTCAATTGACCGCCAAGTTTTGATTTGACACCGTTGGACTTCTTTCTTTGAGGTAATTTAAACGAAAAGGTGTACGTCGATAATCCAGCACCAATTCAAAACATAAAGTATGAAATAATTCAGCAAATTAAGGGCATAGAACTTCAATTATGACTCAGCTTTATCGAAAATTGAACCATCGGATGGAGGTGTGACCCGAGATGTCGGCGCCCATTTGACCGATATTTTGTTCCATACATAATTGAATCATACCACGCTTTCTTTGCTTTCCGAATCCATCTGATCCCGGTTGAAGATCCGGTTATTGCCACCAAGCTTCACAGAATTTACTTTGTGGTCGTAATCTATAGATATGAATATCTCATGTAGGAAACTCACTATTCGACTAATACTGGACCTTCATAGTCTTTTGGTCTATCTTAAAACAACATTTTATTTACTTTAACTTTGTACATTTAGTTTTAGATATTTTCGAATAAAAAGTTTTTATTTTTTACGAATCATTACAAATAATAGTAGATATAAATTTTCTTTAATATGTTTTTTTTTCTAGGATTACTAATCTGCAATCACATTTTGTACACGAAAAAATAATTTATAAGCTTTTGCAATATACTAAGCTCTTTGTAACACCTGGCAGAGGGCATCACTTAGAAAAATTGTCGCGTTAATACAAAACCATGCTGTAGACTTAGTGAAAATTAAAACAAGTTATTCTACTTTATTTTACAATTGAAAATATTTTTTTTAACGGCAAATTATACTTTTAAACAACCTTTTTATATAAAAAAAAAATTAAATGATTAATATGTTTACATTTGTAATATTTATTTTATAATAGAAAAGGTTTTAACCACGGTCACAGTCATTAATTTTCAATTTTTATGCAATAATTCGTAAATGCATGTGCTTTTAATTACATGTTTTAAGAAGGAAAATGTAAGGAATACAATCAAGTCAATATAAAAAATGACATAAAGAAGAGAACATGATGTTTTAACAAATGAATTTAATTTAAACTAAACTTAACTAAACGATACAAAAAAAAAATTCATATTAGTGAAATCAAGTAGGAAAAAAAGTTAAAAAAAACGTTTTAAAATAAAAATAAGACTATTCAAAAAATTAAGTTTAGGCCTCATCACTTAAATCTTGTTCGTATACACGCTGTGACCTTGTTACTGAGTTACGAGTACTTATACGACGTGTCCTTATTGTAGGAGTTGAGCCGCGAGAGTTTTGCTTCGTCAAACCGAAATTTTTAGGAGTTACTACGTGAGAACGAGATGAAGAGGGACCATTTCTAAAATTATTTAGGCTCTCTTCATCTAAATTATCCTCATCTTCACTTATATCTGCTATGTTGTTTGCAGCATGACGTCCATTGTTAAGTAATTTTCGATCGTGATTATACCGCTTTCTATTATCTACTTCCTCCTCGTCACTATCGTTTAGGCTGATATCAGAATCATTCGCGTCATCTGAAGACTTTGAAGATTCAAAATGTAAAATTTCTTCATCGCGTAAATGGGATGCTCCTTCTACAAATGCAGCAAAACGCATAGGATCGCGTAATCTGCTCATGACCTAAAATAATCATTTTTACACAATAATAATTTTTTTTAATTCTAAAATACTCACCTTCCATTGATTACAATCTGGACTGCTGGCAAATTTACGTAATTCTTCCAATGCTTTCGTTGTTTCACGTACACCCTCTTCATAATATTCCTCATTTGTAAGCAAACGACGCTTTGGCGGAAACTTACGTAACCAAAGAGCTTTTCCTTTATACCACAGAGAACGTGGAAAATAGTGTAAAAATATCGTTAGAATAATAATTGCAGCTGTAGCTTCCTCATAGAGACTGGAATAGTAAATCATTATCAATGACATAAGTTGTAAAAGCCATTTTATAATATTCTTAGAACGTTTGTTGGTAGGTGGACCGTAACGGTAACAGAAAAAGAATGACACCACACCAGTAATAAAAATATACCAGAATACATAGATACGATATGTTAAGATAATGACTTGAATATTTTCCCATAACATTTGTATGACATATAAACCAACAGTCCATCCGCCAATTAAAACTCCGTACATCATAGTGCGTCTGAAAATTAAAACAAAAAAATGGAATTGTATCGATTTTTGAAAAACCATTGATCAAATTCGAAAAATTTTAAGTCCTAAACATTGATTAAATGTTATGAACATAAGGGTTGTGAAAGTTCATGTCTCAGTCATTGTGTGCCTTTAAAATAATGCGAATAAAAACTTTTTATACTTTAGCTACAAAAATTTGTCATTTGTCAAAAGGGTTAAGATGGCAATGAAGAACATTTCCCTATGCTTGGTTTTGACCAAAAAACGTAACTACTTTTTTAGGAAAATATTTTTTTGCAAAAATTTCGTTTTACGTAAGCATTTCTTGAACAATTTTGCAAAAAAAAAAAGTAATAAAATCCATCTATGTATATATTTAAAACCTCAGACACGAAGCAATTGAAAATTAAAAAAAAAATCACTAAGTAGTGGTTACGTCTTTTTCGTCAAATAATTGCCTTATCTTGTTCAACAATAAATCAGCCATGCCATGGTGTATAAAAGTTCCCGTGTAAGGTCGTGTTATCAATAATTCTCTTGTACTAGTGCATTTTTTTCTAGACGAAATGTAAAAAAACAAATTTTATTAATTTCATCTTAAATTTTTTAACAAATTACTGGCATCAAAAAATTTGCCTAATTTTTGCATTAATTCAAATTGCATCACTAACTCACATTATACATGTATATGTATGTATGTGATATACCTATATACAAAGAAATTTTCAGCGTTAACGTAAAATAAAGTTTAACTTACCGTGGAACCAGTTTACTGGATAACCATATCAAGAGCATAAAAGAAGAGCATATACCCAACGCTATACCCGTTATGTAGTAGAACAAAGCATTTTTTGATAATTTGCCGGCATAATGAAATAACAAACAACCAACTGCGAGTTGAATAACACGCCAAAAATCTATTCTGATTTTTTGTAAACGTATACGATATGGTTCTATTGTCTCAATGCCCATACAACTTGATGCAAATGGTGACAATTGCAGGCGGGAACGCTTTTGACTGAATATATTTAAACTAAATAAGGAACGATGTTCTTCATAGTGTTCTGCTACTTCGACAGGCGTTGTTCCATCGTATTGAGTATAATCATCATTTTCGATTTCTAATACCAATTCAACTGTCTCAAATAAGCGTCCTAAAGTCTTCTCTCCAGCACGATAGCAATAGATACATAATTCTTTTTCATAGAAACCACGATGACGGGTTAAAGGTTGATATATATGAATTTCGCCAGGCTCCAAATATGTGACTTAATAAGTAAAATTGTGAAATTTTAATTTCTGTTTAAGAATTTCTTTGTAAAAAAAAATAAAATCTACCCTTTAAATTCTTTTGGCCTCCGCTTCTATTTTGCTCTACTGCAATAGCAGCTTCAGCTACAGCTAAGAAACACCAGAATATCACAATCTTTATACAATTCATTATTAGACTTTTTCTTTAATTTGTCAACACATTATATATTATATTTTGTTTTATTATAAAAAATTAGAAAAACAAAAATTAATAACAAAAAAACTGTAACCGGCTTTACTAACGAATGTCAAAATTATTATTTTTGCGTCAGTAAGAAAAAGTGATGCCATACGCTTACAGAAAAGACTGCCATATTTATTAGATGAAAAGTGATACCAATGCATTAAACCTAAAATGAGACAAATATTATACTCACATATGTATGTGCATATGCATTTAGACGACGTGTGAAAAACAAAATTTGAACCAAACTTCGTCTAAATTCAAAAAAAAATTACAATAATTTAAAAAATTTTGTAGTAACTTACACATAACAGTACTCCCTCCAATATCTAAATTTTCCAACATTGTCTTACATTAGAATCAAAACTTGTGTTAAAATTTGCCAAAATTATGTAATTTTATGTAACAATAGTCGAGCCAGCGATTTGTAATATCAAGAGAAAAATATTGTAAGCTCATCCATTTTTCTTGTCTATATCGCCTACTTAATGCCATGTATTGACCAATTGTCATTTTTTATTTGTTGCCAGCTTTTTTTACGCATTCAATCCACAAATAAACAAAAGCTTTTGAAGATAAACTGGTATACTAAATCAATGGCCTATGCTTTTAAAATCCCTTTAGATATAATACACTTTTGAACATCTTTTAAATAATTATAGTATATAGTACATATATCCGATAATAACGGTTTTGCATATTCAGTATTGAGATCAATTTTAAGTCAATCACAAAAATCAATATTGTAAGTAAGGCATTGTTGCGATGCCATTTTCTATAAAAAACCTCGTAGAATCAGTTAGCAGAATCTTGACAATTGATCAAACCTAGTATTTCATTTTTTCTTTGCCATATACACCATTTTATTTATAGAAACACTCTGTTCCTCTTAAATATATAAAGTATGGGATGTTCACCACGATCACTTTAAAGGTATAATTAGTCTTTACGTTTTGTTACGTTCCGAATCATCTGTTTCTGTTTTGTGCATGAAAATATGTAAAGTCGTTAGTTTTTCTGTTTCCTCATTTCGAACGAACCTGTTAAAAAAATTTCGTAAAGTATTTCTAAAGCCGAGTGTCCACTAGCAAGTTTTCTTGCGGAAGTTGCTTCCAGAAGTGACTTCCAGAAGTTTTTGTCATGTAAACACGTATTAGAAGTCGACTTCCAGAAGTTTTTGCTTGCAAGAAAAACTTGCAGAAATTATATGGAAACACATGTTCGTTGCTTGCTGGAAGTGACTTGCGCAACTTGCTGTGAACTGCAAGTGTTTTTAAGACTTGCGGAAGAAATCAGGTATATGTCGGGTTTTGTTTAGTGTTTTTTTTTTTCTTTTATTTTTGACTAATTAAATAAAATGGAAAATAATAAATTTATTTGAAGTAAGGAAAGTTACCCAGAACTATGGGACACGTCTTCAAAAGAATATAAAAATAAAATTAAGAAACAAAATGCTGTAAAGGCAATAGCCAATGCTATAGACGAGCCCGAAGAAGAGATGAAAAGAAAATTACACGACCTCCGAACGCAGTTCGGTCAAGAGGTCAACAAAGAAAGAAAAAAAAAAGTGATCAAAGTGCTGAAGGCTCATGCCTTAATAAGCCAACACGCTTACTACTAGACCACGGCGACGGTACATGAGATGTCGTCATGTATTTCATGTCATGATAAAACTCCCACTTGCTAACGTATCGTCGTACAGGAGTTTAAGTGCTCTATCCGCTATTTCATATTTTTTATATATCTCGAGTTAATGGTGCCACTTTAGGTTTTCGACTCCAAATTTTTCAAATCTGCCATCCGTTTTCGGATAGCTCGTCAAGTTTCGGAAATAAACAGCCGAAAACGGATTGCAGATTTTAAAAATTTTGGTGTCAAAAACCTAAATTAGCATCATTAACGAGAGATTTAAAAAATGGCGTATAGACATTATATAAACTCCCGCACGACGATACGTTAGCAAGTGGGAGTTTTATCATGACATGAAATACATGACGACATCTCATGTACCCAAAGAAACCGAGAAAAATTTTTTTTTTGTAATTAGTTGTTTCTTTCCTATTAAATATGCTGCGATGGCAGTTGCCACTCTTATTTTGCACCAGACATTTTTATACTGTCACTGTTTAAAAAAGCTAACTCTACTGCAACCTGTACTCACATTGTGTGTAAACACGTCTGCAAGTTCTTGCTGCAAGTTCGTCGTAAAACTTCTACAAACTACTTCTGGAATCAAACTTCCGCAAGTTTTGGTTTCAGTGGAAACACTTCAGCAAATACTTGCAGAAGTTCTTCCGCAAGTAACTTGCTAGTGGACACTCGGCTTAAGGGACAGCAAAAAATCTGATATGAGTTTTATTTTTCAATTTAAAATTTTATAATTTTGTTATTTTTAGGCTGTTTGAAACGGTAGAAAAGTTCTCTTGTAAGTAAAATTTTGACATTTTTGAGGTGAATAAAATTTCACTAGCCTTAAGGGCTAGTAAAATTTTTGACATAAGCATAGAAATATTTGACAATTACAGAAAAACAAATATTGCAAAAAGTAAAGAAATATACAAAGTTTAGTAAAATTATAAAAAAAACTAAAATTGAAGGAGAACCCGTAAAATAAAAATAATAAAGTAAAATAAAAACTAAAACATCAAATAAATGCGATCTTCTGATCTCCAGAAAAATTGGAATGAGTAATGGAATATACTTTGTTAACTTATGAATTTTTATATAATTTTTTAATTAATAAATTTAATAACAAAAAGAGTATTTTTAATAATAAATGTCAAAATTGTATGCTGTGAAAAAAGTTTTCATTTCACACAGCAGAAAGAGAAAAATTTTTTACCACAGAAAAATTCGTTTTTACCATAGAATATGGGGTCAACGCGCAGAGGATAGGCCGTGGCAAGTTAATGAAAATTGAAATGAGTATTTACTTTAAAACGAAATTGAAATCAAATTAAACTTCAATTGGCCTTTAATGGGCTTATGCTTGAGATAATTGTCGATTATTCCAGCAAAAACTAAACGGATGCCACACTCTGTCTCTTAAAGATACCTATATAAATAGGAAACAAATGAAAAAAAAACAGCAATACAAATTAGCATAGGTTGGGTAACATCTGCCAGGTTTTCATAAATTTACATTTTCTATAATATAGATACAAACTTTCCAATATAAATACAGATCGAAAATTTATTTTTCAAACCCATCCAAAATTGAATAAAAAAAACACTGATTTTAGGGAAGAAAATTGTCGTAGATTATAAACGTGCATTTGTTTTATTGGTTGTTTTGGTTTCATTTTTTCATGTTTTTTTTTCTTATCAATTTGGTTTTATTTTTAATTAGAGGATAGGTACTTGTATAATGTTAAACTTAAATTTTATTTAATAACATTAAATTTCTTTTTTATGTCATTTGCGTTTAATTATTTATATTTTTATTATTATTAAATTATTATGCTTGATTTTTGTTTATTTCAATTACTTTCTTATTTTATAGAAATTAGCAAATAGATAAAAAGTTTAATTATTATGCAAAATTTTTACATTTTTTATTTATTTTTAAAGTGTATAATTATAAGTACTTGTTTTTTATTTTATTTTTTTTACTTAAGAAAGATTGCATTAAAGTTTTACACCATTGAAAGGTATTTGTTGCTTATTTTAATAATAAAAAAAACTTTTATATTTTGAATTTTAAATTTAAATATATGTATTTATTTTAATATTTTTTTAAATAGAAAAAAACATTTTTTTTCTTTTTGAGTTTATTTTTAAACTATATGTAGATGTTTTTTTTTAATTTTTATATATTTTTTTTATTTTTATATAATTTGATTTAAATACAGTAGACGTGCAAATACAAAGTATTTTCTCTGTAACGAATATTCAGAATTAATTATTATATATAAAGAAGTTTTTGCTATTTAAAAGAACGAATTTTTGAAAACGTAAAGAAAATTCTTGAAAGTTTTAATTTTTAGTCCATGTTATCTTGATGGCAAAGGATATATCTCTTAGCTACTATAAGTGGTTTGAGATTCGATACTGATGATGACACATTTGAGCCGTGAAATTTTATTCAAATGTTTAAGAAATTTTAAATTAAATATGTAATTAAAAAAAAATTTAAAGAAATGAACGTCCACTGTATTATGTTTTTATTATTAAATATTTAAATAATAAGGGTATTTACAAAGTATGCTATTGTACCTTATTATTATAAGTTTGTTGCTTTTTATTACTATTTTGACTAAGAAAAAAGTTACAACTTTATGACAATACGACACTACTTTGTGAATACCCCAAATAATTTAATAACGAAAGAAGTTACAGTATTTTTTTTTTTGCTTATATGTCCTACTAGACTAGTGCTTATTCTGCTAGTCTGCCAGTTTAAATGCCGTAGGGTTAATTCCCACCAGAGGCTCTGGTCAGGATAGTTGATTTGTTAATCTGCCTCCGAAAGATAAAATACAAAATAAAGTAACGTAACGATATTGCTTTAAGCCACATAAGTAAATAAGTTATTGCGTAAAAAATTAAATAATGAGATAAAGTATCGTATTTATTATTTTAATGATACTTCTTATATAAATATTGATATACAAGTTAAAGTAATTAACAGTTTAGTTTTCTATGTATCAATGCAATTATTGTGAATTTAAAAATTTTTTTACAGCCTTGAAAAGTAGAAATTCGGGCTTCAATTAAACTTTATCTTTTGAGATCTGAACAAAAACGTAAGTACATATAATTTTCTTTTTATGATTCTTTATTCTTTTTTCTTAAGTTTAATAACTTTTTTAAGTACCTACACATAATTTTGTTAAAATAAATTTAATAAAAAATAAAATAATGAAGAGCATGTCAAATAATTCGAAAACATTTTATATTCAAAATTGATTAATTTTTTAAACTATTTAGAATTTTAATAAAAAATTTAAATTCCTTTCCAAGGTTAGATTTTAGTATTTCAAAATCACAAAAATTATGTGTATTTACTCGACAAACATTCTTATACTCCACCCTTAGCAAGCAGTGTAAAGAAAAAGATTTTCTAGGTAAATAAACGAAAAATATGGATTTTATTTAAGTAACATAATGTTTCTTTTAAATATAAAAAATATATATAATAAAAATATGTTGTACAGGAGTCTAATAAAAACAAGGAAATAAGTTTAACAAAATTAGTACCCTAGTTAAGGTACTAGAACGTAAAATTATTGTTTAACAAATGAAATATGCTACTCGTATAAATTCGAAACAGTATTCAAAAACATTTCTTCTTTTTACCTATAAAATAGAGATTCATTAAAAAAAAAATTGAGAGGCGAATTACATTAATTTATTACTTCTTTTTCACATAAAATTCATGTTTTATAAGTTTTATTTTTTATACTCGTATCTTAAGCTTAATTTTAGTTTTTTTTTTTTTTTTGCTTTTAATATTCATTCTTTTCAATTATTATTATTATTATTTAAGTATATATGTATATATTTTTTTATTTAAGAGCTTAACATGTTTAAATACTTAAAAAAATGACTAACAAACGTTTTAAAGTTTAAAAAAGATGGCACGTATATAAAGACCACATTGGACTATATGATCACTAAGTATAAAAGTAGAGCTTTGAAATTATTATTGAAGGAGCAGCTATATTTGATAATTTTCGGCGTTAAGAGGAGGAAACAATTTACCACCAAAATTTTAAGAAAAACATAATTGATGGAATGGGTAAATGATTAAAATAAATTTGTTTTTATAAGAAAATATTTTATACAAATATAGTAAGAAAATGTTTCGAGTTTCTTTAAGTTTTCGTTTTATCATTTTTTTTTGTTTTTTCTTAGATTTAAGATTAGTTAAAGCTATCTAAAACGTTTCTTTAATAGTGAGATTGATAGATAGAGTCAAGAGACAGAGATAGTGATAGAGTAAGATTAGTAAGGGTGAGAGAGATTAAAAGTTTAAGAAATATGTATTTATGTATGTATGTTTTATATCTAATTGTATGTATATACTCGTATGTATGAATCAATTTTTGTTTTTTTTTTATATTAAATACTTTGAGTTTATATTGAATTTATTTTTTCTTTCTTTTGTATATATTATATATCTTTTTTTATTCTTTGTATGTTTGGCTAAATTTTTTATAACTTTATAAATATTGTAGATTAAAAAAAAACTGTTTAAATTTTGCTTTCATTAATTCATTTTGTAATTTTTGATATATGCTAAAATTAAGTTCTTATTTATTTTGCTGCTATTTTCGTTCCTTATTGCACAATTACTCCTGAAAATAAATACAAAAATAAAATAGTTTTTTAAGATATAATTATAATATAATAAATAGTTATGCTTAATGTATAGATATTTGTTTTTGCTTTAATTGATAACAACTATAATTTTTTATTGTAAAAGTAAATTTCAGTTATATTCTATTTTATTGTATTTTTCTTCTAAGTATGTTTTTAAGCAAAAAAGGCTTTTTTTTAAAGTTTGTTTATTACTGTGGAGTAAATAAATTGCAAATAAACTCGAATAAATATTGCTATTATTATGTATGTAAAATACATGTCGTTTGTACATGTCGTCTTAAAAAACAACCGACTAGTTGTATACCGCATTGGAAGAATTACATACATACATATATACATAATTGGCTATTACAATTGACCTAACTTCTCGCAACACCCATGTTGTGTGTGTTAATGTTTTTCCATGAGTACCGGGACCTACACTTTAAAGTCGACTTGGAACGACAGACTTGAGAAGTTTGTTCATGGCAATTAGTTAGTCTCAGAGTTTTTGCCAGAAGACTGCTGAGAGGTAGTTGCCGAAAGAAATAATTTTTTAATATTATTTTTTTTCAAGATGTCATTGGAAGAAGTGTTTGAAAATTGTGTGCAGTGTTCTTTCATATTTAGCGTCCACTTTAAATTTAAACGTTTCGAAAAATTTTCGAAATAATAAAAATTCGAGTACGGATTTTCCATGTATTTTATTTTATTTTAAATTACAAGTAAAATTTTAGAAACCGTAAAAATGCTGCGAACAATAGCATATGGAGGCCACTTTTTCATCCTTTACTCACCCTATAACATGAATAATGTGAACAATGTTGGCCTTTAAACAGTCATGGGGCTCTACAGGATTAATCCATATAAACTTATTGTCAAATTTTGATTTCAGTAAGTGATAACTGCAATCTTCGTTTGCCAGTTGCCACGCCACCCAGATCAATTTCATTAACATATATGTAATTCTGTTTCAAAATTTTCGGTATTCGGAAATGTGAACAAAAAATGAACAACGCTAGTTATTTATCGTGGTGCTATAACTATTGCCATTGACCCCGAACTCTTGCTCTGAAGTAATAAGATGCAATGATTCCACCCGAGTTTGATTATAAACAAATTTGTTACTTTTAAAATGTGCCTCGCAGGGACTGAAACCCTGAAAAAATTGGGTTCGGGTTCAGGTTCGGGTTAATCAAAATAAAAAGTTTGGGTTCAGGTTCGGTCCAGGGTTCAGGTTCGGGTTCAAAATTTAGAAAAAAAAGTACAATATCATTTATTTCTTTTTCAAAAAAATTTTCATTTAATTTAATAATTAAAATATTTTTTAAATTTTCTTCTTTTAAATTTGATCTTTGTGGTGATAAAATAAATTTGAAAGCTGAAAAAGCCCTTTCTACGCTTACTCGCGTTGCAGGAACTGCGAAGATGATCTGGGCCACCTGATATAATAAAACTATCATTTATATTTGACGAATTAATTTGAGAAAACTCTTCTTTCTTCTTTAAAACTTGTTCAAGAATATCCTCATCTTCTCCTGAAGAACTAGAAATTTCTGTTCTTATAAAATTTTCTTCTACTCTCTCCATTTGTAAATTTTTGAAAATTTTTATAGTTTTTAAAATTTGCCTCTTAGCATTGCATATATCTACGGAACTTAGCATTAATCTAAATCTGCTGTCTAGATATACTGCTGCAATCAAAAGTGGATTATTAATAAAGTTGTTTTCTCTTTTAATAATATTCGAATATAATTCTTTGGATAATGTTTTTGTTTTGTAATCTTTTGTCAACTCTAATTTAAAACTTAGCCAGATTCCATAAAAATCACCTAAATTGATATGTTCTTCCTGCAGTTTAAGCGTTAATTTTTTAACAGGTGCAAAAACTGCGACAAACTCTTCGCAAATATTCCAAATACTATCATTCATAGTTAATTCAACATTCATTAAATCCGAACAAAAACTTCTGTATTCCAATAAGACAATAAGACTATCGCCAACACAAGGTTTCATTGACTGTGTTTGAATTATGTTTCAGTTCTGTTATGTTTTATAGCAATTTTGTTTTATTTCATTATTCTCTTAAAGGCTTTGTATTCTTTTCTACAAGAGTTTTGATGTTTTTGATTTTGTTTGTAGTTCAAAATATGTTCTCTTTAAAACATTTATATAATAAACTGAAAGTACTTGACATGAAATATTTAAAAAATGGATGATTGCTTGTAAGACATTTAAGCTATGCTTGCGCAGCCCTCTATTAAGTACACAGAATATTTTTATGTGCAAAAATAATTTTTTGAAATTTATGAACCCGAATCTGGATGAGTTTTGGGGTTCAACAGGGTTCGGGTTCATGGTTATAAAAGCACCGAACCCGAACCCATTTCGGTTCGGGTCCGGGTTCGGTTTCAGTCCCTGGTTATTTTCCAGAGTATACTGATCAGTTCGTTTGGCTTTTAACTCTTTCTTAAATGCTATTTGCTCTAGGAAACATTTTCTTAGTTCAAATATATTTGATACTCTTCACCGAACTGCAAAAGTCAACATTGATATGAGCAATCAATGTCTGCATTACTAATAATTTTAATAAATAATTATCCGCCATTTTCGGTACTTCAATTTGATAATTGGGAATAGGGAGAAATATTCCTTGTATCGCCCCCTCTGAGTACTTCCTAAAAAAAACATGAACTATATGTGGTCTACGGTACGCAGATCTATCTAGTTTAAAATTTCATCAACTTCGGTACGTTATTTAGGTAAGGCGTACATTTCCCCTTGCGGCGGGTACCTTAACATTGAGGGGTACGAAAAATAGATGTGAAAATTTACATTTGTTAATCTAAAGTTGTGTTAAGACATCAACAAAATTTAATCAAAATAAGTTTGTTAGTTAATCATATATGCTCTACGGTACGCAGATCTATCTAGTTTAAAATTTCATCGAAGTTGGTATGTTATTTAGGTGGGGCACCTTAACATTTAGGGGTATGAAAAATAGATGTTGACGGATTCTCGACCTACCGGATATGCACACAAAATTTCATTAAAATGAGGTTTGGCCATTTCGGAGGAGTTTGGCAACAAACACCGCGACACGAGAATTTTATATATTAGAAAGATAAAAATATGAATATGTATAACACAAAGAACTCTGATGAAACCTTTCGTAGCGGGGTCGAAAACTAGTTCAGTTCTGCTAGTGTTGTACATATTCCTCAACGGATGTTAATTCTCATAAGAATATCAGTGTTAGGACTATTAAAATTCATACGATAAGTATAATATAGATCCAAAAATATATAATTATTACAGTTTAATAACTTTATAACAAATAATTTAAATTTTAGTATTATTGGTTAGCAAAGCATAAATTCATGGGTAAAATTTAATTTTACTACTCCAATTGGGTGCAAATCAAATCAAAATTAAGAACAGGCAACCTCTTATAACGGTTATAGAAAATATAGTTTGGATTCTATAACATGTAAGAACTTTATTCGACAACGAATTTTTTTTTTATAGATTTTATTAAAATAGAAATTCTTGACATTAAAAATCTAACATAAGGCGTTTTACTATCTAATTTTTTGAAACCAAATTATTAGGAGTTACTGTTCTTAAAACTTTTTAAACACAACGAAACAAAAGAGACAATTTAATTAATTGCCTTTGAAAAATCAATGATTAACCCACAATAAAATATATTTCATTATTTAGAGTCAAATTTTTAAGTAAATGTTCATTAACTTAAAAATCTTTTAATTCCAATTCAAATATTTCAAATAACTTTAATACGCAAATGAAGAAAAGGAGAAAGAGATCTAATCATTAATCATTTTACTATTACGATGATGTTAGACGTAGACTAAATATATTTAAATATACATGCATACATACATATTTGCGTATGTATGTACATATATAAATTAGAGAGACAGACAATACGTGCAAATACAAATGTATACACAAGTGTATTCTAAAATGTTTGCCATTATATTGTTCATATGTATGTATGTATGTATGTACATACATGTGTAAATATAAAAGTACAAAACACGACTATTGACATTTAACATTTGAAATTAGTGGTGGTGTGGTGCCTTTAAATAAATAAACAACAAATAGTATCTTAATTGTGAATTGCCCATAATGTTAATAATATTATAACTTGGAAGCAAAAATGCGAAAAATAAAAAAATAGAATAGTAATTATTAATATAAATATGTAAGTATAAGTATATTTATAAGTTTGCAAATATTTACCTTCATTTTCATTTTATATGTATGATGTTTTCAGCCGAATTCTTTATCGAAGATAAAATATGTGTCTGTGTGTGGAGGATTTTAGATTCAAAGAAAAAAAAAAAAAATAAAATGAAATAGAAACAGAAACCTTAAAAGTTTTTTCAACAATAATAATAATTTTAAAAGTAATTATTTGTTTTGCATGTTTTGACTTAGAATTATCCATTGATTGCGTTCGCATTGGCATTGGCTGCTGCAGCTGCTTGCTGAGATAAGGTTTTTTGGTCTTCTTCGGCCGGCGAGGGTGTTGTATCACGTCGTGGTGGCATACGTTCATTGACCGCATCCAAACCCTTGGCTTCCGCAAATGAAGTGATCTTATGATTGGGTGAAAAGCCTTGCATAGCATTCTTTAATGATTGTTTGCCGCCAGACAGAGCACCTAAAGGCAAGGCACCCGTTGGTGTCAAACCCTTTAATTGAAGAACCGATTCAGACTCTTCACGTAAAACAGAAAATACACGAGCCATTTTACCAATGGCACGAATTTTATTGCGTATAACTTCTTTGCGGAGAGCGGCTTCATCATCCGAGCAGGGTTCCTCATTTTCGGTCATTAGCTCGTCATCAGAGCATATGTTCAAAACATTCACCAACATTTCGGTAACCTTTTCACCCACGAACGGTAAGGACCAGGTAAAGACATCCATGAAATTTGGCAGCCAATAGGGATGAGGAGAACAATTGAATTGGCGTATATTCATGACATTATTTTCATATTTTAGAACAGCAGCCTTATTATTGTAGACATCCAAATAATTGGGAGCTGAGAATATGGTTATGAGCGACGGAAAACCGGTAGTTTGTGATTTCCGATACATACGATAGCCAGCGTCCTGCGCTTCATGAGCTCGTATAATCGATAATAAATTATTGTTTTGCAAAAAGTCACAACATGCTGCATAACTATAGAAATACGAACACCCTCTCACCGAATTGTGCGTATAAAAATCAGAGTTCTTTTCATTGCCAAAGTCTTCTAACGGGTCGGACCACAATAAATCGCACATGGGCCCAAACGCCGGGGGTTCCTTAAAACGATCCAGACGGCGTATATCTTCCAGTTCATGTATTTCTGGCGATAAACCACCATGGACACAAAGAAACTGTTGATTCATTAAAGCCGCCAGCGGCAAACAATCAAATGCCTCCATACATGCATCGTACACACGTTCCGAGTATTTGATTTTACATTCTTGCTTAAAAGTAAAGTATTCGGTTAAATGACGACACTCATGGTTGCCGCGCAGTAAAAACAGCGTGGTAGGGTAAGTTATCTTCAGTGACCACAAGTATAAAACACATTCAATACTAAAGTAGCCTCGATCGACATAATCACCCAAAAATAAATATTTTGTTGAGGCTGGTGAGCCACCAATTTCAAAAAGTTTCATAAGATCATAAAATTGGCCATGTATATCACCGCACACAGTCACTGGAGCCTCAATATCAATCATCGTCTTTTCTTGCCTCAGTAAAGCAGCACCATCTCTTATTATTTTGAGAGCAGCATCTTCTTCAATTCTGCCTTCTAAAATGAAATGCTGTTTAAGTACATCATGATTAGGTTTACCAGTTCGCGCATCAAATACGTCCGATAAATTTAGTTTGCGACTGGGCGGAAAGGGTACACTATCAATGACACGATCTTTGGTATTAAGTTGTGGTTTTTTAGTGGGACTATTATTTAAGCTATTATTTGAAGTTCCACTCCCGCCACCACCCCCACCATTGCCGCCAGCTGCTTGTGTGTTAGTTTGTGTTGATCCTTTATTTATTGTATTTGCAGTAGATTTTTCATTAATATTATTTGTTGTAGCTGATGTTTTCTGTTGTTGCTGTTGCTGCTGACTTGGGGGATGTTGTGTTGCTGGCGAAGACATATTTCCTTATTTTTTGTTGCTGTTTTCCTATAATGATGATGGTTGTTTCTTGTCGTTATTTCTTAAAGCTTTAAGTTGTTTTAGTGGATTTTTTGTGTTTTTTTTTTTGTTTGTTTTAAAATAAAATTTTGGTTTTAATTTTGTTTTCTTGTAATGTACTTGCTGTTCGTTTTGTTAAGTGTGTTTTTCTTCGTGTTTTCAAATTCTATGCCTCAAGGCTTTTTCTTTTTATCTGCGCGCTCCTTGTAATGTAATGTATTTTTGTATATATTTTTTTATAGAATTTCTTCTTTTATTCTATATTATGTACTTTTATTTCTTTTGCTTAATTTTTTTTTTCGGGGGAAGCAATTGTTCTGATTGTTGGTTGTTGTTGGTATAAGTTTATGTTGTTTTATTTATTTTTTTTTGTTGGCCTAAGTGAACGAAAATGTCATAAAGTGACCTGAAAAAAAATAGAGTAAATAAAAAATAAGAAAAATTCACAAATATATGGATTAAAAATAAAATATACTGCAGATGCAAATAACATTTTAATTTTAAGATTTAGATTTCCTTATGCGCAAATAAAAAACTAAAATAATAAAAAAAAATTTTTATATATAATATTCACCAATAAGTAGGTAAACAATATTGCAATAATGCGGATAAGTGCTATTAAATTGTTTTTAAAAATTGTAGGATAAAATTTTTATAATTCGTTTTAGAATAGCCCGGTATGTTTTCTCAATCGAAAACAAGTGGTATTAAAATCGAATGAAATTTCAAATTGTTACGATTATAAAGTATAACAAGGATTTGATATATTTTTTATATATTTAATAATATAACTTTCTTAATTATCACAATTGCAATATAATTTGCATATTAAAAAAACATTTTTATTATATGGACTGGCAATCCGGGTTCGAATACAAATAACAGTGATAATTTTTTTTAAGCTTGCTTTGGTAATGCCCTCTAATCATCACGGCTACAATTGTACATGTGGTCGATGTCGACTTATGTGGATAAAATGGAATAGGAAGACATACATATATAACTGGCCATAACAACCCTGTGTCATGATTACGGCTTAGTTTCTCGCAACACTCATGTTGTGTGTGACAATTTTTATCCATGAGTACCGAGACCTACAGTTTAATATCGACTCCGAACGACAGACTTGAGAAGCTTGTTCATGGCAATCAGTTACTCTCAGAGCTTTATCCAGAAGTCTGCTAAGAGGTAGTCGCCGAAAGAAATAACGTTTTTTTAAATATTTTTTTGCTTCAAGAGTCAGAGCCGGGGAGTAGGAAGGCAAAAACAAAAAAGTTGTAATTCTGATTCATCCAAATAAATCGACAATTACATAAAATGCAATGAAAGTTGTAGATGGTGAGAAAAGGAAAGTATGATAGGATGTTTTGTGTTCGACTACACTTTTACTAACTAATTACATTTGTTTGTATGTCAGTATATGATTTCTAGAAAAGCTTGAGTTAATTAAATAGTTGATGTCATGGAGATGTACAGAACACGAACAACTCTATGGTCGAAAAAATGTTCAGTTTGGCTTCACGGATATCGTGCTGTCCTTTGATTATCAAAAGATTACTGCAAAAAATTTAAAATTCTTAATTGAATTTAACTTTTATCGAATTAAAGTGTTTCTTACTAAACAAAGAAAATATTTTTATTTATAAAATATATAAAAAAAACGTATATTTATAAGTTTTAGAAAGGCTTAAAAAAAGACCCCATATTCAAAAAAAAAAAATTTAAATATATTTGAAATTTATTTTAGAAAAAAAATTGTATGGAAAATTTAACTTAAAACTAGTTTCAAATTCATTTAATTTATTATGAATACGGGCATATGGTTTTAATACAGCCCTCTGAATTTTTAAGCTGGGTTTCTTTAAATTTTGCAGAATACATGTACAGTCGTCGCTGGTAATTTAGAACTACTTTGTTATTAGGATAGTTTAAATTTGCAAGTTAATTAAAGAAAAATATTTTAATAGTAAACATACAAATCGTCATATTAAATGCAAACGGACGTAACTGCACAAAATTTCGAAATTGAGTTTTTTATTGATTATGGTTCGTTTTATCAAAATACATGTTCGTGCAAAATTTTAGATTCCTACGATCAAAAACGAAATTCAAACCGACGTAACTACAAGTGCATGTATTACTAAATGCCAGAAGACATAACTACATACATATTTATATGGAAACCTTACATAGCAACTCAATTGTTGTATATAGGGATGCTAATCCTTATATCTCGATCTTAAAAATTATATGATTTTCAGGATTTACAAAATTTTTGATTTTAAGGTTTTTTGCTTCTCCTGTAAAAAAACAAAAAGTGTAGTTACGTCCGTTTGTATTTAATATGACGATATTTAATGTATGTGCTACCATTTTGCACCGCAAATGAAAGTTTTTAATTCTATTATAAAAACTTGAAAAAAGTTTACAAACTATTGTAAATTTTAAGTACTCAGTGAGTCCAATTTCATTGCTACCAATTGTCAATCATATGAGCAGTATTAACTCTTTTTTTTGGCACAACAGAGCGCCAAAAGATTGAACATGCATTTTTCTACACTAATCTTTGAAATTCCTATGCATTGAGTGGCTAAAGCATTAGAAGAAAAGGCCGTGGTGTTACAAACTTGCTTTGAAATTTAAGAAAAAATGCACATATATATTTATATGCCACTTGTCACTTTTAAGGCCATGCAAGTGAAAAGCTGGGCAACTTTCATCTTTTTGCTGTTAATTTTTCTTTAAATATTTTTGAAAATTTGCAGTTTCAAGTGTTTTATGTTTAGTTTTGTATATAGTTTTGTGTTTAAAAATATATGTAAGTAAATTTATATTGGGAGTTATTGAGAGCATTAAAAAAAAAGAAAAACAAGCAATGCTAGTATTAAAGTTTTTATTGTGTCAACCACCTTTAACTTTACGCCTTTTTGTTAAAGTTGTAAACGTCGCACAAAGTAAAAAAGTTTTATCTGGGACGGACTTAACTCGTCTAACTTCACAGTCTGAATTTTCGTCATCGTTACCTTGCACATGTCCTGATAAGTATTTTTCAATTCCATCTGCTGATGGAATTTTTCAACTAAATATCTTGAAATAAAAGCTATAAAGATAATTTGTCACTATTAAAAATAAACAAAAAATATAAACGCTCTGAAATTGGAACTGATGGTTCTAATCTTAGAGCATGTAATGCATTGGTTATAATATCTAAAGGATTTAAATTTTAGCGAGTTTAATTTTACGAGCATCTACTGTACATATACAAACATACTATATAGCCGATTTAATATTTCATTATGTCTTATATTGTTGCATTGTACCAAAGTCATGTTTACAATTTAAACTGTTAGTAAAAGCATTAGTTTAATGCATGACAACTCCATGCTTTCACAACAGAAAATGAAATATTGCGGTAATAATGTACACAAATATGCGACAGCACTACCCACTATTTACATAAACAAACTTTGCTGTAAAGAATTAATTTGGTTTCAAGCGTTACATGTATATGTCGTAATGCAGTTACAATTATGCACAATAGCGTCTTTTTTTAAGTGTAGTATAGGCATAAAAGTTATCTATACTAAATGATCTCAAAGGTTTTTTGAAGTCATAAAATTGAACTAAGCAACAGGGTGACCTTTTTAGCCTTTTTAACTTAAATTTAAGTTAATTTTTACGATTTAGCTCTCAAGATTATACATAGCTTTTCAATATATTCAATTAGATAAAATATTATTTAATATTTGTAAATTTACTATGCATCAGTATTATTATAATCTATTAAAAATTTATTTATTTTTATTGATTTTTAACGCTTTATTTATTAGTATTGTGTTTATAAAATTATAGAACCAGGTGAGACGAGGAATTATGAGCAGTGAAACGGACAAAAATGGAATTATCTGGTTTATTTTTATGGTTTGCACAATAAGAGCAATTGTACTCAAACTTAATAGATCCAAAACAACAATAGAAAATTATTTTTCTAATCTAAAATCTTTTACAGACACAAAAAGATCTGAAAGAACCCCTACGATAACACATTATGATAAACGTTCAATTAAACGTTTACCAGTCACAAATAGTTTAAGTTGTACTCAAATAAAAAATGTATTAAGAAGGCGCTTTAATACTAAATGAAGATCTTAACTCAACCTTACTCAAGAATATAGAAGACAAATGATGGCCTTTGCAGAAAATATAAAGTTTGGAATGAAGAGTGTCGTAATGTTGTATTGTTTAGTAACTAAAATAGATTTTATTTGGAAGACCCATATGTCTTCCAAGGTTATTGAAAAGCTAAATATCAGAACCAGTAGATTAAGCCGCATGAAATACCCACTTGACTTAAATTGCATTTGCCATTGTGGCACTTATTTAATATTTTCTATATCTTATAAAATTAATGCACAGAACTATGAATATTTATTAAATAATATTCACATAGATTTTGATACATAAAATAATAGCTATAATTGTACTTTTCAGCAAGATGGTGCAGCTATACCACAGCCAAAAGAACAAAAGAAATTTTGTGGAAAACGTTTTTGCCATTCTAAACCAAGAAATAATCGAAAATTTAATAGCCTAAAATAAGTTCTATTTGAAAAATGGAAAGATATTTTTCAAAATCTGTTCCATATACTAATCAGGTCTATGCCAATTAACCAGTCGATCAAATATACACGGTTTTAAATTCAAGCATTTTTAATAAAGTTAAGTTGCTATTTAAGTCTTAAATTTTTTTTTTTTGTGTGGCATTAAAATATTTTTTATTATAATTTTTAAACATACATACATACATAATTGACCATTACAACCCTGTGTCAGGGTTAAGGCATAGCTATTCGCAGCACTCATGTTGTGTGTGTAAATTTTTATTCATGTGTACCGGGACCTACAGTTTAAAGTCGACTGCGAACGACAGATTTGAGAAGCTTTTTCATTGCAATTAATTACTCCCAGAGCTTTTGCCAGAAGACTGCTGAGAAGTAGTCGCTGAAAGAAATAATTTTTTCATATTTCTTTGTTTCAAGATGTCAGAGCTGAGATTTGAACCCAGCGCTATCGTCTTATTAAGCCAACACACTAACCACTAGACCACGGCGACTACTTTATAGTAGTTTTCAAATATATATATAACAGATTTGGGGTGGTTTGATGGTGGTTTTAAAGTCATATATCATAAAATAATAAAACAAAAAAAAAAAAATGATTGCTGTAAACAACCCGTCATAGTTTAGTACGTTATTTTTCATTTCAGATATAAAAAAGGAATTCATATTTTCAACGGTGTCTAGTGGAAAAGCGTTCAGTTGCTACCAGTCAAGTGAATTATAAATACAAAATATTCTATAAAGCATTTTTTTGTAACATTTAAAAGGTAATGAAAATTTAATTTAGTGTAAGGACATAAGAGTGTGAAAATTATTTTACCATCTTTCTAGGCTTTGGCTTTTAAATAACCTCTCCAATAGAAATCGAACGAATTCAATACTAGTGAATATTTTAGCTCGTTTACGAAAGCCAATTATAAATAATTGGCTGGAATAGTTGAAAGCAGTTTATGACTTTTCAATCCGTTTATTCTTTTAACTTTATATATTTATAAAAAAAAGAAAATCTAAACTACAATTATGCCTTAGATTTATAACAGTCCCCAGAATGGAATTTCTTATTCTCTCTTGCAAAAATGCATCAATACTTTTTCTCTGAATAGTATTTTACTTTAGTCTTATTCATTAAAGCAAAAGGTTTTAAAATTTTATGAAATCTTTAGCTTTGAATGTGTTTTCTCATAAATTTATTACAAAAACTTTTAAAAGTAAAGAAAACTCTCTCATTCACTCACCAATAAGAATTGGAAAAAATATTTCCATTTATCTTTTTAATTTCTTTTATTTTTTTTTTTTACAAATTCCAATCAATCACATGACAAAAAAAAAAAAAACACACACACACACACACATACATACATTCATATATAAATTTAAAAAATTATTTATATTTTTTTAACAAATAACTTGCTTTTTCATAATAGTTTTTAAAAAATTTGTACAAAATATGTATATACATATGTCCTGTATGTTGCTACTGAACTTTTGCTGAATTCAAAATATGGCAGACTAACTGTAGTAGAAATTTAAATTCCTTAAATTGGTGCTGCTTGAGGCTAAAAATAATAATTAAAAACAATTAATATAAAAAAAATAACAATAAGGTAAAACATATTTTGAATTTAATGCAAATATTCAGTACAACACAATAAATAACTGCAAAAACATTTTTTTTAAGTAATTATTATATGATATTATTGTTATTTTTCGAGAAAAAAATTAAAGACTTTAGCCATATACGAGTACATACATACAAACATGGATAAATAAAATTAAATTCATAAACATAAAAATTAAAAGAAAAAAAAATATTAAACTATAGCGACTAGAAGATGGGAAACCCGCCCCCTCTTTAAAATACAAAATATAATATTATTTTCACATCTTGAGGAAAATATCTTTCGGGTGGTTAAAATGCAAAAAGTAAAAATGTGTTAAAAAAAAAGAAAACAGATATATCAAAGAATTAAAATTTGTAAATATTTATTTAATAATTTGCATTTGTTGTAAATTACAAATTTTGCTACTAAACAAAGCAAAATAAAATAAAAAAATAAAAACAATATTTTTGTTTGTTTTACGATCGATCTATCCAAACTGCATTAGTGTGGCATTCACTAGAAGAAGAAACAACTACAACAAAAATAAAAAATGTTGTAATTCTGATTCATCCAAATAAGATGACAATTATAAAAATGCCACTGATGGTGAAAAAATTGAAGTGTTATAGAACGTGTTGCATTTGACAATACTTTGACTTATAACAAGTACATATCGTCGCAAGAATTAAAGAACGCTGTAATTGACAAAACATTTAATGTTCGCCAGAGCCAAAAAACCTGTATGAAAGTAGAAAGAAGACACTGGTATTTTTCAAAACGCAGACGGCGTAAGTGGACTTTTTTTCATCATATAAATCTGGGACCGGGACCAATCGACGCGTATTTTTTCTGATAAAGATAATTATGTAAAAAACGTATTTTCGATTTTTTGTCAGTTACAGCGTTATTTAAGTCTTGCGACGATATGAGTGTAAAGTATACAGAAAAATATAATTCAAATCGGTGTTGCCATGACATTTAAAATTCAACAAAAATTTAACCAAAATGGAAATATAAAAATAACCAAATTTTTAACTCATAATTCCAATAGGAACAATTAAGAAAATTATCTTTATTACTTCTCAATTTTTCTGCAACAACATGTAATAAACATACATACTTTGATTAGTCTGTCAGGCTATAATTTTACCTTCTGATTGTATGGAAGGAAAAGAAAAATATATAAATCCTATATTCGCATTTACATTAATCTAAACTCATCAGTATATTGACCGCATAGTACAAAAGGTAGGTTTAATTTAAAACCGATTGTAAAATCATTGTCTATCTCTTTGGTCTTCAAATGACATCAGTCACCTAACTCGGTAGTTACACTAATTTTTGGAATATTGCTTTAAGTTTTAGAAGAATGCCAGAATTGGAATTAATAGCAACACAAGTGCTTACCTTTAATAAAAGGTTTTTTAATTTTTCTCGTCTAGATTCTAGTCGCCGTGCTTCGGGTTCAAAATTCCAGCTCTGATATCCTGAAAAGAAAATATTGCTTTTAGCGACTAATTCTTAGCAGTCTTCTGGCAAAAGCTCTAACTAATTGCACTGGACAAGCTTCTCAAGTCTGTCCTTCGAAGTCGACTTTAGACTGTATGTCCCTGTACTCATGAATAAAACTTAACACACACACCATGGTTGCTTCGAGAAGCTAGGCTTTAAACCTGACACAGGGTTGTAATGGCCTATTATATAGATGTAATTTTTCTATAATTAAGGTTTACATATATATATCTTATGTAATAATTATTTCTTTAATCGATATTAATAACATTAGAAATTAAAGAAATTCGAGAAAATAATGAACAAAAACTGTGTTCGACACATTTGTGTTATATTGTTATTATTTATAAATTGTGAAGGTATTATTTTGAATTAAAACTGGAAAATAGGTAACCAAAACGAAAAGAAATCTCCACATATACACACTGCAAAAAAAAAATTAACAATTTTGGTTAGATATAACCAAACACGCCAACACTGATTCCAATATAAGAGTTATCATGAATATGATGAGAGCACCGTAGTTGTGATCGAAAACATATTCAGTTCGTCTAGTGTACAGCTCTTTCACGGATATATAATTTTCTCCTCGGATTATAAAAAAATTATTAAAATTCAGGCGTTTCTGACGAAACCAAACTAATTAATTAATGATCACTCTTACTTACATATCAATATCGTGCTTATTCCAACCTACATAACGCTACAATATTCTCATGACTATCAATCTTTGGGTATTATGCTTAACGCTTAATTGAAACACATATTATAATAATTTTTTTTTTCTAAACCAAAAGAGGGCATTCCGCCTTAAAGGGTAATACTGTAGATCACCAGATTTGGCATCACCAGTAATCAAAATTGTTTATCGTTTCATTTATATACAACATCTAGCTGTTGTAAATCATAATCAAGAAACATTGTGTTACAGCCAATACAACACAAAACTTATGTGTTGTTAACCATAATTTGGACCTGGGTCAATAAGGTAGTCTTAGTTTGAAATGGCATGCAACCCTGGCATTTTGCAACCTTTTCACTACTTTGATTGTAAAATAAATGCAATTGTGTTGTGGATTCTTATAAACATTTTATCACATTTTCCTCTGTGTCTTTTTCTGTGCATAAAATTCAATATTCAACAGTTTTTTTTTTTTGCAAATTTTTAGAATTTAATTTGATTTTTTTGATTTGCACAAGACAAAATCACGATTTTTGTTTTCTACAATTTAAGCTGTAAAAGCTAAATATGGTTACCTGCTAAAACACAAAGAAGAAGAATGATTTTGACAAGTGGTAAATCAAGATTATTGATTGTATCATATTTGAAATTATTTATAATATAAATTTTAACAACACATTTCAGCTGGGTTGAAGAAAGCTGTCTGCGAGATGGCTGCCGCTTTTGCTCACAATTAAATATAATCGTAATCGTGTGGCAACTTTAAAGGACTGTTTGGAGTTGTTTAACCGCAATTGGAATGAGTTTTTGAGGCGTGGATAAAACATGGAACCATTACAAAACTCCGGAGATCAAGCAGCACTCTTAACAATGGGTTTCTCCAAGTGAACCGGTTCCGAAGAAGGCCAAAGTAAGTTTGTGCACGCAGGATAATTCACATGGATTACCTTCAAAAAGAAAAAAACAATAGACGGCGAATATTATGCCAACTTATTGGACCGATTTAAAGAAGATTTAAAAAAAACCATCCAATATGGCTAAGAAAAAAATTATTTTTCATCAAGGAAACGCAAATTACATGAATTGGGGGCTACGAATTGGTACTTATTCTACCATATTCCTCGGTAATAGCAACCTTGAGTATTTCCTATTTCCAAGCCAAAAGGAATGGCTCGGTGTAAAGAGATGTAGCTCCATCGATAAAATTGTTATTACTAAGACAAGAGCTCCGGATTCAAAAACCCTAGCTCTAATATCTTAAAAAAAAGAAATATGAAAATAAATATATTTCTTTCGACTACTGCCTCTTAGCAGTCTTCTAATGTGATCGTACCTTAAGGATTATATCTGAATTTAACAGTTAAAAATGTTTACCTAAAGAATTTAATTTATTTACATATTTGAATTGCGATACTCGTACGATTACAAAATGCTTTTAAATTATGAGGAGCAAAATGAGAAAGACCATATTCTGATGTGAATTACAAATATGACCTAAGAGAAATTCTTATTTTATAAGTATGGGCAAACTATTTAAAAATTTTTTATAAAAATTCCGCATTTACGCAAAAATTTCAGTACGAATTTGCCGTATTGTATTTGACTTAAGGTCATAAGAAAAAATTCTTTAATATACTGCCATAAAATTCTCAAATCTAAACAATAATACCAAACGACAATTATTTAAACGAAATTACAGGTGGTATTTAGTTTGCTTTTGCAATTTAACAAACAAAAAAAAAAAAAAATAGAAAACAATTGGCTCATGTTCAAAAAACAAAGCAAAAATAAAGGGGAAAACTACAAATAACAAAATTGTTTAAAAAAATTATAAAAAAATATAATAAAAAAAATGAAAATAATAATTAAAATTCAGTTTATGTATGTACAACCACACAATAAATAAGTAAAAATGGTAAAATTAAAAAAAAATTATAACCAAAAATAAAATTATACATACATATACATACATACATATGTATGTATGTATGTGCATATGAAATAAAAAAAAGTAAAATCGTATTTAAATAAAATTAAATAAATATGATTATATTTAAAAAATATATATGTATATATATATGTATTTTATGTACATGTACGAGGTACGTTATTTTTAATTTTTTCAAAAAGTATTTATTTATTCATCAATAACTATCTTGTCCGCTTCAAAGTAATCGCCCTCAGATATAATACACTTATGCCAGCGTTTTTCCAATCCTAGAAACACTTCTGAAACGTGCTTTTTGGTATCGCCAACAGCTCCTGTTTCGATTTTTCTTTTATCTCCTCAATCGTAGCAAAACGCTTTTCCTTTCATCGGTGTCTTCGGTTTTGGGAAGAGGAAAAAGTCAGCGGGGACCAAGTCCAATGAATACGGTGGTTGAGGCATGATAATGGTTTAGTTTTTGGCCAAAAAGTCACGCACAAGCATAGATGTGTGAGCTAGTGCGTTATCATGGTGCAAATTCCATGATTGGTTTTTCCACAATTCTGTGAGTGTCTGACGAATTGCTTGTGTTCTGCTTATAATACACTCGTCAAACGCCCTCAAATATCCTTGCGCATTTAATTTCATTTTTTACACAAAACTTAATACAGTTTGTTTGATCCATTTTTTCGAATAGTAAAACACGACTAACCATTTTATCTGTCAAAAACAAACATATGCAAGAATTAAAGAACGCTGTAACTGATAAAAAATCGAAAATACTTTTCTGACTCTGTTCTACTTTCATACAGGTTTTTTTTGGCTCTGGTGAACATTTAAGGTTTTGTCAGTTACAGCGTACTTTAATTCTATCGACAATATGTAACAGGCATGTGTACAAACATAAGCGAAAATGGAGCATACGTAACTCACGAAATTCGAAAATAATGGTTAATTTTTGATCAGACCTCGTATGTACATACTCGTACCATAAATGAAAATGTGCAGGCACGAGTACTTGTTTTAATTATCGTATTACTCTACATACAAATAGCCGATTTTTATTTATTTGCATTATTAAATTAAATGTAGTGAAAGAAAAAATAAAATAAAACCTTAATATAGATATCGGCATTATAGATAAAAATAAATAACAGCAAAATAATTACAAAAACACAGCGGCTTGTATGGTGTGGTGGTTGCCTTTTTTCGTGTTAACTGGTCGACAGATTGACGGATATAAACTCAAGCAAAACAAAATACAATAAACAAAACATAACATAACACGAACCCAAACATGTCTAAAACAAACGACCACCGACCACCAACCACAGCCAAGGTATGTGTTCACATGAATTATTTAAATACTTTTGCCGCCATCCATTTGCATGTACCCAACAACAGAGGATTTGTAGGTTTATAGAGACCTGATATGTCCCATATGAATATAGTAGATGTATTTATGTATATGTGTATGTATACAATATTTGGCCAATCGTTATGAAGGGTTAACAATAAAGATATGTATTAGCTGAAATATTAATTAAAGCTTATTATAGAGTTTGTCTAACAAAATACAAAACAATTTTAATGTTCATACATACATACATACTACCTATACTGTATAGATATTTAGTATGTATGCATGTGATTTCTTATGAATAAATTTAAAACATTTTTGAATAGGAATTATAAAATAAAAACATTTTTTAATGATAAACAGAAGATTTGATATTTTATGGCTTATAAACAAAAATCTTATTTCAAAATAAAGAAACATTTTTTGAAACTTGTAGCTACAACTTTCACATTCTTTTTTGAAGCTAAAAGTGAAAAAAAAAATTAATAAATAAAGTGAAGATTTGGCCGGAGAACAGAACACAGTTTTTAACTTTTGCTTGATACGAGATCCAGTTTTGTTTTGTTAAAAAACTATTATTTGGTTTAATTTTCGGGCTGTTTTTAATTCGGTAATCGCTGTTAACGATTTATTTGTGCTTGTTACTGATCATCTATGATCGTTTAACCTAGATTTAAGAAGTTATTGTTCTTATGATTGTACTCCTAATTTTAATGGGGATATTTATGAACCAATTCAGAAAGAAATAAAAATAGAATGGAAGACGTCCCTAAATATAAAGGATAAATGTAAAATATAATATATGTACGTATTAGGGTATACAGAATATAAAATATTTTTACAAAATTAAGTTTTATTGGAATTTTGTTAATTTTGTAACTATATTTGGGAATTCTTTGTAGTAGGTTGCCTAGGGTAAAAATGTGAACTTTAAGTTTTTTAATTAAAGCATTAGAAAAATACTTTTTAACTCTTACCGATCAATGTAAATAAATATTATTTTTAATACATACATACATACATAATTGGCCATTACAACCACGTGTCAGGGTTAAGCCTAGCTTCTCGCGGTACTCATGTTGTGTGTGTTAATTTTTATCCCTGAGTAGCGGGACCTACAGTTTAAAGTCGACTCCGAACGACAGATTTGAGGAGCTTTTTAATAGCAATCAATTCCTCCCAGAGCTTTTGCCAGAAGACTGCTGAGAGGTAGTCGCTGAAAGAAATAATTTTTTCATATTTCTTTTTTTCGAAATGTCAGAGCTGAGATTTGAACCCGGTGCTCTCGTCTTAGTAAGCCAACATACTAATCACTAGACAAGGGAGACTACGATATTATTTTTAATATTTACATAAAATTGAAGTATGAGTAAGTGCACAGCAGCGGGGATATTTGGACCTGGGACGTAATATTCGGAACCCATGGGAAAACTCGCCAGCATTATTCAGGCGAAGGTTTATGTTATCGCTCAATGATGAGCTCAATTCAACCTGGATAAAGGGTACAAATGACAAGAAATAGCCATACTATCTGATAGTCAGGCTGTCATTTGAGCACTTGGCTCTTATGTAATTGACTCGAAGCTAGTCTGGTGAAACTGAACCGGCTGGGCATGGACAATAAGGTCAGCCTATACTGGGTCCTTGGCCATGCGGGCATTCAGGAAAATGAAATGGCATATGAATTTGCCAGTAAGGAGGCTGCTATTCCATTGTTTGAGCCAGAAGCCTTTTGTGGAATAGGAAAGGTAGTTTGGAAAAGCATGCTAAGGGAAAACAAAACAGAGAGAGACATTTGCTCTTCTGGGGTCAGACTGGCCTTAGATTTTCTAAGCTTTTGCTTAGTAACTATAATAAGAAAAGATATGAGTCGTGCATTGGGTTCTGACCGTGCACTACAGACTCAATGGACACTTGAATAAGATAGGAATCGCTTCGAGCGACATATGTAGATTCTGTTTAGAGGCGATAGAGTCATTAGAGCACATATTGGGCAATTGTGCAGCATTGATGCACAGTAGGAAGATGAAGACTATCAGTTATCAGATAGAGAATTCTCGGGGTTGGCACCAGCGTAGCCACAGAAAAAATTTTTTTCCTGCCAAAATATTTCAAATAACCTACCAAAATCCTTTGCAGTCTACTAAAGCTCAATAATATAAAAAATTTTAAAATAATTTAGTTTAAAAAAATTACTCAGTTATGCAAATAAAACTGTCAATACAGTGCAAGTCAACTGTTCAACTATTGTATAAGCCAATCTAAAATTTAAAAATTGTTAAACTTCTATACGTTAAATAATTTGCCAATTGTGGCTGACAGTAATATATATGTGTGTACATATATGTACGTATGTATGTATTTATAATGTGAACACTAACACTGCATTCTTTAAATATAAATTATTTAGTGAAAGCAATAAACGACAACAACAAAATTTCTTTACACAAAAGAAAAAAATATTTTTATGTAAAAGTAATAAAAAAACATATTGAGGAAAAAAATGGGAACAATTGTTTATAATTAAATACTGTACATTGGTATGTATGTAAAATGTATGTATGTATGTAAGAAATAATAAAAAAAATCAAACACTTGTTAATTATTGAGAAAATTTAAAATGTTTTTTCAATTACATCAAATGTCCACTGGTAGAGACAAAAATAAAAAACCACTGTTTTATTTGCTAGACATTGTCATAGATTTTCCGACCATTCAACCAAACTAACCAACCCAATCGTTCAATATAAAATTGCACAAGTTATACATATATGTATATAGTGCTGATAATGATGATAATGACGACGACAACAACGTTGAAACATTGTTATAATAATCGTCATCAGATTGTAATAGTTAGTGACATCAAGAGGTGTTAAAAGTATATAGAAAGACACAAAAAAAAAAAAATATTTAAATAAGAAAAAATGTCAATTGTAGACAACAGTCACTTTCAAGTAAGTGGTATATGTGCACTTATTTCTTCTTAGTACACAGCAATTATAATTGTCTTTCTTGTCTAGTTTGCAAATATGTATATATAAGTACATATGTACGTATGTATGTACATATATAAAGTACTCAGTCATTTAGTCACTTATTTCATAAAGTCTTATGTTATGTTGTAGAATATAAAGAAAAAATATATTATTTTGACTTGTAATTAAGTCATTTTAATCAAGACAACCAACCAACTATTACATCACAAAGTCTATTATTTTAGACTTTTTGCTACAGGTAGTTAATTCAGCACTCTTGCTATTTAGCTTTTGATATATGTATGTACATACATACTATATGTATGTACGTAAGATTAGGAGCAAAGTTTCGTTCATTAATTTAAAATGTAAATTATTTATAAATAAGTGAGATTTATTTACGTTTTCTGTGTAAACCTGAGGTTAATAGCAAATCACTAAAAATTAAAGTGTTACGATTTAAGTAGAAAGAAATATAAACACAATACATGAATATGAATACATTTTATTTAAGGAACTATTTAATAATGCTTTTGGATGTGATACAAACATATTCTTGAATGAAAACAATTATAATACATAAGTGGCTTTTTGGAATTTAGTTTTTAACAAACATATTAGCTTTTAATCAACAGAAAATCCTTCAAGCTTAACAGGGTAAAAGATTTTAAGCTAACAAAGCAATATTTTGTTGTTATAATTCAGTTTTACATTTCAGTATAGTAATCTTCGAGAACGATACAAAGATTTAAGGGGTCATACAATTCTTTAGTCCAATTTTTCTTTAGCTTCGATATAGACTTCAGATTTGGAACTACGTTTTCATTAGTTGAAAATTCTTGATATTGCAAATGGTATTAAGTCACTGAGGGCTCAATCTGTGGAATACAATTAATGGGGTAGCAATTCGTAGCCTAATTCATGCAATTTTACCATAGATTTCATTGCCTTGTGGCACACTATTGTCCTTATAACACAGCATTTTTAAGGAAGTAGCAGATAACAACTAAACCTACTTTCTACTTAGCAAAGGCATTCACCACACAATCAACATGCAGCGATGAGGCAATTGCTATTGATCATTCAGGGGTGAATGTATAACACTGGCCTTTGAATGATTAATTAACAGCAATTTGTCTCATTCCTAAGGCGCTTAATAATAATATAAGAAAAAATATAGATGTGTACTGTACTTTTCAAAAATTCCAATACAATGCATAGCATTTAGTAGGGGTCGCCCCTGAGTATTGGTCTCAAATAAAAAAAAAATCGTCATTGATGATCATGCTTCTCATAATACTGATATCTTTCATTTTACAATCGGTTCATTGTATTCTTTCAAAATGACTGTTTGTAATTTGTCTCTGGAGTGTAATAATAGATTTTATTTATTGATTATCGAAACATTGTTGCTTTAGATTAATTGTGAGCACACGCTACATTCACTTTAAACACAGTTTTCCCATGTTCAAATATTAACACACGATATAACCAGTAAATTTAGCAAATTATCAAGGCTTTATAATCTTAGTGCAGAGCTTTTAAGAGTATCGTTTGTTTTCCAAAAAGCAATGCGTAATTAGCAACCCAAATTCTTTTCTACCCATTTTTTTCACAATATTCGTAACAAACATTGTTTCACACATAATCCTATACTCAGAAACAAGTGGTCCGACAGCTGTTAAATTTATGCAGCTGATATGGATGTAATTCATGTAATGCCTTCTTTGTATGTATTAGTTTACGAACTTTTTAGTCCAATAAATATATAATTCAGGTAGGAACATATGAGCATGAACTATTGTAGTAAATAAACAATTATTATTAAACTTTCCAAATTATTGCCAAATTTGTAGCAATAATTGGCATTCGATTTAAAATTCTCGCATTTTTTTAGGTTTGAAGAAAACAGCTACAACAAAAATAAAAATTATTTAAATAGAACAACATTAAATGAATTGTTTTTAATTCAAGCAATTGATTAAATAAAAACTATGTTTATATAAAACTAAATTTTAAACGTTTATATGTACAATATGTACATACTGTGTATATAATACATAAGTACATGTGGTATGTACATTTGTTTGTTGCAAGTGTTGTTTAAAAGTTGTGTTTATTTTTAATAAATATTTAACACCTTGCACAACACCGTTAAATATAGCAATAAATATAACGGTAAGAAGATGAAACGCAGGCACATACTCACAAACATATAATAATATAAAAAAGAACGAAGACCATCTAATTTTATTATTGCAATGAGAATACAACACAGAACAACAACACAGTACTGTAGGTTTGCAAACAGGTTGACTCTCGTGTTATTGGGTCGATTAGTGAAAATAGAGATACAAAAAGGAAGTTAACGTTATCGTCTTCGTCAATATAGTTGTGTGTGTGTGTGTGTTGTTTTTTCTATCATCAATATTTTAACTGCAAATTTTTCTTTATTTTCATATTTTTATTGCTTGTGTAGATATTTTTGTTTTCATTCCGTCAAGGAGGTGTATTCAATACTTGAACTAAACACATACAGAAGCAAATAAGCAACAGAGTGGCAACAGCAATTTACCTGTAACACCTCTGTCAGCCTATTAGCAGCGCTGTGACCCATAACAGTACAGAGAAATAAATGAGTAGTAAAGAACGGATAACGATTGAAAAAAAAAACTTGCGCATAATAACTACCTATAAAACAAACACATATCAGAAGGCTGCCAAAGTCTTCTTCACGTAAACGACAGGTGACATACATACACAATTATGCATTTCTTAGTTGCTGTTTTTGCCTTTTTCATCATAGGCAAACAACAAAAAGCACTTACTTTTTATTTTTTTAGTTGCTGTTTTTTTTTTTAGTTAAGAATTTACACGAACAAATCACAGTATGTATTTTGTTTTTCTTAATTTTATTTTGTGTCGGATGAGTAACAACTAAAAAATCGGAACAATTATTTTTAAATTTAATGTGAATAACTCGCGCACTTGCGTTTTTGCCGTACGCTATGTATTTCTACTTCTACACTGTGTATCGACCCGCTAGACCATCAGCGAGCCCAATAACCAGTGTTTTATATATTCCTTTTACTAATGAAATCGCTTGTTACCAGTGCTTTTTCAACTGAAAACAGTACCCGCTGCAAACAACAATATTAAACTACATTTAGCGACTATTTTTAGCGCCGTCGTAGACGATAGCGAAACTTATTGACTTGCCAGACTCTTATGTACTTTTAGGAATTGAAATATTAAAAGAGAAAAACGTAAACAAAACACATTATAAAGTATGAATTTAAAGTATACAATAAGACTTTATTTTATACTTTTTTTTTGTTTTTAACTCAATTCAAAATTGTACATTCAGTAAGTAAAAGTGGAGTTAGTGAAAACGTATCATGTTCGTCCGCATCAGCTGTGAAAATCTGTAACATAAATGCTACTTACTGAAAACGTATCGTGGTCAATGTCACTCTACAGAAATTAGATTTTTACGTTGAAAATTTGAACTTAGCATTACTTAAAAAAATAAAAGGCTGCTTAACAAAGAAATTACAGCATATGTAAGAAATTGAAAATAAAAAATATATCGCTAAATAAATATATTTTACTAGAAAACAATTAAATTCATTTTATTATTTTGTTTTTTATTCATAATAGAAATGAAGAACTGAAATAAAAAGAAAAGAAAACAATACTTCGAATCTTTACACATTTTTAGAGCATAGTATTTACATAAACATTTTTTATCAACTTCCCAGTTAGCTCTGTCGTTCTGGAGAATGGGCACACAATAAATCGTCAACATTTTCTAACAATATTCTGTTTATCATCGAAACACTTCCGCGACGTTGTCGACAACCTATCTTAAGACATTCTTACGACAATGTCGCGATTGTGCCAACTGGGCTTTTGCATGTTGCATACTTGTGTATATGCATGGTATGTATATGTATAAATATATACATAATATATGTATATTATTTTTAAGTCAACAACTTAAGTATAATGTGGATTTCTCACATTTGTTAGCAAATTAGTGAATTTATTGGCTGACTACACTGGTCAACAAAAGACAAAAAATTCGTTGTTTCCTGCGAATTTTTTTTGTTTCTATATCAGAATAATGTGTATTTTTTCAATACATCAACAGATTTTCCGTAACAGCTCTTATTTTTAAATTATAGCTGATTGCCCTCACATACTATTTTTAATTAGATTTTCATTATTTATTGAACATTAAAATATTGTTGATTTCAATATGGCTTCGTCAAGAATATGTTGCCTGTCTTATCCTGGTTGTTGTTGCTATATCTGTTGTGAATACACATACTTACATTTAAAAAATATTGAAAATTTATATCGGACTTTTTAAAAACTGCATATCATGAATACTTTAAAATAAAATTGCGTAATCAGGACAAGCTGTGGGTTCATCGAATTGTATGTTAGAAATGTGTGGCATAGCTACGGTTATGGTCCAGTGGAAGAAAGCAAGATCCTAGTTTTGTTAAATCAATGACAGTACTCGAATTCAGAGCTTTGCATTCATATGTTTGGTTATGAGTAATTTCCTAGGCAAAAAGAAATCGGACGACCATGTAGAGCGCATGCTACCGAGCTTACAAGAGCTAGGGTGCAACTTCCTGCACTCGCATTTGGACCGATTTCTACAAAATCTTTGTGATTTTAGTAAGGAACAGGGTGAAAGGTTTCATCAGGATCTTCGGAAAATGAAGCTCACATATTATTCACACTGCTGCTAGAGTTTGTAACGAGATGTATCTACAGTCGTTCATTCAAGGAAATGTTATAAAAGATCATTTGAGATAGAAATTTTGTTAACATATTGCAGTGTGGGAGTTTATGTGCTCTATCAGCCATTTTATATATCTCGAGTTAATGATGCCACTTCAGGTTTTTGACATCAAAATTTTTAAAATCTGCAATCCCTTTTCGGTTATTTATCTCGGAAACTGTATTTTTTTTTTTTTTTTATAATAAGGGTCACAAAAGTAGCCAATAATAAAAAAAAATTAAAGTAAACAAGAGTTGTGTTGACCAGTGCTATTGTAAGTAGTAAATTATTTCTGCTTCTCATCGTAAATAATTTGTAATATTTTAGCAATTTATAATTGCAGTTTTTTTTAATTTTATATTTAAAACTGTATTTTTTTTATAATAAGGGTCACAAAAGTAGCCAATAATAAAAAAAAATTAAAGTAAACAAGAGTTGTGTTGACCGGTGCTATTGTAAGTAGTAAATTATTTCTGCTTCTCATCGTAAATAATTTGTAATATTTTAGCAATTTATAATTGCAGTTTTTTTTAATTTTATATTTACAATTCCTTTCCAAGAATTGTTTATATACATATGTACATATATAGTAACTACATACATATTTACCAATGGATGTACAGTACATACCTACATGAAACACATAAAATATGTGAACCTTGTGTTTTTACGCATACTTACGAGTATGAAACGTAAAATACTTTAAATTACAATTTAGTAAAAAAATGTCACAAAACAATGTTTTTATGTTAGAAATAGAATTTGAAATTAAAATTTTAGAATTATAATTGTTGTGTTTTTTTTTTTTCTTTCTTTCTTTAATATAATCCCAAAAAACTTATAAATTTTCCACACATTTCGAATATTTTTTTATTAAAATGGCATCCTCTATTTGTATTTTTTTGCTTTCACTTACACACATCCACCCTAACCGCACACATTTGTTGTTTTTTTTTTTACTTTTGGAAGAACGTTGTTGTTGTTGTATAAAATATACAAAACAATATTTAGAGAAAAATAATGAATAGTTTTTCTTTTAAATAATAATAGGGAATATAAAATTTATTTTTTGTTTTTGTATGCGGTAAAATATATACATATGTATATATTTTTTTAAATTTCAACCACCGTAAAAATAACAATTTGAGCACTTGTAATTGTTGAAGAAAGTATTTGCTTTTTAAAATTAAAAAAAAAAAAATAAAAAACAAGAACAAACAAATAGCATTATTATCTCCTCTAGTTAGTTGTAAGAAACCGCTTTTAATTAAACATAAAAGGTAAATGTTAAATAAATACACGTATGTAAATAAATGTTAATTAAAGTTAAACATTTAAAGCACACTTTAATTTAATTCCTCTGAAAAAAATATTGTATCTCTATAATTATTATTAAAGTTCGAAATCTTTTCCTGTAAAGCCCTGCTAATACATACATTTGTATGTACAAACATATGTATATGCAGCTGACTGATTGACCGAGTTGACTTTTCTTTTAATCCCTATGTTATGTTTTGTAATTTGTGTTTTTTTTCTTTGATTTTGGGTTTTGTATGCAGCTTCTGCTTATTGTTGCTGCTATTTTTGTTCCAGTCTTTTAACTATCTCAATTTTTTTTTTTTTAATTTGGAACTTTTTTCACAAATTATTTTATTAACTTTTATTTTAACGCTTTTACTCACTTTATCACTAAATGTACATATATTTGCTATGGGCTTAATGTTTAATATTTTATGAAATAAAATTAATTTTGTTTTGCACAAAAAACTGTAATATATTGGCCCTTTTATACTTTTATTTAAAACATTATGCGTAAAATACTGCGCCACCTTCCACCAACTAACGATGACTAATTTTTTATTCGAGTACTTATTCCAATGTTGACAAGCAGCAGTAAATAAACAGTCTTGCCAGACCTATATTCTCAAAAAAGTTAACGGCAAAAGTAAAAATGGTAAATCAATAACTTCAAAAATATTTAATTGTTGTTTGATTTAGTTTGCAATTGCAAAATTTTTATTTAAAATCTGTAACTATTAAACTTCTAAAAAATGTAAACTGGCAACAAAAAAAAAGTTTGAAAATTGTAAACGTTTTTTTAGAACTTAATACGTTCCAGTTATGAGAAACGTTTTCTAATTTTGTCTAGAAAAAAAAAATGGTCAGATCAAATCCATTCTTTTAAAATAGAGCATAATCAAAAACATTAACAGAATATATTGCCAAATAAAAAAATAAATGTACAGATTGCAATAATTTCAAAAATGTAGCATTGATATTAAATTAACACATATTTCCCTAAAAATCTCTCAATTAATTATTATCATAAGTTGGATAAGAATGTTAAAGGCATGGCACATCTCTTAGTTTTGTCAAGATTATTTTGATAGAGCATTTTTAAACAGAATTGTTTTTAAAAAACAATTATTTGTTTATAAAAACGAATTATACCTATTTAATTTTCTCTCTGTTTAGACTAAGTGTGCCCTTTACCTTATGTAACTCATCTTAAATCAATTTGCCCCAAAATAAACCAGTTCATTTAGACTGTAGGAAAAATGCCTATAAAGTCGTTTTTGCGTTAGTATTGCTCTTTGCCTAGAATTTATTTACAAAATTATTTAAACTCAAATTTATGTTTAAATATGTAAACATAATAAAAGCGTACTTCAGTTCTAAACTTTTATATCTGTATGTATGTATGTATAAGTATAGTTTTTTTTAATCATATTTACTTCAAAAGCAGAAAATAAAATTTTTTGTCCAAAATAATTTCATTTTGTTGTGCATGTAAATTTTTTTCATTATGTACTGCTGTAAATCATAAATTTTTACTAACCTACCAAAGTGAGTTTTATTCCCTCATCCCAAATGATAAATTGTCTAAGAAATTTACCAATACTCTGGCATCTCTGACCTCTAATAGGAAACATTTTGCAGACTTTCGAAATTACTGTAATTTTTTTTTTATTAATGAGAAAGTACTTTCTTTCTCCAATATTCTCTGATTTTTTCTCTTTACTTCGAATATAAAAACTAGGACAATTCGAAAAAGAGTGCCAACATTTATTGATTCAAGAATATTCGTTTTTTTTTTTTTAATATTTTCCATTTTTACACGTTTATTTCAGTACATCGCTGCAGAGAAGAAAGCAGAGCATATTTTTTCTTCTCCATATGTGTATAAAACATGAAATAGGTTGTTGATTGTTTTGTGATGGCCACTCAACAATGGTGATGGCGGCTTAGGAGTGTAAGTACTTTTATCGTTATATTGTTTTTTATTCTTGTATTATTAAGTCTGCCACTTAACACATGATATCAACAGGAAACAGAAACAAGATGACATGTTCAATGTTAAAAAAGCATTTTAAATACATATCATAGGATTTTTTCTTTTGTCATAATAAATAATGATATAATGTTTGGATGTAAAATACTTTTAAACATTTTGTATAAAATTTTTTACAAATGTATTGAACTTAAGGTTGTTGTTTATTTAATTTATTAAAATTATATTACAAATATTTCACTACTCCTTTGTGTATCATTGGAATTAAATTTCAGGCTTCACAAAGGATCCATTTAATTTCTGCGGTCGTGACGAAAACAATATAAATATAAACTTTGTCAGTGAACCTGCGGCTGTATTTATAATGAAAAGTTAGTAACTCCTTAGCATATATGTAGTACAATAAACTGAAAAGTTGGTCACTTACTTTAGACTGTTAATAATTAAACTTTCCATATTGTCTAGCTGAAAACTGGTCAGAGAATCCAAAAAATTAAAGAACTTATACGGTTGAGTAAGAATTTTCACGTATAGAAATGACAAACTTAGCCATTACGAAAAACGAGTTAATAATTTTTTATTATAAATATGGCTGCTGAATTATAATTTTAGTGGAAAACTGTGACAAGTAAGAATGTTAGCATATTAAAAAAAATTAATAAACATAGAGGAGCAAAATTTACGTTTTCCGGCTAAACTGAGGCAAATGGCAACACTGCTTACCACTCTCTTTATTCCTTATTTTTTTACCAAGGAAAACTAGGACAATTCGAAAAATAGTACCGATTGATTCATAAATATTTTTTTAAGCGTCCTTTATTTACCACGTTTTTTTTAGCACATTGTAGCAAAGCGAAAAGAAAAACAATTTTGTGGCTTTGATCGAAAATATAAAACAAAAAATAGGCTGTTGAATATATATACTTATGTATTGTATGTACATACATATGCATCGACCACTTGAAAGTGCAGTTTTGGAGAGTGAAAAAGGCAATGCTTATTATTTTTATTCCTTTTAATATATATTTTTCATTGCCCAGGAAACAGATGACATGTTAATGGTTAAAATAAATTGCATTTTAAATACATTGTAATTTTGATTTCAAATTTTTTTTTTTTAAATGAAAAAAGAAAAAAAGTAAATAACAAAAAAAGATGGGTTAAAGTTAAAAGCAAATACTTTTGTTTGCATGCGTTTGAGATAGAGAAAAATCTTATTGATATTGGATTCATCATAGTTCAAGGTAAATAATGTATTTGTAGTTTATATGGGTACATTCAATTTAGAAAAGCTCTTTTTAGTTTACCTTATAGGCCAAATTGTCCTAAAACCATACAAAACTTAAACTGAAATTTTGTTATTTTTACTTTTAAAAAGAAAAAGTATAAAATTTAGTTTTTGCATTAAAATGAATCACAAAACTTAACTAAAGGAAGTAACATCTATAAATTTTTTTTAATTATAATGTATTGGAATAAGTATTTTATGTCATTTAATTACTTTACTTAAAGATTAATTCAAGATTACAATACAGCATGCAAAATTGAACGTCTAATATTACAAATAAGCAAGCTATTACCAAATACCCTACTAGCAAGTGTATAACTTTCTGAAATCAAATAAACTATCAGCACTCATGCTAAAGTAGAAATCAGAGTAACGATTTATTTGATTTTTTTTTCAGCAGACTGTCATAACTTTAATGATAACATAGCTTTCATTCATTTTTTATTGTAGTTTTATTTAAAGGAATGTTTTTTTAATTTAATTTAACTTTTTATTAAGTTATAAACATTACAATAAATAAAAATAGATTTTTTGTGAAAACACCTATAGTTTAATTAATAATTTTAGAAAAAATAAAAAATTTATGCTTTAGGAGATCGTGACGTACTAAAATAAGAGGAAAATATATCATCAAAAATCATGATACAATTTTAATTTTGTTTAAACAAAAAAAAAAAAAAAAAAAAAAAAATTCATAACTGTTATTACTGAATGTAAATGATATTCATGTCTTCATAGGAATGCTTAATTATTCCTACTAATTAGTATTGCTGATAGGTTGTTTGGTTTCAGATTTTTACAAATCCAAATAACTTTAGCGGCATATCATAAGCTGTGTTTAGAAAAACAAAGCTTTCTCAACCAATATATACTTCTGGTTTCATTTTAATCAGAATATATAATTTTCGTTTTAATATTGCAAATACTTTCAATAGGTAGGTTGTTTGGTCTTTAAGGTGTTTTTAAAAAAGTAGATCGTTAGGCATTATACTCGCATTTTTAAAAATTATATCTGATACGTTACACATAGAAGACTTTGCGACATGTCTTTAAAAATGAAATTAATTGAAAAAATTAAAATTACTTATACATATTAAATTTAAAATTACAAATTTTCTTATACATTTAAAAAATTAAGCTCAATGATATTGTAATAGCCTACAAAGTTCAAAGTTCTTAATATACGTATTAGCCATTATGCATTATTTTATTGTAAACATTGGGCATTTATTGTGTACATTAATAATTTTATTGCTTTTTTTTAAATTAATATTAAACAGAATCCCAATTTTTTGTAATTTTTAGTGCTACGTAAATTTTATTACTTTTTATATCTAAAGAATATTCTTTATAATAAACATATTTCTAGTTCATTTATAAATTGTAAAATGGAAACTGTTTGGTGACTTTGGCAATTTATCACATTAAATTTGGAGAAAAAGTTCTAAAAAAATCTGATAACTCTTTGACTTTTCGCAAAGACTGAACCGTATATTTTCCTGTTCTTAGTAATTCTTATAGAGCAATCTAAATTAGAGCGTACAGCGCATTATAATTTTGCTCTTATCAAGAACAGTAATGTTTTTTAAAATAACCATAATAAAAACAAATAAAATAACAAATTGGGTATGAAAGTAGCTAAAATGTTATTACATACTTAACAAAACATCAGATAAACTTTTAAAAGCAGAAAACCACAACAGTTGTTTTGCAATTAACTTTACTTTCTTTACGCTCTGTCAATATTGGATTTTCCAATTGTAAAGCGTAAGCGCCGCACTGTTTGGGTTGGTCTGATGCATTCTGTATGGCCATGAGAATTTTTGATAGTACAAAGTTGAGCATCTTTCAACGTACGTAGTTTACATTTACATTTTCTTTCTTCTCAATTTACTGTCATTGTTTAGTGTTCCTTCGAAAAATTAAAGGAAAAATATAAATTATAAACAAAGTAAAATAAAAAATGGATACTATTAACCGAGGCTGTACAAATGTAAAAATATATTTTTATAGGTAATTTAATTGTTATACAAAAACATTTGAGAAAAAAAAATTTCATTAATATTCGTCAACAAAGTATTTATTTTGAAAAGTTCTATGTGCCTCGGTAATTGACTTCGCTACTCCTCCGCTTGCCTGCTTTCAATTAGTATTCAATTTGTAAATAGTCGTATTTTGTAACGTTTTTCATAAAATTATTTGTTTTCTTTGCAGTTTTTAAACATAATTTTAAACTAGAAAATGGTTTAAATTTTTAATTTGTATTCATATTTCATACGGCAACCTAAATAATTACAGAAATGGGTAAAACAGTGTGTGATGATAAAACCATCACACATTATGAATAGTTGGCAATAACTGCTTAAATTTTTAAATAAATACGTTAATTTATATTGTTATGGTATTTTATTTCAAATTTTATGTCATCCATATTTTTTATTTGAATATTAATTTTTATTAGAAATGTTTATTTAATTAATTTTAGCTAAACTTATCTGTTGATTGCTTTTTAAATATACATATGTATGTATAAGTACACAATTAAATTTTTTTCTTTTTTTTTAGTGTACAACATACAATAAAGTGCAACCCTGTATACTTAAATACTCTATTAACATCACACTAAAATAATTTCTAGTCAGTTTGACATTCATTTTACTCGCGTTCGGTTGCTAAAGCGGTTGTTAGGTTTCGTTTACGGATTTTCGAGAGCCTTTTTTAAGTTTTTTTGTTTTATTTATAAGAGCCCGGCATATTTTCGTGTTGTTTTTTTTTTAATAATTGTTTTGTGTGTTACTTTTTGGTTTGCTAATTAAATTTAATTAAAAAGTAGCAGTTAAATTATGGCGGCTGTTGAAAAAAATATATAAATTCGTAAATTAAATTGTGTTGAAACTATAGGGCTCAAAAGAAATGAAATCAAAAAGATGCTCAATATTAATTGATTAAACGGCTCCTTAATAATAAACAACAGGTTTCTGGTTTCAAAAAAAAAAAGATAGGAAAAAAGAGTTAAAGAAAGATTCAAGAAATTCTAATTGGTATTCTTTGTTGTTGGATATCATGTGCCAAAAAATACCCGTACATGTGGAAAAAAAAAACTTGAGAAAGAATAAAGAAAAAGGAAAATTATCAGTTGCCAAAGCGGCACAAAAGCAATAAAAAAAAATATTATTTGTTGTATTATTTTGTATATAAAAAAAGAAATTGAAACAACCGTTCTGTAGTGAATCAATTTTTGTTGCTGTAATTTTTTATTTCATTAACAAAAAAGAAAAGTGGTATCGGCAAATATCACTACACATGTACCCATGTTGTGCAAACACAAAAATTAAAGACAGAACAATAAAATGTAGAGTATGGTGCATATTATTATTTTTAACATTGTTGCTATTACAGCTTATGTTGCTGTCTGTTAAAATTATTTGATGGTTATTAAATATAATTATTAATGTAATAGTTTTACTTCGGTAACCGTCTTGTAGTTTCCTGTTTAACTATGTTTTGATTGAGAATAATTACATTAAAAGAGAGCGAGAGAGATAACGGAGATTAACTAAATACTTTGTATTTTAAAAGAGAAAAAGAACAACCAAGAAAAAATTCTTAAAGTGTCAAGCAAATAGAATAACAACATTAGCAACAATAATAAAAAGAAAAAATTAATTGAAAGTAGTGCCAAGATCACTGTCAAATGTCAATAGAAATAGAAGAAAATATTAAAGAACAACAAAACATTGCTAAAGTAGTCAATTTAACACCAACAAAACTAACAATATTTATATGTCCAACAGCATTGCGTGACACAGTGTGTTAAATAATGCAAATGTGTAGTAGTGGGCAATTGCATGCATGAGTGTATTATTATCGTTGGGGTATATTCATTATAATTACATATTTATTTAAGCATTAGTGTGTTGTGTACATACTACTTATGTTCTTCTTCAATGCATTCTTCTTCATCTTCTTATTCTGGCATTATCACCACTACAACAACAACAATAACAACAACCACTACCAGTAGCAGTAGAAGTAAAAGCATGAAAATGCGTCGTTCCTCATCATTAAGTCGTAATCATTATTTCGTTATTGGCCTATTTTTGGGTTTAATATTATCATTTTACGTTCCACAAGATATTTGGGAACTGGTCCAGCAAGAAGAGTGCCCCCAGCAAGTGGCTGAAAATAGTCTTATCGAGAAATTTGGCCAGGAATTTGAGCCGCATTTGAATTTAATTAATAAGCCATTGGCTGCTAAAAAACAGGTGAGTTCTAGAAAATAATCGATCAATCCGGCTTGGTGGCATATATGTACATATGTACATACATACTTTAATTAATAGTAACACTCAAATTATTGGAGTTCTATTTTTTATGTAATAAATATTATCCACTTTATAAATTTGCAGTTAAATTTTGTTAAATCTATTCCAATGATTTCAATTATAACGTGATGTTTTGTTTTCTCTTTTTTATTAATTCGATTTTCACCAAATTTGTTATAGTAGATATTGAAACCCAACAAATATCTGATTTGTAGAAAAAAAAAATTTCAGGGTAACCAAATTTAGCCCAATTGGTAAAGGCATACCAACTCTATTCGGTATAGTGAATTCAATAGGTGTTCGATTTTGTTCACATTTTCTATGGGACTTCTAAAACACTTTTGCCCCGGTATGAACGGTGCGGGACGCTGAAAATTTTGAGCATTATTCGTCAGTCTCTGTCCATACATACTGTGTATTACGAGCTCGGATACTAAACGTTAAGTCTGCGCTTAAACCCTTACTTCTGAGAGATTGTCTAACTATGGCAGTCAGATGTTTGATGTTTTTTTGTGTGTTTTTCAATATCTTGACACAATGCGCGAGTAAGAAGTATTTTTCTATTACAATATACTCGTAATATTAATTAATTTCCATAAAGGAGCCGAGTGACAAAGACCTTCTGTAGTAAATAAAGACCAGAATCTTTTGTTGAAATCAAACTTAGGACCCTTGCTCCAACAGAGTAGCTGCCCACTAGTTTTGCAAAGAAAAAAAATCAAAATTTTTAAGTAACAAAATTCCCCAAAACCTTCATTAGTTCATCCCCAAAAACCCCCACATAAACTGGATCAATAATTTTGGATGTATGTACATATTTTTTATTTGATATGTAAATTTTAAATTTGGAGACTGTGCAGATCAATAAAAATCTTGACGATGTGTGCTTCAGTTCGTTATTTTGTTGAAATACTGATCGCTGTGCCACTGCATATTCAGCATAAGACATCATGATGTCGTTGGAAATATTTGTATAGTATACAGCATCTATTTTACCTCAATTCTAAATAGATGTCCTGTGCCATATTATGGAAAGCATTCCCATACCATAAAGTAAATATAAGTGGAGAAGTTATTGTGGTCGGACGAAACTAAAATTAGTTTGTTTATCTACGAAAGAAGTAATGCAGCTGTAAGAAGACCCTGTAATACTAAATTCCTCCGCAATAAAAACCATTAAAAAAGGTGGCGGAAATGTAATGATATAGGGATGCTATTATTTATATGAGAAAAAATTTTATATGAAAGTATGAGTTTTAAACAAGTTTATAAGCAAATCTTGAAAATTGAATTTCTATTGAAATTCTTTCATCGTGTGTTTCGAATGTGAGAATCTGACAACACTGTCAAGATAACAAAAATTGTGTAAATGAGAGAATTCAAGAGAAAGAGTAATTTTTTTTTCATTTCCGGTACAAAGTTGCACCTGTTTTTTGTTAACATTAAAAACATAAAATAAAAAATGTAGAAAAGTATATATAAAATATAAAGAGTTTTTTGTGAAAAAAAATTATTTAAAAAAAAGCAAGTGGAAGATAATCTCAAAATTTTTGAAAACCTAAGTACTCTCACTTGTATTTATAAGTAAATCTAATGGGAATAAAAATAAAGTTTGAGCTATTTCATAATTGTGGAACAATTCTATAGAATATAATTTGTCATTCATTTCTTAAATTCCTAATTAAAATCACTTTTTGGATCTTTATTATTTAAATCTATTTATAATTATTATTTCGGTCTTAAGATCTTAATACTGGTATTCTTTATGAGAATTATCATCCATTAAGGAACACAATTCTTAAAGTATTGAGTAGTTAATTTTAAATATTGAGTACTCAAAAATTAATACAAATACTCGATACTCGGTACACATTACTCAATACTTTGCCAACACTTCTTTCTTATGTCATGCGACATTAATTCAAAAATTTAATAAACTTTAATAAATCGTGATTTAATTTTTAAGGCTGGAATAAATACCAAAATGTGATCAATTTCGTCCAGAGTGAAATAAGTCTGCCAGACGTTATATGCAACTACATTTCAATTTCATTTCATGTTACCTTTAACAGCAACCAGATTTAAACTTCGCCATTCTTTATTTCATTGACAACACGTTATATATTCTTTTTTAATAACATTTTTAAAATTATTAAAATGTCATATTTATTTTATTCGTGATATTTTTTTTATTTTTCAAATTGTAAAAGATCACAATGCTCGAGTGTACTCCTCAAACAGATCAATTAGTACTTGCAAGTAATAGAAACATTGAGCATATTGTGGTGTTTCCAACATATGTTTGAGAAGAACAAGTTTTTGATGTTTTCTAAAGAAACTCATAAAACCATGTTTGGAAGTATGTATTCGTTAATAAGAAAAAAAGATGAAAAGCTGTACATTTTCTTTAAACGATATGCATATTTATACATGTTTGTACCTTGTACGTACATACATATATACAATATAAATACCTTTTAATAATTTCATTATATTATACTTTAAACTGTGAACTTTGTAACTGTTGCTTGAAATTAATGCAACAAAAAGTGTTGTTGCTCTTTGGAGAATTATTTTAACTATTTTTAAACACATTTTAGTGATGAACATAAATATAAGTAGACAGAAAAATAATAAAACCATGATTACATGAATAAAAAAATAATATTTTTCTGTTAATTTCGTTTTGATTACTTCACTTGACCATAATCATCTTCATCATAATGAGTTGTAGTGCTTTTCGTAATTTATTTATTGCAAGCTTTAAACAAATTTACATACCAGTACACGAATAGACATATACAGGCTGATAGACTGACAACTGACAGTTAAGAAACCTACATACCACAAGCATTCGATATACATTTACTTTGTATGTGCATATAGGCAATGAGGCATACAAACATATGTATATACCACAGTCACACAAATATTCGTTAAAAAGATGTCGTATAAGTCATACTTCAAGTTAATTTAAGTTAATAAAACAACATTTATTTGGATTATAAATTATCTTCTGTACTCTCTACAATGTATGCAGTTGCAGATATTTGTTTGAGCACACTGAAGTTATTTTATCAGACTGCAGAAATACTTGAATTAAATGATGCAAAACAAATTAAATTATTAAAAACTAAACCATAACTTTGGGCCAGGCAGGGCTTAGACTTTAAAAAGTTTTACTCGGTAACTAAGATATGAAAAGATTTGAGTCGTACATTGATTCTCTAGAAATAATCTGAGGATATTAAGGGGACTCTTAATCGCAGACTCAATGGGCATTTAAATAAGATAGGATTCACCTCGAGGGATTTGTGCAGATTCTGTAACGAGGCAATCGAGTCTTTAGAGTACCTACTAGGTGATTATGCAGAATTTATGCACAGTAGGAAGAGTTACCTTAGTGATTATCAGATATCAGATGGAGAATTATCAAAGTTGGCATCATCCGACAATTTGAAGTTTGTCAAAGCGACGAAACTGGGGAGATACTATAGAAACCCTAGTTAAGTTTAGGGCTGTACATTAGATCTATAGGTTGAAGTACTTTAAATTTTCTGCAATATTTGCTTACTGGTTTCAAAATCTATTGCTTATTAGCGACTCATTTCATAAAAAATAATGCATTATTGATGCGCACGAGTAAGTGATTGTTCACAAATTCTCCCTTACAAAATAACTTATTGGTAAGCACTATTCTTTTTTTTTTTGGGTTACGGCTTTTTTAAGTCATATGACGATATGAATTTTAAGAACGAAAGTAAGAAAAAGGAAAGAAAAACACGTAGCCATAGGTCAAATGTCTAATTTATTTGGGTTTGGCGAAAACAATTCAGTGAGAAAATTTAAATATTTTGATTGTCCAAATAAATACAAACTATTTCCGCTTTATTTTTAAAGATTTGTTAGCCTAAAATATAAAAAAGGCAGACAATCTAAATTAAGTTCACATTAAGGAACTATTATTTGTTAATAATTAATTGTAGAGTTCAATTTTATTGTGCGAAGTTACTCGTATTTTAAAATCATTTTTAAAATTTAAGTTTAAAGTTTTTTATGTCTTTTAATGCTAGTAAACTTATTTTCAACACTGTTTTGTTTTACTTTAATTTTCTGGAGGCTTATTATTTAATTTTTTGCTTATTTAAGTGTCTACCACTTAATCTAAAAAAAAAAATTGAATAAAAAAATCGTAAGAAAGTAAATGGAATAAATGTTGGATATATTAAAACCTGAAATTATTATTTAACAAGTTTTTGTATATTATTTACTTTATTACTCGTACATAACCAAAATAAAAGTAAAACCCTTTTTTATGTTTTTCATTTTAAATATTAACAAACCAAGCTTAATGGTAATCTTGTATTTATTTTTAAATGTGATTTACTGAGTAAAAATAAATAAATTGATAACTAAAGTAGAAAAAGAAGAGGTCATTAATCTACTCGTATATCAGCAACAAAATAAAATAAAATTAAAGTATACAAAACATAAAACAGTCAATCGAAATAATTGAAAAAAAAAACATATTAATGGTTTACAAAATTATTTTACTTCTACATAAATACACACGTGTATGCAACGTGGAGAACAAATAAATTTGATACAAAACAAATAATTTAATGATAATTAATTATTATAAACAATTTTTTTTTATTTTATATATACAAAAAATTAGTGTGAATTTTATAACTCAAAATATATGTATAAGTACACATGTACATACGTATGTATATATGAATAACTTTCACTATTGCCCAATTATACATTATTTGAAATATACATTTTGCTTGCAAAAAAGAAGTAATTTACAAAAATTTTATTAAAATAATATATTATTTTCCCATGAAAATACTACCGAACTAATGTCAACTTTTACATTAGTAAACAGTTACATGTCGTGTGTGACTTCTAAAACATTGCTTGTGTAAAAAACACAAGGAAAGTCTTATGACAAAATTTCAAAATTTCTAATTTCGTGTGTGCACACATATGATATTAAATTTCTATGCCTGCAAAAACATTAGTCGGCAATGGATTATGTGTAAAATAGTTTTTTTTTATAAATTGTGTGCCTAAAATTTTATTATTTATTTACATATGTAATTGTACATATACGTTTGTGAATAAAAATTACAAACCTTATGTAAATTGACTAATTTGGACAAACACAAAAAAACTTATGTATTTTAAACTTAAAAAACACATGTAAAAAACATATCGTGTAAGGGTGCCTTAAGTAGGTTTTTTTTAAATGTTAGTAATTTTTTGAAAAAATATTTATTGTTGTTAATTTCTATTTCCAATTTCTTCTTTGGAATTACAAGCAAATATTTAACCTTCCATAAATATTTACTTGGTGTGAGATGTAATGCCAATTACGTTAGTGCTCCATTAATATATTGAACAAAATTCGTACTCAATACAATGTCGGGGCTATTTCTCTCTATCTCCAACTATCAAACTGAAGTATAGAAAACGGCGGATAACCGTTCATTAAAACTATCAGTAACGCAGACATTGACTTTGATAATTGTTGGGTGGTACCATAGTCACATTGCTGAGCAAAACATTCAATATCCATATCACTGTTGAATTTTGCAGTTCGGTGAAGTGTATTAATTATATTTGAACTAAAAATATATTTCCTAGAAATAATTTACATGGCAAAACAACGTTTGCCGGGTCAGCTAGAATTGTATTAATTTCTTAACATAGAATTTCCAACCGCGATTAAATTTAATATATGTAATAAGAAAACAAATTTCTCCATGCCATTATTAAATGTTACAAATTTGCAAATGATTGACATTTTTAAGAAATACATTTATTGTTTACCCTTAATTTATAGAAAAAATTTATTTAGTTTCATCTAATATATAAAATTCTCCTGTCGCGGTGTTTGTTGCCAAACTCCTCCGAAATGGCTCGACCGAGGTCTGAGAATCGGTCAACATCTATTTTTCATACCTCTAAATGTTAAGGTGACCCGCCTCAAAGGAAAATTTATGCCGCACCTAAATAACGTACAGACGTTTATGAAATTTTAAACTATATATGTATGTAGAGTATGGTATATGGTTTACTTTTTTTTAAGTACTCAGAGAGGGCGGTACAAGGGCTATTTCTCCCTATCCCCAACTAACAAGGTGAATTTCATTAAATTTTGTTGGCGTCTTAACATAACTTTAGATTAACAAAAGTCAATTTTCACACCTATTTTTCATCCCCTAAATATTGAGGTACCCGTCCCAAGGTGAAATTTGTGCCTCACCTAAATAACGTACCGACGTCGAAGAACTAGATATGTATATCTGCGTACGGTAGAACATATATGGTTTAGCTTTTTTTTTAAGAAGTACTCAGAGGAGATATTTCTCCCTATCCCCAACTATTAAGCTGAAATACCCAAAATGGCGGATAATCATATTAAAATTATTAGTAATGCAGGCATGAAGTTTTGCAGTTCGGTGAAGAGTATTAAATATATGCATATGTTTCCTAGAGCAAATGCATATGGCAAAACAACGTTTGCCGAGTTAACTAGTATAAATATATATGAAATGTATTGTCATGGGGATAAGCATGTCTTTATGGCCATTTCGTCTCTCCTTAAGAGACTCGACAGGAGACTTTTTCCCATAGAGACATGCTCATCCCCATAGCAATATATATATTTATATTAAATGTATTTGCCTATATAGCGAAAAAAATTTTTGGTTTTTTATTTAGTTTCTTTAAAATAACTTAAAGAATTATATGATTGACGAAAATGTTAAGATATTTTTTAAATTAACATTTTATGTATTTGAATTAATACAAATACACAATTCATAAATTTCTTATAATATTTCACAAAGAAGTACCTATATTTCCAAAATAAATATGTGAATACAAACATAAAATGTGTATTTATAGAGAAATACTCTCAACTTAAAGTAATTTAATCCGATAATAAAAATTAATAATAAGGTCAAATACGTTTAAAAAAATTTATTTTTGTATATATTTTATGATTACATTGATTTGATTTCATACTTCTCTCTCTTTCTCTCTCTCTCTCTTATTGAACGTGACTTTTTCTTTTTGGTATTATATGAGCGATTGAATCAGATTTTTGAAGTATTTTGTAATTTAAATGAAATATCTAAATGGTAAATAATAAAAAATCTAACTGGTGCTAAGTAGTTTGTCGTTGCTGTTGGCAAAATGTATTGGATATTTATGCTATTTATGTAGCATTCAATAAAACACATGAAAATAAGAGTCTGACGGGCTTCTAATATCACCTTATTGGATGTTATTTTACATGTAATTTTTCTTTTTTAATATATTTTTCATTGTGAAATGATAAAAATTTGCATTAAATTCAATTTTTAATTAATTAAATTTGAAGCAACAAAAACAAAACTAAATAAATGATTCAATAAAATATTAATTACGCCTTTTCATCAAATATTTGACAAATGTAAATATGTATATCTTAAGAGATAACCAAAAATATAGAATTTATATATTTCTTGTGTTAATATAGTTTTAAATAATTCTTTAAGAAATGTTTATATATGACAAAATTTTTATATAAAACATTTCCACAAAATAATATTTTCACAAAATATTTGACAAAGCAATCAATACCCTTAACGGAAAATAAAAATTACTAATTTTATTAATAAAAATATGTACATTAGACCGTGCCTCAAACAAAAAAGTTTTCCCGTACCGCCCCTAATATTAAGTATTTTCGCAAGGAAATTACGGAAATAAATTTTTCTTTTTGCCAAACGTAGGGATCGTCTTTTTAGTTTTTGGTTATATCTTAGGTTTTTACAGTCCGATCTTAAAGAATGATATATCAGTGTTTTTGTCTCCAGTATATTTTGACAAGGTGAGAAAAAAAATCTTAAAAGGTAGAAAACAAAACGCTTTAATTTTTATATTATTTAAATTTAATAGTAGTTAATCGAAAAACTGCCTATTTTAAATTTTAATAATTTGTTTTTTGAATACACAATAAAAGAACAATTTTGAACGAATATAAGTGTAACTAAGTTTGCATGTTTTCGAAAACACATAAAAACCTTGCTGTAGATCATTTCTTTGAGGAATTTAAAGCAAATAAAAAAAACACGATTCTTGAATTTTTAATCACTTCACTTGATATAAATCATATGGTTTAGAACTTTCACACAAATTTTAATGGAAAAAAATAATTTTTTGTTTATAAGTTTGAAAACATTTTTAACTCAATTATCTGGAATTAGGAGTGACGAATGTTGAAATTGACGTAATACTGCTGATAAAATTAACAGTAACCATACTCGCAATTTAAATTTGCAAACAAATGAAAATTTCTTTTCTTTTTTACTCTATTTATTTTACAAATTGATTTTAGAATTAAGGAAATAAATAAATTAAGTAAGTTATGATAAATTTAATGTACTTTTAGGTATAGATCAACAAAGTAATTAATAGAAACACTTTTAATTAAAAATCCAAAAAAACATCCGTCGAAAAAAGAAATAAAAACCTAATTATATGCCCGTCAGTCAATTTTACTTTTATCGCATTTATTATTTTTTTTTAATATGTATTTTGATTCACACATGTTTGCACCGTAAAAGTCAACATTATTTGCCATTGACGACGACAAATCTTAAACAAAAATAAAAAATACTCATAAGTTTTTCAATTATCTTGTGGGTTTTTAGAATATATGATGAGAGTAAATTGAAAAATACGAACTCATACAACCCATAAGTGCATACATATTTATGTATTTCAAGTGGGTTTCTTTTTAGTACCCTATTCTCAGTCATACATTTACATACTCAGCACTTAAAATAAAGTTGTTTAGCATGATGATGATCTTTATTTTTTCTAAAAATTTAAGGGAATTTTCTGTAGGCTATTATCCATATGTTAAATGGCACCTTCAAATTTACTCCAGAGATTTTTCATGCTTGTAAAACGAATTCCTTTCGCAGATACTTTAAAAAATCTTAAAAAGTAAGACAGTTTGTTAGAAAAAATTATATCACTGAGAAACTTACACTCATACATATACATTATTGGCCATTATAACCCTTTTTTAGAATTATGGCCTACATTCTCACAGCACCCATATCGTCGGTTGACAAGTAAAACTCACTAACTGTAGTCATATCACATAGCACTTAGTGAGTTTTACCTGTCAAATGACGATATTATGTGCGTCAATTTTTAACCACAGACAGACAGACTTGAGAGGCTTGTTCACGGCAATCAGTTTGTCTCAGACCTTTTGGCAGAAGACTATTAAGAGATGGTCGCCGAAAGAAATATATTTTTATGTATGCTTCATTCAAGATATCAGAGCTGGTGCTGTGAACTCGGGGGTCTTGTAAGCCAACACACTACTTACTTGACTAGAGCGACTGAGAAAATTATTAGTTTAAAAATCATTTTTTTTTTTTTCACGTAGCGGAGTAAAAATTTAGTTTTGAACCGATTAAAGTATAAAACGCAAGAAGTAAGCCAAGTTTCATTAAATGTTAAAATGGAGCTACTACCTTACTTGTGAATTATTTATTATTTGCCTAAAACAAACAAATATACTTGTCATCGAATCTGCTTGTTGGAAAAAAGGTCCGCGTGTCTCAAATAAGTTTCACCTGCATTTATACATGATTATACATTTTATTTCACCGCTTCGGCGAGCCTTTTCCAGGTGCACTCTGGTTTATCCTGTCTACGATTATATGCCGTGTGATTTTGTTAGTCATTTCTTTAAGCGAGTGATGGATCCGTTTCCAATTGTGCCGCCGAAGAGTTATACAAATTGGTTACTGCTGTGTTATAGACCAGAATTCGATAATCTTCACATATCTGTACAGAACGTATTTCGCTTGCAGCAATTTTTTACATTTTGCTTATATGCAGCATCACTGACCTCAGCAGAAAATTTTAAAAATTTGGTACCAATAAATATATGTAAGTGTAAGCAATAAGGGAGACATTATATTGTTCTTCATGCTTTAAAACAGTACGATGCAAGTATTATTTTTGACTTTTTATACTATTTGTTTAGTTCTTAGAAAATCTATTGCATTTTAGCTGCTCATTTCATATAAAATAATTCGTTATTTATGCGCACGAGTAAGTAATTGTTCACAATTTCTCCTTTATAAAATAACTTATTGGCAAGCACTATTTTCTGTTGGGATACAGGCATTAAATAACTTCGTCTTCGTTAAAGTTGTAATGGGTAACGATTTCCATACCTTATCGATCATTGCAACTTCAGGCCGATGTTTAGATCTAAATAATGGACAATATTAATTTTTCAAGAGGAAATAATTTAATAAAAAATTAGTTTAAGAACCTGATAAACCAAAATAATGAAAATGACTTTGACTCTTTTGTTTAACGAATATCAGACAATAAGACAATTCGCACTTAGTTTTTAAATAAAATTCGAAATCTTAGCATATTAGCAATTACGAGTACGTTCTAAGTATATAAAAGGCGTGTAGGCTGTTAAAAAGCTGAAATTGCCCGTTTGATTTTTTAAGGTTATTTTATTTCTTACGTCTATACACAGTTGAATATTTTTATTTTTGTATTTTTTTTTAAATAAAAATTTTCCAAATACATTTTTACAGTTATTTATTCAGTAAGTCAATTGGTCAGATTTATTTTCTTTTTTTTTTATTTTGAAAATTATTTTTCTGGTTTTAGTTGCAATTGTTGCATGTCTACACGTTTTCATAACACAATTTATTCTTTGTAGTTGAATTTATTTTTGCTAAACGCATGATAATAAACTGATATTTAAATATTTATCTTTAGTTTTTTGTTTCAACTATTTAGTGTTTTGCTTTATTTCTGACTAGATTTAAAAAACAAAATTCAGCGCGTGCTCTTAAATTAACAACACCTTGCAATTGTTGTTTATGTATGCAGTGCTACAAAAAATAAAATTTTTCATTTAAAAAAAATAAACGAAAGATTATTTTCTTTTCTTAATTAATGATCTTTGTTTTGATCTTTAGATTTTGTTTTATTTACAAAATATCAATCTCAATCTAAATCAGAAATCTTTTTAAGGTCATATAGTCATTGTTTTTAATTGCTTTAAATTATAGTCATAAATATAAGTGTTTTAAATAACATGAAATTAAAATCAGCAATTAAATTATCGTTATCTTTAAATCCTAAAGTGAAATAGTAAATCTCCATTAAATAATTGTTATTAAATATTTTCAGGTAAAACCTCTTTCTGATTTTAAAAGGAGTTTTATAAGTGTGTATTACAATCAGAATATATAGCGAATGCATAAGCCAATAATTACAAATATACTATGTAGACTAAAATCCTAATCAATTACACACACTTTCGTGATTTTGATTTTCCTTCTGGGAAGATAACAGGTAACCTACAAACATACTTAGTTGAAGGCTCAGACTCACCATTCATTTTCAACATCCACCGACAGAGGGGGCAATTGCTATTGATTATTCTAGGGCGATGGTATAACATTGGCCTTTGAGTGATAAACTGACAGCAACTTGTCTCATTGACATAAGGCGCTTACTAAAAATCGAAAAAGGGTTTAGCCCCCAGTATTTGTCTTATAAAAAAAACACGGTTTATAAATGGACTTGTATTTTAAACGGACAAGTAGGGCCATTATATTACAAAACTGGGTTAAATTTCGTAAAACTAGTCATATCCATACATACTGTAATTTTAAGGAGCTCGAGACTACTCAACAAGTTATACGTTTCCCCCAAATGCTTGAATAATCTAAATTACTACCCTTGTTTATATTAATTAGATGTTGTACTTGAATTAACTAACAATATAAAATTATTGGAAAACTACTTATTCATATATTACGTCGCCAATTTGTTTATTAAAATATTGAAAAAGTATTTTGGAATTTTATGCATGATTTTTAACACCAAAAAATATGTAGTCGAAGTCGCGGTTTTTCTATGCACTTAAGTACTCCGAATCCAATAAAAATGCTACAGCTCTGACTCCACAACATTCGTTGACAAAATAAACGCAATTTCTACGACACAAGCAAACTATTTTCTATTATCTAACAAGTTCTACGAGTATGTTTTAAGGTGCTGGTAATATTTTTGATTGTGATCATACTAATCAGACAAATGGATATTTTTTTGTCTCCTTCTAAAATACCACAGTGTTTCAGAGTTTTAAGAAAATACACTGCATTATAAAAATTTAATAGTAAATTTCCATTCAAATTTTTTAAAAAATTCTAAATAGTCAGTGATAATAAAAAGTTCCTTAACATTGAATACGGCGTATCTATGTATGTTATTTTGCTATTGCTTACAATTTCTGACTGCATGTAAATATCCATAATGTTTTTTTATGAACTGAAAACCCAAAAAAAATTATAAATGGCATATATATACATACTCATACTAAAAAATAAAATTGGTTTATAAAGTGCTTATTTGACATATTTCTATGGAGTAATTGTCAAATAAGGAATTAATAAAACTGTTTTATTTTTTATGAATACGGGAATTAGTCTTTTCAATTCTTATCAAACTATTACTATCTATCCACACAAATATTTTTTTTTTCTGTAATACGGGTAAAGAATTCAGTTTTTTTTTATTTCCGTGCAGACAATCGATAAGCAAGTTATTGCTGCAAACTTTGTTTGCATCACATTTTAATTATATATACTTTTTTCTAATTTTCTTGGCAACAAACAATGGTGTCAACTCGAGTGGTTGGCCTTATAATAAGGAATTCCCCAAGCGACCTTGTACTTTATGCTTTACTTCAAAGTAAATAAATTCTAAAGATATGAATGTTGACAAGTACATTGAAATGCTTCTTCAGTTAACAATTTGTTATCGATAGTCATCAAAATAAAAATAGCCATTAAAATAAATTAATAAAATCACTTATTTATCGCATTTTCGTATACCAATTATTAATTTTAAAATGTACTTCAATATACATAAATAGTAGAATTTTGTTTTCCCTGACTTTTGAATTTCCCTGGATATGGGGTATTTTTATTATAATTCCTTAGGATTCTGAAAAGTAATCAAAATAATTTTATTTTAAGATAATAAACTTTTTATGTAAAGACGTAAAAAAAATTCATTAAAAGCGAATTTAGAATCTATATATTATAAAAATGTATAAGTAATTTAAAATAAAACTAGAAGCTTCTACTATATTTTAAACGTTAATACCTCAAAGGTTTATTTAATAGACAAAATAAATATTTTTTAGAAAAATAAGATCAAAAACAAAAACATTACAACTAAACTATATAAATTTTAAAATATTGGGGCCCATTTTAAGTACCTCCTAAACTAAGGAGGTTACTTTAAGGAAAAACCAACTAACTTGTTAAGGTATGGTTATGCTTGAACATGCCATGTAGAAATGTATATAAATTTTCATTGAAAAATAGATAAATTTGTCAAATATAATTGAAATTTGACATATTTTTATGAACATGATTTTTAAATATTTTACATGTAGGTTGTAGGATCCGAGTTTGAATCACAGTAAGAGCGATAATTTTTTAAATAAATTTTTTCTAGTCAAAAACGCTTTAATTAGATCAAGGTTAAACTATTAAGAATTTACATTTTTTACAATGATTTTTTTTTTGATAATCAAATTGGGAAATGATGTCCGTGAAGGCATAGTACACAAGCCAAACTGAACATGTTTTTGACCCCAGCTACGATCATCATCAGAGTTTTTCCTGTTCTGTACATATTTATGACAAAAATTGACTATTTAATTCAGACTTTTTATAGAAATTATATATTTATTATACATTTTCGAATTAAATTCGAATATTTTTTATTGGATCTTTATTATACTTATTGTATGAAATTTAATAGCCTAAGATCCTAATACTGGTATTCTTATGAGAATTAACATCCGTTCTGCTAGTGTTTGTACATATTCCTTAACGGATGTTAATTCTCATAAGAATACCAGTATTAGGATCTTAGGCTATTAAATTTTATAAAATAAGAAATTATATATTGGAATTACCTTTTTCCTTTTCTATACATGCACTTGTAATGGGTTAGTCGAAGTAAAGGCAACACAACAAGCAAACAAAAAAAAAATGCCGTAATGTTTTATTTATTAGTTCAAGGTTTAATTAAAATTTAAATATATTATTATTTTACAAAATTGTTGATTAATATTTTTGTCCAACAGGTACACAAAGTCAACTCGTTGACGATCGAAGCGAAAAGAAAAATTAAAAACGAAGTTACAACGTTGGTGTCACTCGATAGTGGAGTTGTAACAAAATGTAAATAAAAGAGAATACTTAGTCAGGATGCTGCATAAATGACTTTCAAACATAAATTTTTTCAAAATAAGTTTTACTTGCTGTAATCATAAAATATTAAAGGCGTATTCGATAATTATTGCATAGAATTTAGTCAAATAAGTCGTTTTGTAAACTTTTATTATGTTGTATAAATATGGCAGTTAAAATGTGCGGGTTAAACATATAGAAAATATGTAGCCAGATCTTTTTTTCTTTACCTCCCGATCCCGGCAAAAATATTTCTATAAATCAAAAAACTTCAATAACTGAATTTCCTGGAATTTTGCGTGAGAAAACCCTAATTTATATATACATAAGTACTTAAGTACATATTTTATTATCATTGTCTTCAAAATTATTTTCTCCATTATTATATTAATATGAATGAGCACTTTAAAAGACCGATAAGTATTACGTATTTGACTGAATACAAAAAGTAATTTTTTTTCACTTTTTATTTTTATTTGTTGTGCATTTGTTTTCTCCTCTAACCACTTAAAGTGTTAAAATTTAAGAATCAGTCATAAAATTTTAAATATTTTTTGTATTACTTTCTGCTGTTGTTCTTCGTATATGACATTATAATCAATTTACAACCGCATTAAAAATATATCAGAACAACGAGGTTTGCTTAAAAATATAATTTTTTTATAACATTTTGAATATCGCTCGACACACAATAATGAGGCATACAAAGTTAAATATTCACTTCTCTTAAAAAATATTTAATTATTCATTAATTTTTACTTTGACCACTTTAAAGTATTCCCCCTTAGATATAATGAACTTGTACCAGCGGTTTTTCCCAGCCACAAAGCAGTTCTGGTATCCACTTTTGGTTATAGCCTTGAACTGTCTCAGCGATTCCGTTTTTATCTCCTCAATCTTCGCAAAACATCATCTTTGTAAGGATCCTTTAATTTCGAGAGCTGCAAAATCAGATGCACCTCGATATTATAATCTAAGGCAACTGTAAGCAAAGTTTTAACATATGATCTAGCTTGAGGTACTTTTTTCTGATTTTGGCTCACTATGGCTCTTTCATTGGACGTTTAGACTTTTAGCTTCGATATTATAACTATATACCGATGATTCGTCATCAGTTGTGATTTATATAAACAAATCTGGATAGTTGTTACAGTTATGCAGTATTTCATGAGCAATTCCCATGCAGTTAACTTTGATCTAATTAAAGCGTTTCTGACGAAACAAAATTTAAATAAAAAAAATTGATCACACTTTTCCTGGGGTTCGAACTTCGGACCTTCAGCACATACGATTTTTAATTTTTTTTTTTAATTTTTTATTAAAAATTCCACAAATTTGACAACCAATATACCGACATCTTCTGAAACTTCTGTAAAGAGGTTTTCAGATTCGCCATATTTTGTTATATTTTCTTTGCTTTCTCAACATTTTCATCGGTTTTGGACTGTAATTGAGTATTTGCTCAAAATTACAGCAAACAATCCTTAAATATAGAATTCTTCATATTTGTCCCAGAAACTATTTTTAAATCTAAATTTTAAAAGGATCTTACGAAAGAAAGTTCAACATTATCAAGTTCATACATATTTACAAACTTCTTCCAGTATTAAAAAGTGCCGGCACAAATCATTGTCAAAATATTTAGTTCATCTAACATTTTTTCAACAAACCTTTTAATACCAATCCTCTCTTTATCTTCTCTGTGATTTTAAGTGATTCGTACACACACATATGCATGTACTATATGTGCGAATTGTAGTAATATTGAACTGGAAAAATTTCTGTATCGTAAGATGTTTATTTGGAAGTGCTTTAATATTTACTTTTCATTATTTGTTAAATTATTTAGATTTTCTTCTTAGTAAGAAATGGAGAAGTTCGTCACAAAAAAGAGAAGAAGGGAGAAGAGATTACATATGTATATATAATTTTTTGTTATTTATTTGTTTAAATATTTAAATTTCTAATAATTGGTGTGTGCTTTTAGTTTTTTTCTTCTTTTCTTTGTGACTTTATTTTTCTTATACTTTCTGGGATGACCTTGGATTTTTTCAATTTGTTTATCTGTGGCTTACGAGTATAACATAATATTGCAATTGGAGTTTCAAATAACACTCTGTTCCACGATTTTTATAATAAATAGTCAATAAAAGTAAATACTGCGTATAGAGCAGTACAACGTAAGTTTTACATAAAAATCTTCTTGTGTTCGAAAATATTTAAATTATTGCAATAACTGGGTTATCAAAAATAACTTGATTGTAGATGATGAATAAAAGTCAGACTCACAAATTAAAAACACCAATTGATATCTATTTAAGTTTAACTTTCCTTTTTTTTACACCAAGCTTTCTACCACACCTTTATTTCAGTAATCCGTAAAGACTGTTTACGAAAAAGTCCAAATTTATTTCTTTAGCGTACTAGTTATTGACAGTTGTATGTCTTAAGATGGGCGTAGTGTGGCCATTGTGGGCATTATGCTGTGACTTACTAATTGTTCTTTTTTTAATCCTAGAGTAGGTAATTATTGTCAGGGGAAAGATATTATGCCTAATATATTTTTTCGAGCCTGCGCTGCGGTTCTTGCAGAACTCAACATAAATAAGACTTCTGGGCCATATGGCATACGAGCATGGGTTCTGAAGCAGCGCTGTTAAACGCTTGTGCGTTCATTGGCTAACCTTTTTAGTGCGAATTTTCGTACCGTTGTGTTTCCATCTAATTGGAAGATTGCTAATATAACGCCAATTCTTAAAAAGAGTGAGACTAGTAATCCCGAAAACTACCGCCCAGTAGCACCATGTTCGACAATTTCCAAGAATATGAAGAGTATGATAATCATCACCTTATGAGTTATTTAGAGTCAAATAACGTACTGAGCAACCGTCAGCGTGGCTTTCGAAGTTGTTTTCCCTATATATATCAAAGACTTTTGATAGAGTCTGGCACTGGGCTCTATCTCCCTTTTCACAACACATTTTTCTAGACCAGTACAATGTACTAAATAAGTAGGGATCGTCTCCTGAGTTCTGGCCTTAATCAACAAATAATAATAATATTAATAATTTTATAGTTAATCTTCTATTCATATAAAAATTAATTAAGAAATTTTATTTATGAAATTCCAAACTCATATAATTTGACAAAACTGCTATATAATAACACAGTGCAACAGTGAAAAAAATGCACGAATTCTACAGTATGGGTTCGAAGGTGATGAACTACTATTGTTGACGGATTTTGAGGCATTTTGAGTGATGCAGTGATTTTCAAAATCTTCTGAGGCCAATAAAAAAAAAAAATTGGTAGTCAATCTGACTAAACCGAGTACGGGATTTTATTAACCTTCGGTTGTACAATACTTTCGAGTCCCTTCATTTTTCCAAAAGTCTTTATTTGTCGCATAATGTAATAATACTTCATGTAGTATAATTCTACTTTAGTTCTGTTAAGCAGCTAAACAGATTTAATTCGAAAATAAACTTTGTACTTATACTATTTATAAAATGTTAATGTTTATAAAATAATTATATTTTCTTTTCAACTCATTTTTTTTTTCTTTTTATTTATTCTCAGGTAAAAAATGTTATACGTCCTCGTTATTATTCCTCAGAATTGGGTATACGTGAGAAAATCTTTATTGGTGTCATGACAACTCAAGACAACATCAATAGCCTGGCTACAGCTATTAATCGTACAACAGCACATTTAGTGAATAAAATTAAATTTTTTATTAATGCTGACAATGTTAAAACCAATTACAAATTAAAAAACATCGTTGGCTTTACAGATACAAGAGAAAATCTTCGACCATTCCATGTTATTAAATATATTGCTGACAATTATCTCGATGATTATGATTATTTTTTAATTATACAAGACAATGTTTATGTAGATGCACGAAAATTGAAATCAATGTTATACCACATGAGCATTACATTTGATCTCTATATGGGAGCTACGGCGGAGAGCAGCTATAGTAGCTATGGTGTTAATAATAATGTTGCTGGTATTGCTGCTGCCCTACCTTTAGCTGACAATGTTCATTCTGGTAATAATTTTGATGGCGATGGTGGTGCTGGTGGTGGTGCTGATGAATTTCGTATGCTAAGTGATCGTAATTATTGTGATTTAAATGCCGGCATTTTATTAAGCAGTAGTGTTGTACGTAAAATGCGTAATAATTTAGACTGGTGTGTACGTAATGGTATTACAAATGTGCACAGCATTAATATTGGACGATGCGTTAAATACTCAAGTAATTTACCCGGCTGTCAAGAGAATTTTCAGGTGAGTTTAACAAGTTGTTAACATTAATTATCTTTTACAAATAATGGAATACATATGTGCATAATATTTAATTGCCATATTCGTTAGTACATTATAAACTTGAAAAACTTAAAGGAATATTCTACATACTATTCTTGCCTGTGTATAATAAAAACATATGTGCTTCTCTTCAAAAAATATTCTTTTCATTTTTAATACTTGCGTGTATATTGTTAAATAGATCCACAGTCTCAAATACATAATCATATTCATTTCATTGGTAGATTGTAAGAAAAAATTAAAACAAATATTCGCAGATAAATATGTTGTGTGTGCACAGAAGAACATAAATTTACAAAGATTTCTTTCAAGTTTTTCTTGTTTGCAACGAAATCATGTAAAAGTACTATTGTTAGGCTGTTTTAGCAACAAAAAAAAAATAAAAGTTGCCAACGAGAGGCATTTATCAGGATCAAGCATAGTATGACAAAACTTGCAAATAATAAAATAGATTGGTGATTATAATTTAATAAAAATCGCGTATTATTTATAAAGTATTTGGAGAATCATGTGACTTAGGTGTTAATCATTAGGTCAATAGATCATGTTAAAACTCAATTTTGTATACTTTAAATATTTTTTGAGAACCAAAAATCGCTAAAAAATTTTTAATACAGAATTGAGTCGGAACAATTTTTATTGTTATGCCTTAAATTTTACCTTGGAGCCACAAAAAGCACACATGTTGATCTCATTGTTGTTAAAGGGAAAAAATCTTATTACAGGGAATATATAATATACATACATATATAAGTATATATGAGTATATTATGAATTAGAGGCTAATATGACGACGTACATGATAAGAACCTTCTCTAAAAAACCTTAATATTTTGAACTTTAAGAGTTGCAGCTACGCTCAGTCATTATTTGCATACACATGAACTAGCATGCAATGTACTTAATTAAGGTGGGATCAGCCACAACACACTATTTTACACTACGACCATAGATGATCTATTGTGCTTTCCCTCGCCACTTATGTGTTTTATATACATATGTATAAGTATGTCAGAAGTCTTTTCTAGTAGTATAAACAAGTCCTTTTTACTCAGACCATTCTTGAATGCTATTGTCGTATCACACATACATATCGTCGCAAGAATTAAAGAACGCTGTAACTGGCAAAACAAACGAAAATAAGTTTTTTGCATCATTTTTATCAGAAAAAATAAAATACGCGTCGATTCGTTCCGGTCCCAGATTTCTATGATGAAAAGAAATTCACTTACACCGTCTGCGTTTTGGGAAATACCAAACATTAAATGTTTTGTCGGTTACAGCGTTCTTTAATTCTTGCGACGATATATTTATCAAGATCTCAATTAACTCTTCTCTTCTTCACAATAAAGCCTGCAGGTGATATTGATGGATATGCCCATTTTGTAAAAAAGTTTATTGCACGTGTAGTAATCTGTGAGTGCCCAATAAGTTTTCTTAGACTTCTTTTTTTCACTTTTAGAGTCAGGTCTGCCCGTTTAGAGTAGAAACTTAGAAATTTTTTGGAATATTTGAGATAACAATAAATATTGTTATTGTGCTCATTATCATACTCTTGTTTATTTTAAGAGGTTAAGTTCGGCGTTAATGGCGATCGTATGAGACCTGCAATTAGGCATATTAAAGAAAGCGAACTGCTTTTTATCCGACAAACGATTTTTTAATTTTTCACACCATAAATTGTCGAGCTCAGGTTGTTTTATCAGTTTAAATCGATTTCTTTAATGTTTTATAGTTAACTTGTTAGTAAGAAGGGATCTAGAGGTGGCTTCCAACCTTTTAATATATAAGCAAAGTTAAAATTTACATTAAAACAAAATTATTATATCACTACATTACCTACATCCATAAATACATTGGGCTTTTAAAACATACAAACACACATATGGTATATTCTTAATGTAGCTATCGAAGTTCAGTTAATTAGCCTGTTGTCAAAGGGGTTTTTCAATTGCTAGCTGGTAACGCAATCATAATAACTAAAATATTTAAGCCTATAAACTCTGACCTTAAGAGAGGTTGTAAATTGAACTCAGCTGATACTTTTCTAACCACGTTGTTTTTTAAAAATTATTTGTATTTCTATAATACCCATGCGTTGAAACGCTACCTCAAGAAGTATTTACTTTTATACTCAATAAATATTAAAGCAATAAATTCTTTTTCTTTGCATATATACTTATACATGCATATCAATATTTGTAGGTATATATAAATAAATAAATATATACTCAAGCTAACAGCACGTTGTTTTATTGTTTAATTTTACAATAAATTAATTTTTAATAAAATCGCTTATTTTGCATAAAATTTTAACATACGTCTTTAAATTTATTATTTAATATGTACCGTAAGTTTGCTGCAAAAACTAAAGAAATGGAATCATTACAAAAATATTGTTTCATAGAGACATTTAAATGATTCATGCAATTTATATATTAAATTTAAATTTGTCTTAATTAGAATGCAACACATTATTTCCGTTAATCATTAAATATTTAAAATTCTATTGAAAACCAAAAAGGATGTCACAAATAAATTTAATTAATTGTTGGTAAATTGAGTTGTGTGTCTTTGGTGTGTGGTTGTGGTATTGTATGATGTTATCAAAAACCATACTTAATTAAAACTACGTACAGTGCATAATTTGTAAAAGAAATTTAAAAACTTATTAAACTTGAAAAAGTTTTTTTTTAATTTGTATGAAATAAAGAAATGCTTGAAGTTTATAACGCCTGCATCTATCTCGTTTAAGTTGAGTCATGCGATATTTTTGAATACTTCGCACATATGGCCCGTGTTGTAAGGGGCTAGCAATTGTTTGGTGGATTGGTATTGGATTTCGGTATTTGCTTTGATTTATTAAATATTAAATCTTATAAACGAAGTGGGGATGTAGCTCTTTTATCATAAAATTAAAGACAGTTGGTAAGTTACAATAAAAAAACAAAACAAACAAACAAACAGCAGATTAGCGATTCCACGATTTTTATACAAAGCAATTTTTGGCGCTTTTAAGATATTTAAAATTTATTATTTTTTTAACTAATGGACACTCTGCCTGCTTTGCCAAGCAGATGTTGTTTCTTTTTTTTTTTGTTTTTTACTTATATGTAAATATTTATTCTGCTTTTATTTAAGCATATTTGTTTATAATATTATATCCCAACATTTGTTGTTTTGACCTGAGTTGTAGTGTAAAGTAAGAGAACTGATAGCTTGATACATGATGCATATAAGTGATAGCGAAAGAAGTATTGGTATTCGAAATCAATTTTTTAAAATGTCAGTAATTGCCCTTGCGCTCATTTTTTGTTCCTCTGCTTTTGTTCCCCTTCTTTCGTTTTTCTTATTTTTGCGAACTAAAACTTTCTAATTTTCCTCTCTTGTTCTAGTTCCTTCAGTAGCAAAGAAACTTACTTCTGAGCATGTTTGATCGACTCTGACTTGAAAAAATTTGGCAGACATACCCGAATAATCGCGCTTAAACTTTGATTCAGTTTTGTTAGAGCTTAGTGGTCAAAAAACAGCTTGATTACTAGATAGTATGACTATACTCAATCTTTTGTAATTCTTGTAAAAGTTAAACTTAGGACGTAATCTGATGTCACACATGTAAGCTAAGAAAATAATCTCAAATTTTGTCATGGGCAACGAATATTTCATTCTAAAACCAAACACCTTGCCTTTGTATCACATAATGTTTGTCCCCTAGAAGCTCTTCAAGTCAATTTTAAAGCAAAACAATTGAAATTATAAATACTCGTAGTTTTACAAAATATTAGAATAATATATATTTTTTTTAAACCTTCTAAAAACTAGTATGTGATTCAAACAGTAAATTAATGCCCTTTCAGAAACTTTAAAAAGTTTCAAAATGAATTTTTTGCATTATATCCCAAAGCAATTGAAATTATTAGATTAAATTATTAATAATTTTAGAAAAATATATATTTTTTAAAATCTTCTAAAAACTAGTATGTGATTCAAATAGTAAATTAATGCCACTTCAGAAACTTTAAAAAGTTTCAAAATGAATTTTTCATATTATATCCCACTGTGCTAAGTATAGCACATTTAAACATCATAAAAATGTATGAAAGTTTAAGAGTTTAACAGCTATAATAGGCATTTAGCAGATGAAACGAATACTCCTATGGATTTTTCCAGACAAACTCCTTCTATTGTGAAACTTTAATATAAAAAAATAGGTTTTATGTTGTTTTTTTAATTTTTTTCGTACATTAAAAATTAAATATATAATAGGTCACTGAACGTCTATAACCACAGCTTTTAAAAATTCAGGGTCATTTTAATTATATATTTTTTATTAATTTGTGTGTGTGTGTGTGTATGTGTGTGTCTTTTTTTATTATTATTTTGGAGTCAATAAACTTCTACAATTATTTGAATTAGATAACATTACACAATTAAAAAAAATGAAAACTTATCATCTTTTTAAAACTAACGAAGCAGTAAATAAAAATATCGACCGACCATCATCACTAGAAGCTCAAAAACACGTGTTTAGACAATTATTTGGAAAATTGTATGTCGAATAAAATTCTATTTTTATAACAATACATTGTATTAAATGGCAAATTAATAATAAAAAAAAAACAATTAAATTTAAAAAATCCAATAAATTAGTTTTTGTGCTTTTCTTAAATTTTTCCACTGAGTTTTGTAAACTACTGTTGTTGTTTATTTTTTTTCGAAAATGTTTATTTTCAATAATTCAACAAAATTTAAGTTTATAAAAAATTGTAGTAAATAATTTATCTGTTTTATTTTCATTAAAATATTTTCGAAAAAGAAAATCAGGTGAGTAGTGTGTGTGGCTGTATAAAAAATGAATCGATATAAACAAAATACCTGATACACGTACTTTTTGCTGACGCATTTGTTAATTTGTCTTTAATTTTATTTTAAATGAATACGGTATTTAGATATGCATACTATCGTATAAAAGAAGAACATACTGTCTGTGTCCAAATCTGTGTAAATACCTGAAGGAAAAACGTTATACCCATTGATATGAAAATGACGAGTACTAAGGAACATAAAATTTGGTGCATTTCAAGTTTATATGGAAAAAGGGAGCAGAAAGCTTATGAGCCCTTATATATTAATTTAATAAAACAGAAATACATGTATAAATGCACACTACCATGCTTTTGACACTTTTATTTCAAATTTGAAAGAATTGCTTTCGAATTTCGGCACCTTGACAACTGCTAGAAATATCGGATCTTTTATTAAGCGCTTCTTATCTTTAAATTAAAATAAAAGTAAAAGTGTGATTGATATATCATCTAAAAATTTTATTCGTTTGTGTATATGTATGTGGAATAAAGCATCGCTAAATTGTTCGCAATGTCTTCTCTGGGCGGAGCATACACTTGTATACTCAAAAAACAGTGATTTTTTCGTAATGTATTGGACACTCTTGTAGCTCGAGTGTTTTGGTATTCTTTCAAATTCGACAGCTTTTTTTTCACGCACCCATTCATCCAGAAATGAGCTTCATTCCTGAAGATTAATGTTTTAATTAAATTAGGGTCAGTTCATTTAACCATATTAATAAAACCGTTTTACTATTTTAATTTGCACGTGTTGTACTTGTTTATGGAAAAACAGAGAGGCCAAATGACCTCCACGTTTTTATAGGCCCGTAAACACTTTTTCGTCTGAATGTTTCATGGCCATTCTGCATAACTGTGTGACTGAATATCATTAATACATACATAATTAGCCATTACAACTCTTTTTCCGTGTTACGGCCTAGCTTCTAACAGCACCCATATTGTGTGCGCTAATTTTTATCCATTAGTACGGGAACCTACAGTTTAATGTTGAATCCGAACGACAAACAGGAAAAGCTTGTTCATGATAATCAGTTGCTCTCATAGCTTTTGCCAGAAGCCTACTAAGATGTGGCCATACATACATACATTATTTTCCATTACAACCCTGTGTCAGGGTTTCGGCCTAGCTTCTCGCAGCACTCATGTTGTTTGTGTTAATTTTTATAAATGAGCACTGGGATCTACAGTTTAATGTCGAATCCGAACGACAGATTTGAGAAGCTTTTTCATATTTCTTTCGCCGAAAGAAGCTGGGGTTTGAACCCGGAGTATGACAGCACACTAACCACTAGACTACGGCGACTACAAAAATACTAGGTGTTTAGTCCCAGTATTTTTTTTTCACACCAAGTAATTTATTATTAACTAAAAAATAAAATATAGTTCTGCCAACAATATATCAAAAAAAAACTTCCTTTAAGATTTTAATTCAATTGTTTATAAATAAAATGTAGCAGCAGCGTTAAAAAAGTAAAATTAAATCAATTTAAATCTCTTATTCATTCATCATCATTGTCGTTATTTGTATTCCAATATACCTATACTCGTAAATGAATAATACAAATATAAAATACATTGTTGTGTAATTCATTTAGAAGACTAAAGAGTTATGTCTTTCGATTTAAATGATTTTATTTAGACAAATACACCCTACTGTTTGCAGTTTTTAAAAAGAATAGTATATGAAATACTCTTTAATAAATTAGTTAATGTTGTAAGATTTTAAATTTCAAAAGATACTTATAAAACCAACACCAACACATAATAGAAATGTAAATGTTTTATAAGCAGTTAATTTTTACTCTATGTTAAAGACAAATCTCTGGTTGAGGGTTTTTTCATTCATTCTTTCTACAACATTAATTTTAACAAAAATTTTACAAAACTAAAATAAAGCAAATTTGCTTGCCAAATGGCTATATAAATTAATTGTATTTTTTGAGTATTTTCTTGACCTGGTGCTGCCGGGGATACCGATTTAAAATATATGGCTTCTATTCCCTAAAATATCAAGAACGCCGCATTTTCCTTAAAAAAAAAATTAGTGTAAGTATTACAAATAATAATCCCTAAAACCAACGACAAGGAATAAATAATTGATTTTTAATAAAAATAAAAGCAAGCACATGTTTTATATACATTTTTGAAATATTATACTTCTCGCGTTTTAGCTGTTATCTTCACATTTGTAAATATATGGCTGTAGAAATGTCAAAAGTTTTTTAACAAAAATATACAGACAAATTACTTAAGGTTTTTTCAGTGCAACTGATGCGAATTCCAAATGTATATATTTTGTTGTTGTATTGAGACAACACTTTGAATCGTTTGCACATTTTGCAAGGCACTTCGTGTGTACCCTTAATATAAGCAATAATTTCCCATATTTAAGAAGTGCATAGAAGTATATGCCAAACAAATTGAAATTTGATTTGTATGTGTGCAATGCTACGTTTATGCAGTATTAGAAATCTCGTGTAAATTCCGGTCATATTAAAAAGGAAATCAGGCGAATGCCATTTATAATAACCAATAGTAATCAATTGGGAGAAACGTTTTACCTCATCTGTTATAGAACATTTTAAAAACCATTTCTGACTATATATGTTTAGATTCCATTTTACTTTAGGCTGAGTTTTCGCAGAAATATAATTTTTTTGATTTCTTATCATATCGCACCCTAAATACAAAAGGAGCACAACTCTAAATACTTAAATTTTCAGGACAGACATAAAACTGTTTATGTAAATATGATTTAAATATTTAAAGAAAATATTGCATTGAAAATATTGAAATTTCAATATTGAATTTTTTCATAATGGAGCAATATTTTCTTTAAATATTATAATCATTTTTACATAAACAGTTTTATGTCTGTCCTGAAAATTTAAGTATTTTGAGTTGTGCCCCTTTTGTATTTAGGGTGCGATATATAGAACAACCTCGAACTTTTTAATTAAAAATAAATCATTCTTAATACACAAAAATACAACCAAAATTTAATTTCTTTTTTCATACTTTAATCATCATTAATATGTACATAAATTTCCTCTTTTAAGATTTCCGAATTTTATTTAATAAATTAAAAAGAAAAAAATGTTTAAAAGTTCATGATTTTCACAAGAAATTATAATTTTCTATAAAAATTTCGTGTGTTAAAGAAACCTTTGCACCATTGTTGTTGGTCAGCAGAAAAGGAAATCTCTTTTTTTATACATACATATATGTATATGTATATAAGAAAAACTATAAAAAATAGCAAGAAAGTAATAAAAGAATAATTAAAAAAATTATATAATTGTACATACATAGTATGTATGTACATAATACTTTTCTTTAATTTTTTCAGTTAAAATATGAGCTCAACACCAAACATGTGGCCTTAAATAAACGTATAATAATTTTATAATTTAAATCAGCATTTGTTTTTAAATAATTAAAAACAGCAACAAATATTTGTAAACATTTTGCTAAATATTAAATTAAATACTGATTTTGTTCTTTTAATTCATTATTTTATGCAAGAAAATGTTAATAAACTAAGAATTTTTTATGAAATGATCTACGAGTATGTACTTACATTTGTATGTTTTTGATGCACAAAAATGGTTTACTATATACGATCTTTACCCTCATCCACAGCTAAATTAGTCTTCCTAGTTTGTAAACAATTTCATTTATTAGAGCAATTAGTTTAATGATACAGATTTATAGCAATTATTGTAAATTAAAACCCTTACAGTAAAGCTAAATGTCAACAAAAAGTAAAGTAAGATGTTTAGCATGTAATTACTTTAGTGAGGAATAAAAATTTTCAAGTTGATATATAAATATGTAATACTACCAAGGCTGGATTTCACAGCTGTTTAATAAACTTTATATCATCAAAGTTCTTATTTAAACTTAGTTTAACTATTGGTTTTCATTAGTTAAGTAAGTAAACTACTTATAAATTAGGGTACAACTGAGGCTAAACAACAAAGTAATAATTATCGAGTATTTGTACTAATTTCTGGGTACTCAATACCTAAAAATAACAACTCAATACTTTATAAAGAGCTGTATTTTTATCAAAGTTCTATAGATAATTTAAATTTTAACAACCAAAGCAAAACTCTGTCTAAAAACGCATTACTTTATAGAATTAATTTACTTAAAAAATTATAAAATCACAAAAATTAAATGATATTTGGTGAATATTATAATAAACTTAATGATTCACATGCTAAATGAAAAATTTGTGGAAAAAATGTTTAGCTTATGGCTTTTATTAAGAGTTGGCACATATGCACATACTCGTCGTATATTTTTAAAAACTTTTTATGTGGGAGAACCTCAAGTTAGCGCAAAAAACTCTTCGTTTAGAGATATTAATAAACGAAATAAGGAAATTCTCGTAAACGTAACCCTTCTAACAAATAAATTTTAATGCAGCACCCATAGTTCTTTTATTAATATAATTTAAATTTATTAATAACATTTTTATTCGGAATCAATATCAATATTGATATGAAGTTATTCAAGCTTAATATTTTTTTCTAAGACATTGGAAACCAAGTCAAATATAGACCCTCAACACGATCAACAGCATTTGCCCCGTTTGTCGTTGGATAGACGACGCATGGATGTTGACTGTGTATTGTGAAGTGGTGAGATTCTTTGATTAAGTAGATAGCTGCCATCGTACAACTTTCAAGTAGGTGGCCCTCTTACCTGATCATCACCACCAATGCCAAAGGTGGATAGAGTGGAATGTCAATTTTTTTTAAAACTAAACCTCGAAAACCGAAAATGTTTTGTTCTTCATTTTCTACTCTTTTAGGGTTTGATGCTGCACTGTTTTTTTTTTTTTGTAAGCGAGTGCCTTATCCACTACACTACGCCATTATGTTAATGATGTTACGCATATAATATTTATTATTAAATCTGATGTCATGTTTACTTTTAATTAAAATTATATTTAAAAGTAATAAGACTACAATTTAAAGAACGTAATAAAGGTTAATTTTAAAACTTGGAATATCGATTGCAAAATACCGGGAAAGCAACTTTTGATTTACAATTTTTTTGTAAAGATACTGCTGCGAATACAATGCATCTTTTATGCTCAGCTGAAAAGAAAATTACAAAATTAGTAGAAGTAGCTTAAGCAACAATTCCATTATCCTGAAATCAAAAAGTGGTCGCCGTTGTCTAGAGATTTTTTTTTCTTTTTATTTAAGACCAATACTCAGGGGTAAACCTCTACTAAGTGCAGTGCATTGTATTGGAATGTTAAATATATACAGAGATATAGATAGATAGATAAGCGCCTTATGTAAATTTGACAAATTGCTGTCAATTTGATCACTCAAAGGACAGTGTTATACCTTCACCATTGAATGATTAAGAGCAATTGTGTGTGTTGGCTTACTAAGACAATAGCACCGGGTTCAAATCTCAGCTCTGACATCTTGAAAAACAGAAATATGACAAAATTATTTCTTTCGGCTCCAAAAAATACAAAGATTTTTTTTTGTATTTATGCCCATTTATATAAATTTAATGATTTCATACGTTCGCAATTTTATATAAAAAAACATAACCGTTCGTTTTACATAAATATATCACTATTTGGTACAAGTAATACAAACTTTATTATTATCATAATCTTAACCTTAATCAAGTCAGGATAGCATAGTGACGAATACAGTCAAAATTTGCCTCAGAGGCACATACGAGTACAAATAGTTTAGGCAATGTTTTTGCTATTTTACCTTTCATATTTTATTATTGCTTTTATTTAAGATGCATGAGTTAAATGTTAGTTGTTATTACAAGATACAAAGCATACAAGAACTTTTGAGCACTGTGAGTTGCAGGTGTTCTAAAAATATTTTTCGACGCAGTTGCTCTTTACCTTCATTCTATTCTGGATACTGATACATCTAAATAATAAAAGCATCAATTCCTGATATGTTTATTAAATTATAAAATTGGACGACATGCCAACGATGTATTTTTCATATTACGTAATAACTTTGAGCCATTTGATCAAGCGTATCAGCCCCGTCTTATTATTGTCAATTTTTTATTTTTTTTGGAACGTAACCTAAAAGTGCCATATTTTATCGGAATCCAAATAAAAAACAAGTTAATATTTGTAAGGAAGCAGTGCTGTAGTCGCCGTGGTCTAGGGGCTAGTATGTTGTCCTACTAAGACAAGAGTTCCGGGTTCAAACCTCTTGAAAAAAAGGAATTAGAAAAAAAATATTTCTTTCGGCGTGTTTCTCACGCCTGTAAAAAAATAGTTAAAATAGTGAAGTGTCATAAAACAAGTTACTGGCAAAATTGAAAAGCCTCCAACGTATAAAAGTTAAATAATTTTAACTTTTAGATGCGTTGATAGTTCAACAATTGGCTTACATTGTACATTGCAACCGCCGTTAATGCCCTAACGCATGCTATGTACTTCTACCTTAAGCCAAACAACTTCAAGTAAGGATTCAAGAAGTAGCAGGATCTTAAAAATTAATTTAAGAAAGTTATAGTGTTTTAAAAGTGAAAATGCTCCTGAGAGGCACATATTGACAGGATTAGGGTTAAGCCTATTCTGAGTATGGTAAATTGAACGTATCAGTCAACATAAAATTTTGCTTAATATTTAAAAATTTTATATATTTGTACATTTTGGCTCATCTTCTAAATAAAAAAACTTATCTAATATGGTAGCGAAGTGAGTTTAATAATTCTACATAAACAGGCATTTTAATTCAAAAAAGTATTTTTTTTTCTGAATTCCTTTCCACGCTTCCTTCTTATATTTTTTATACACTAGTTTTGTCTGGATTTAAATTTTAAAACAATGAAAATTCTTTGTTTTATCATCAAGAAAAGAAAAAAATTTTTACGATCAACATAAAAGAATTTATTGCCAACTTAATGAATTTTTGTTTTGACAACTAGACGACTAAATACTTCAATAAAATGATCCTTTCACATCACGCAACATAAATTACTCGTATTTTAAAACAGACGTATACGAGTGTATAAAAAATTAATAAATTCTAAAGTACTTTATGTGTTTTAATTTGGGCGTAAAAAATGTCATTTAAATAATAGACATCTAAACTAAGTCTCTATACTTGTAGTTCAAGTAAAAATAAAACATTTGGTAACAATATGTCTAAACTTTGTCTGTGTTTTTTTAATTTTTTTTTTTTTAGGGAATTCAACAAAGAACATATGCCTTAAAGACAAATACAAAATTATTTAAAGATTTAAATTTATTAGCCAAAGATGAGGCATTTCGAAATGCGACTACAATATATCCGGTGACAGCAACTGATGATTTTTACAGACTTCATGCTTATTTTTCAAAGGTAAATTCTACATATTAGAGTACATAAGTACATACATATGGATATATGTATGCACATGTGTCAGTACTATGTTTATGAAAAATATTACAGTTTAACATTTTTTTAGTACCATTTAGAGGTTGTTCATCGAAATAGTGCTGATCTAGAGCAGAAATCATATCGCATTGCAAATGGCACAATCTCAAATAATATTTTGGAAATTCGATGGCCATTGGGCGTATCATTAGCAAGTGCTCCCGAAACTCGTCATGATATATTAATGTGGCATTTGATTAATCGTACCCATATATTTTTACCAAATGGTGAAAATAATGTAGAACCATTAAGTACTATTGAGTCCATGGATCTAGAGAGAGTTCTCGATATTACTTTGCAATATGCGAAAACCAAATATCCTACAATGATGAATCTCGGCATACACAGTATTTACAGGCGATTTGATGCAACACGTGGTATGGATTATCAAATCCATTTAAATATGCGTGAAACTAGTAGAATATCGGTCTTAGCGCAAAAAGGAAATCTTATAAAAAGTTTTCAAATTGTCAAACCATTGGGTAGGGTAGAGGTAGTACCTTCTCCCTATGTAACCGAGAGTACACGCATAGCAATATTAGTACCCACCTTCGAACATCAATTGAATGACGCTGTTGATTTCATTACACAATATGAGAGAATCTGCATGCACAATCAGGATAACACATTTTTATTATTGGTATTTAATATTTTAATTTTAAACATTTTTAATATTTAATTTTTTCTAGTATAACTTTGTTTTATTTTTTCTATAGATATTTATGTATCGTTACGATTCTTCCAGCAAAGGCGATACAGATCCGTTTAAATCTTTAAAAACTCTTGCCTTAGACTTGTCGTCAAAATACAAAACGGATGGTTCACGCATTGCTTGGGTATCCATACGTTTACCTTCTACACTCAATGAACCAGTACTATCTGATGTAGTTATGCTTAATTCATTATATGGCTATAATGAAATATTGAGTATTGCAGTAGCTGATCTTGCCTTGCCTAAAATTGGTTTAGAGAGTCTAGTTTTAATGGCTTCTAATTCAATAACCTTTAAACCTGATTTTCTTAACCGGGTATTTATTTCATTACATTTTATAAAGCGGAAGCTTTTTATTTAATTTGTATTTTTTTTATTATTATTAATATTTATTATTAATACAAAAGGTGCGCATGAATACTATACAAGGATTTCAAGTGTATTCCCCAATTGGCTTTATGATGTATCCCTGTAAATTGGCTGGTTTCTGTAAGGAATGTGAAACATGTGATGTTAGTCAAAGTACTGGTTACTTTGATAAATGGAATTACGATGTTATTTCATTCTATAGTCGAGATTATGTGCAGGGTAAGTAAAATGTAAAAATCATGGTGTATTTTTTTCTGGAAATAATAATCTGAAAACGGACATTTAGATATTTTTTCTTCTGGATAACTACATTACTAAAGACTTTAAACGTCGAAAAAATGAAAAAAATTTTAATAGAAAAATTTTAATAGGTTCCTTTATCCCCATAATTCAGTCGGCATTTACAATGTAAAAATTTAAAGGCAGACATTTTTCAATTCTTTTTTGCTCTTGCCTAAAACTTGTAGCCCGTATGCAAAAAAAAATTAAGTGGGCTTTAATACAAAATTTGCATGGCAACGACAGACTTAAGTCTACTTTACTTTTTTTTATATGGCCGTTACAATATATGTAAGTTGAACGTGAAAGAAAAGAAAAACCAAAAATGTTCCATAGAAATATTCGTGTACTACACTCTTCCTATTTTCGTCCTCATTTCTGCCAGCTTCATCTGTCTGTCTTTCAATTTCTACATTGTAAATGCAGACTAATTATAAAAAAATGTTTATTTTATAAACCCACTAGATATAAATTAAAAATATTTTTTATTAATATAGCCGTAGGTTGCTATTTTCAAAATAACTTTAGGTCACAGTAGGAAAATATTTGACGAAAAAACCGTATTAATATAGCCGTAGGTAGTTTTTTTCAAAACATCTTGCTGAAATATGGTGCTAAAAATATGGTCAGATTAGGTAAATATTAGATCTAAAATAAAAATATTTTATAGAAGTACTTTATGAAAAACTCGTTTTATATAAAAATTTATACAAAAAATTATTAAAAAATATTATTTGAATAATAATGAAAAATTATATTTAGGTGTGTAATTAGTGAAACTGTAAGCAATAAAAAAGAAAAACATACAAGTGTATGTACATACAGTAATAATTTTAGTATGCGATTTCCAAAAAAGTATGAATTAAATAGTTGATGTTTGGTCTCGAATATACACAGGACACAAAGAACTCTGATGAGACTACCGTAGCTGGAGTCGAAAACAATTGTTCAGTTTGGCTAGTGTACTATTCCTTCACCGACATCATTTCTTCTTTAATTACCAAAAAATATTCATTGCAGTTAACTTTGATCTAATTAAAGCGTTTTCTGACAAAAAAAAAATTTTCATATAAAAAAATGGTCATGTGTTTGTCATCAAATATTTGACTAATTTGATACTGAAGCTACAGTTACATTAGGCAAATATTTGACGTAAAAAAATTTATTTGTTTGGTTAAAAAAATATCGATAAATAAATAAATTAAATATTTTACTAAAGTGAGCGCAGTTTTACTCTTCTATTTGCGTACATACATATGCACAAATTATATAGTTTTGCTTAAAATTATGTTCCATATTTGTATTTAGTATTTATAGCAGCAATATATTCATTAGTCAGTTGTAATTTTTGGTCTATTTTTTTTTTTATTTGAGACCAATACTCAAGGGTAAACCCCTACTAAATGCAGTGCATTGTATTGGAATTTTTGGTAAGGACAGTACATTTATGACAGAACATACATTTTTGTTTTTCTTATATTTATTAAGGGCCTTAGGAATGAGACACATTGCTGTGAATTGATCATTCAAAGGACCGTTGTAATATCTTCACCCTTGAATGATCAACAGGAATTGCCTCATCGTTGCATGTTGATTGTGTGCTGAGTGTGCCTTCGCTAAGTAGGTTTAGCTGTTATCTGCTGCTTCCCAATAGGTGGCGTTTTCTCCTGATCATTCGTTTTTTCTTGACATTGGTTAGGGTGGAATAAAGTGGAATGTCGTGGAGCGGTTTCTTTGCAGATGGCCTTCTTGGAGGGGGGACCTCTTTTTTTAAATTATAATTTTGAAAAAACTGCAAAATAACTTTTTAATTTTTCACCTTTGCTGGGATTTGATCCTGGGTCGTTGGAGTTTTTGTGCGAGCGCTCTAACCACTATGCCATGCACCATACCATGCACTTTCCCTTTTTTCCACATGATGTTTAAAAATTATGGGTGGAGATTTAAAGATATCGCTACTTTTCCAGAATCTTAAAAATTTCAAAAACACATTTGTCTACCGGGGATCTCAAGAGGTTAATTTTCGACGATTAAAATTTAAAAAAAGAACACTACGCATACTGCCCTTTAAGAATTTACATACAAAAAAAAAATTGTTGAAGTATATAACGTGCTGTTGTTTCCAAACACGATTTATGTACATATATTATCAAGAAAATTATAAACATTTCTTTAATACACATACACATTATACATATTTATTTTTATTAAAAGTTAAACAATTATTTGTTTTCATAAAATTTTTATTCTTATCTACACACATACAGCACGTAAACTTGTGGAGGCATCTTTACCGATTATACGCACTGACAACGATATCGAAAAATTACTCACACGTGCTGATAAAACAATAAACAATATTTTGGACATGTTTGTATCATCTCAGCTGCCTATACATATGTTGCGTGGTGTGGAACCAAATTTACGCTACGGCACTGCCATAAAAAATTTCATTGATACAAATTATGACAACAACATCAATCATATACCAAAGTGTTCGCTCAATAGTAATAAAGATATGGAAGAGGAAGAGAACTTACACGGTACAAGTAATAGCCGACATAAGTGTATACACTTGGCATCAAGAAAACAAATAGGAGATTCCATTATACGTTTCGAAGATAAAAGTATTATACATAAATAAAAGTCAACTATAAATTGTGTATTTATCCATCATCACTAACTGCTTACTTCCTGTCTTGTACTCATCAACTTTATCATATGTTTTTAAGTAAATTACTTATGTATAGTGTGGTGTAGCTAGAAAATTTTGAATTGAATTTATTATTCAATTTTATTGTTATACATACATATTGTAAATATTAGAAATTTATATGTTTAAGCGTTTATTTTTATGCAGGGCTGTTTAAAATAACAGTTTTATAATTAAAAATTGTACTATCGGTTATGTTCTGAAAATCGAATTGAAGTGAAATTGAAATCGAAAGTTTTTTCAAAGGCAAATAAAACTTAAATGCGCGAATTACTTTACAACTTTGGTATTCAAAAAAGTTACATTAATGGGTATATAGGAAAAATATTAAAATAGTTTAACATTTTAAAAGTATAGCAGTTTAAAATTTCATTCGATTTTAATTTCACTCCAATTTATTTTTCAGAACATACCCGGATATTTAAATTTTTAAGCCGTACAATCATAAAAACATATGTACAGTATATACATACATATGTAAGTGCTTTCTATTTTCTTCATTTTTAGTTCTTACAACTCATTTTTAGTTCTTAAACTCAAATACATACTAAAAATGCTTATTCAGAACACAGTAAAAAACAAAAGAAAATTCAAACTAACTTTTTGTAGAACTTAATACGATTTTAATTATTACAACACTATAAGAAATAGTTCCTTTTGTATAAATACAAATAACTTCATCTCAGAGTTAATATGAAAGAATGGCTTAAAACTTTTACAGACATGTTTTTACAACAGTTTTGCTGTCTTTAACAATAACGCCATCGAAATTTTTAATGCTCAATTTATGTTTAATATTTTATATAGATTTTAAGTAAAAAAAAATTTTTTTTTGTTTTTCGTTTGCCAAACTCTTGCTTGTAAAACATGTAAATTATTCCTATAGATTTTTAGTCCTTTCAATTCAAATTCTTTAATTATATGCATACATACACGCTCATATAAATTTTATTGTATAACAACTTGGTCTGTGTTTGTAAATTGATTCCATTAGTAAAATTTCATTTTATAAGAAATTAAATTAAAAGTGTAAAACTAATGACTGCCTTAGATGTTACTTCTACCTCTCTTTCATTTTATTATATTGTAATTGAATTTTGAGATAGTCATACTATTATTCTAATTAAGTTTTATTAGTTTAAGACACATTATTTAATCATATTTATAAACTTTAAGTTTACATTATAATATTAAAAAAATTGCCAAAGTTTTACTAACAATTGTAAAAATTAGTCAAGTGTATAAAATTATGAAATATGTATGTATGATCCTTAAATAAAGTGTTAGTTAAATTATTTTGCCATTTACTTGCTTACTATATAGATATTTTTGGTTTTATGTAATTTAAATAATGTATATACATATGAATGTTCCAATCAAATCAGGAAATTTTAAATCTATATTTGTTTAAATTAATATATAGTATTATTATTAAGTTTTATGTAATTTATTAAAAATAAAATTTTTAATATTGCAAAAAATTGTATGAACTTATAGTTTAGTGGGAAATAATTTAAAAAAACATGGCAGTATTAAAACAAAATCGGAGAACATAAAGCTTAGCCACAAACTAATTACATATTTATGTGAGTACACTGTGGTTATAAAAGTTTCATTTAATTCATTCATTTTATTTTGTAGATTTTATATAAAAGTAGTCTTTAAACTTCAAGGAAGAATAAACATTTTAAATTCGAGTAAATACTCACAGCTTGCTTTACTTGTCCCTATAAACATACCTTTCGAATGACTTCCTTACGCTTTTTGCATAACGAGCGTTGTAATTCGTACTACAGAGTTGAATTTTTTAAGAAGTTTTGTTTTCGTAGAGGGAAATGTTCACATTTTCAAAAAGAAAATATGAAAAACATAAGTATCGTCTATAGGAATTCGTATATTTTTCCTAGCGAATCGAGTTAAATGGTCGAACCCTAGCAAATCGTTGCACTCAATGAGTATTGCCTTAGCAACTAGTTACCATGGAGTTTATACATAAGAATTTTTTTTAGAATCCACCAACTTAAAAGAAACTAACTCTGAAAACTCTACAATCAGATATCTGATTTTAACATTTCTCTATAAAATTAAATTAAGAAAACAAAGGGTTAATGAAATAAAAAAATAATCCGTTATGTGATTAAAAAACGATTTCGTTTGAAATTGAAATCATCTGTATTTTCAAACTCATATAAAACGTATCGGTTTTAAATATTTTAAAATTTTAACAGTCCAGAAAATAGTGGTAATTGTCATTAAGGTAATGAGTAAAAAATTAATTTCAAAGCTTTCATATTAGAGTTGGAACTTATAACAACTGGAAATTTCAGTCGATTTGACTTTCGTTCGAAATCGATTTCCAGTACATGTCAAAATATAAAAAACATTTCAAAAGAATCTTACATTTGAAATAGAAAAAAAGGTTTATATATCTATATAGATATATATAAAATAATTTTGCATTGTGTTCGCAATCAATAATCTCTGTAATGCGTGACCCAATTTTACTGTCCAATATAACAAATGAAAGTTAGTTTTAAAATAAAAACCGTTTTGGCATCTTTATTAGCTTACAAGTTATGAGCGTAAGTGTATATTTTAAAAATTATGTTTTCATAAGCAGTTACATTAGTAGTAATAAAGCAATTTGTTATATTCTTTCATTTAATATTCACGAGAGGTACCCAAATGTTATCCGTTTGGCTGTTCATCTTGAAAATGCAATTTAGAGTGACCGTTTTTTTCAAATGGACAGTTATATGTAGCCTGTTCGCGTGTTGGTAAACCATCGGTTTTATATATTTACACCGAAAATAAAAAAAAAAACAAAAATATTGTGTACCAACCACAGCTTATTGCAATAAAAACTATACATTTTACATTTAGATAAATATACATTTGATTTTTTAATTAATTTTTTGCACCACGAAATGGCCACGGTGATATTCACCTTTTACATTAAGGTTAAATGTATAATAATATTACAAAGTGAAAAATTTGAGAACCCGGGCTATACCGGGTCACACCAGCTTGTATTGTATATGACTAAAATCTCTGCCAAGGAACCGCTAGCTCTTGATATGCAATAGGCCTTATAACAGAGTATTACATTGTAGTGAAACCTTAGTCTACACAATTCACTACTGTTCTAAATCATTAATCTAGCCCTGATATACTGTCATGCCATGTCCAAAAGTGATCTCTGGCTATTTATGCACAAATATATTAACTTCAGAATACTCTTTAACAGTTCCAAAACCTTACTAGTTTCAAAATCTTGGCAATCCTTAGAATTTTAGAATTTTTAGATCGCGATATCGATTGCAATTCTTTTGTGTATATCAATTTTTGTGTTTTTTCTATAAAAACAGTTTTTATTAAACTGGCTTTCTTCCGAACCCTGCAAAATACCATCAGCAGCTGTTTCAAATAAACAATCAGTAATAGTTCTTATTTTTTTTTAGGTTTATCTTCAAATATAAACAACAAAGGCAATAAAGGCGATATAAAATTTATATTAAATAACATTGTTTTATTGATAAGTTTCTTTTATAATTTACAACAGAACAGGCAGTCAGTACAGGTGTAAAGTTTAAATGAAAACGATATTAAAAATGACTGCCGAGCGTTCTCTACTATTACTGTCGTCATCTCGAGTGTTTGGTTATGGCTATTTGGAGCATGCAAAGGAAGATATTATTAAATTTTTCAATAAGTATGTACAAATTTTATACAATTAATACTAAGTTTATACAAATTAAGCATATTTTGCAGAAAAAATGTGAAAAACATTTTATTTGTTCCCTATGCTTTGCCGGATCACGATGCGTATACAACTACAGTAAGCAATGCTTTAACACCTTGGGGTTATAACGTGGAAGGTATCCATACAAAACCAAACCCAATTGAGGCAATTACAAATGCCCAAGCCATATTCATAGGCGGTGGTAATACTTTTGTTTTGCTGAAAACATTATACGATTTGAATCTTGTTGAAACTATTAGAGAACAAACATTAGGAAAAGGCACTCCATATATGGGCAGTAGTGCTGGCACTAATGTTGCTACTCGTTCTATTAATACAACCAATGATATGCCTATGCTTCATCCACCGACATTTGATGCCTTAAACTTGGTACCATTTAATATAAACCCCCACTATATAGAAACAAATCCAAATAGCGAACATAAGGGTGAGACACGTGATCAACGTTTAGAAGAATTTTTACTTTATCATAAGCGACCAGTATTAGGATTACGTGAAGGTACAGCTGTCTTAGTAGCAGGTGAAAAAGCCACTTTGGTAGGGGATAGAAACGCTAAACTATTTAGACCGTAAGTAAATTACAAAATTTTAATCGTAAAATTGATAACATCATAACTCGCAAACATTGTTTTTTTTAGGAATTTGGATCCTATTGAATTTGCACCCAACTCAGATTTAAGCTTTTTATTAGCTGAAGAATAAACCTTTTACATTTTGTATCAATAATATAAAGACTTTTTTTAATTTTATAGTTTAAAGTAATTATTTCTTATGCATATTGCCAATATTGAGAGCCACATACTTATCAAACAAATAACTTCCCAAATCTGAGTTAGAACGTTCAATTTGTCTAATTAAATCTGCCAATTGTTTAATAGCATCCACTTGTTCCTGTAGAAAATTGGCTTCAATAAAATCACACATATTTGGGTCATTACATTTAGAAGCTATAGCATGTGCTTCCAAAAGTGCCTATAAAAATTGTACCAAAACTATATATTATTTGATTAAATAATGCATCCATATTCTTACACACTTTGTTTACATCTTTTTCCAAATTTAAAGCTTCCGTAAAGACATCTTTAAATGTATTTATATTATATTTAGGGGCTTCTAGGCCTTCAACTATAATATTACCTCCTCTTTTGTTCATATATTCCATAAACATTTCCGCATGTTTACGTTCCTCATGGCTAGCATCGTTTAAGAATTTAAAAACTCCCGGAGCAGCAACATCACTGCGATCAAAATGATAAGCCTATACAATAAATAATCAATTTAGGAGCTTAAAAAAGTCATTTAGTGTACAATAAAAAATTATTTTATATACCATAGCCAAATAGTTATGACATGCTTTTAGTTCTAAATTAATTTGCTTATTTATAGCATTCTCACATTCCTTTGAGAAATTTTGTCTCACTAATAAACACAAAAATCTACGAAAATTTAGTTGACCGAAATAGTTCATATTTGTTTATTTCTATAGAAATATTTGACAAAAAACAAATTCAATAAATGGAAAATATACGATATGGTTTTTTGATTTATTATACATAATTAAATAACAGAGATACCTAATGTAAAATAAATAAATATAAACAAACAAATGATTGTTTTTTCTTAATTTTTCTTCAACCAGTTTATACGAGCACTTTCCAAAACTAATTGAGAAGCAATAATTTAAATAAGTGTATTAAAACTCTTTTATAACTAAATATGTTTTCTACTAAGCTGGGTAACAGACAACTCTGATGAGGGGAAATATGTTAACACATATTAAAAACTTTATACGAATTAAAATCTATGCTCATTTTGTATAATTTTGTTTTAAATTTCTTTACGTAGTGTAACTATAAACTACCTGTTCTCTTGCAAAAGTAGGAATTCCTAATACACCATCCTCTCGAATGGTACAAGGATTTATATATTCGTAGAGATTTTAAAGCACTTCCGGTAAAATTCGAGAAATATTCATGAAAACGAATTTGAGAGTGCGCCTGGCTAGATCAAGTTTAAAAAATGTATTAAAACTTACAACACTAAAATTGTTTACTATCCGGTTTGTTATTAAAAACAATTCCTTTCGAAGTCGAAGTTGTCTGTATTTTCAAATTTATATAAAACTTATCTGTTTTATTTATTTTTAAAAATCAAGGAATTAGTGGCAATAGTCGTTAACGTGATGAGTAAATAAAAATGTCAGATCTTTTTAGATTTGGCAGTTGTAACATCTTGAAATTTTATTCAATTTCAATTTCGATCAAAATCGATTTTCAGCACATACCAAATTATTTATTTTATCTAAACTAAGAACAGATACAATCTGGTATATGATGGAAATCAATTTCGATCGAAATTCAAATCGAATGAAATCTCAAATTTTCTATAACTTCCAAATCTTTTCATATTTGGAATTCCTTTCTCACTCCTTGATAATTAAAACAGTTAAATTTTATATGACTATGGAAATACAAACGATTTCAATTTCGATCGAAATCGTTTTTCAACACATACCGGAATATGTATATATGAAATCGAATTTATTGAGAATTAAAATAAATTGTAAATTTTGTTTGCTTCATTTATTTATTTGCATACAATGTTATTAATTTTACTAATTGGTTGGCGAATTTTAGAAAACATTTTTAAAACGTTTAATGGACACAAATATTACACTATTTAATTTATTTTTACACTTAAAGTTACTGACATACATATACATATATTTTAAAATAAAGTCTCTAAATCGTAAAATATTAAAATTGAGATCACAGATAAAGTAGCATATAAAAAAATCGAATCCTTTCAGATGAGGTCACTTGGTGATAATTGTGACTCACCTTCTGCCAAATAAATACGCATGGCTTTAAACAGCAAAGCTATGCCTAAATATTTTTTTTCCTTCATTGTCCATGTTTTGGCAGGGCCATAATAGTCGCCACGTTTACAATTGGTTAAATGCTGTAAACTTAAAGCATCAATAATGGCAGCTTCACGTGTATAAGCCTCTATGGGTATAATGTTATGAAAGACATGAAGACATACAACACCATTGCCGTTACCCCAAATATTTAATATACGATCAAGCTTCTTGCTGTCCAATGATTTTAGTGGAGGCGATTTAAAAATGTCAACATTTAGAGGCTGTTTTTTAACTAATTTTTAAAAGTCCATTAGATTTTTCATGAGCAACAATCATAGAAATGCAACTTACTTGATATCTTTTTGCCTTGTTTGTTTATTTTCTCCTGCAGATCTTTGTTATGCATGCGCGAATGTATTTTCATGGCCTCATATAAATGAGAGTAAGGTCGAGATGTTTTACCTTTACCCACATAGAAAACTGATTGCAGAAATCTTTGCCAAACATCGAATTCTTTTAAGAACTATAAAAAAAATAAAATCTATATCTAAATACAATATTAAATATTTATTTACATACTACACTTTCTCCCGGTAAGTTACATGAAATGCGAGGATCAATTAGCATGTAAATGAAACTTTGTTTTAGATGACCTTCACGCATTCGTTTTTTATTTTGAGAATTTTCAAAATATTCCATTGATTGCTGTTCATATTTCATATAATCTTTTATGCGCTGAAACATTTCTTCCGACTTTAAAGTTCTCTGCAGTTCTACTGAAAATTCTGTAAATAATACAATTATTTTATATGTTATTTCATATTATAGAAAAAACTAAAACAACTTGGAGTAAATTTCTTTGAAAACTTGTGAGCCAATTTTGCAAAACATCTTTTTGAAATTGAATTTTGAATGGTATTGTTTACAAGAAAATTTAGTAAAAACATTTCTTAAAAAATAAATATAAAGAATATACGAAAACAAAATTTGAATTAATTTTTTTCATTGTCATTATATTATTACAAATTTAAAACTTCAATTTCTTTTAGCAGCATAGCCCGAGACTTTTAAAAAGTATATTATTACTACACTCTAAACTTCTTATAATACCTTTAAAGAAAAGGAATTTTAGGTTGAGATTTTCACGAGATTTTTAAAATCAGAATGAACTCTATCCCTTATCTATCTTTTATCTTTATTAGAACTTCTCTTTTTTTATTTATTTAATTTTATTATACAACCTAATTGTTTTAAAAAAACTATTTTCTATCACAAATGTTAGCGGCTTTTTAAACTCAACTAGTGAATGCAATATAAAGGTAAGAGAAAACATTTAGTACTTACTGAATTGATTTTTTGTGGCTTTTTCTTGAAGCTCCTTAACTATTTCTGTTTTGCGTTTATATTTAATAAGCCTTTTAATATATAATTTTTTAGTACTTTTTGTAATTGGCCCTGGAGGTTCGCCAAAAGCTGTTAGCTCTGCTCTTAGTGCATCTGTTTCATAATCAAGAGGCACTGTTAAATTAGTAGTTTGACTATCCATTGTACTATCCAAATCCCGGGCTGGATTTTTTAATGCACTAAATAAAATACAATTTCAATTTAATATTATTTTTTGTATACAAAGCCTAACTCACCAATTTGTTCTTTGTTGTGCCTGCTGATTACCAATATTGCTTAAGAGTTTGGTTTCATAGAATACGAGACCATTCTCATCATCTGTATGTACATAAGCTTCAGTCATTTGTAAGAAATATTCATTATTTTTAGGTGATCGTATGAAGTTTGTGGTTGTATTAAGAGCTTGTTCCTTAGGTTCTGCGATTTCTGGTACTGTTTGATAACTACTCTCTATATCGTCGTCAGCTTGTTGATGAATTGATGGAATTTGTAAACAATTTGGTTGTAAATCATGTGTTTTAGCTTCAGTTACTGCTTGCATTAATTTACTTAAAGACATTTGAGAGTTTAGAGGACTTTTATTTTCTTTGTTTTTAATAACAACCGGAATATTATTCTCAGCAGGTAAATTAAAATATTTTGTAGTATCTTTAAGAGAACATGAAGTGGAACTATAAGCTTCTTTACTATCAGCTTGTTGTTGTTGTGTACTGTCAACTAGACTAGATTTCTCTTTTAATTCAGTATTTGTAAAATTCAAATGATCATATTTCACTACATTATCCACCATTTCAACAACATTATCAAACTGTTTGAGTATAGATTGCCGAGCACGAGATTTATGAACTTTTTCACGCCAAATTTCTATAAGCGACTTGCGTGATTTTTCGTAAGATGTATTTTGCGTCAGTTCTTTAAGATTCTCTTCGGTTAACGAAAATATATTTACCGCGCTCTGTGGCTCTGATAATGATATATTTACATTTTGCATAGAAATCGATAAATTGTCTTCTACTAAATTCACTTTCTCAATATTATTATCGTCTATATATGGTATATCTGGAAATTTTGGTTGTGGTTTATGTCTTCTATGTGTAATATTAATGTAGTAGGGAGAAGTTACATCATAATTGTAATGCACACGATTTGGTGTAAACTTATTTGTATCATTTGTATTGCCTAATGAGTCGTCTAAAGAATTGCTTACTTTAAGAAGATTTTTGTTTATTGCCGCTTTAGTAGGTTCAATAGTTTTATTTTGTGTTTTTTGTGGCGTTGACAAAGATGTTTTTTGACTGTTTAATAAACGTTGTTGTAGTGAATTTTCAAATTTTGTTTCGTTAACTATAATTGAATTAACTTGTTTTTTCTTTTCATATTTTTTAAGAAAAATGTGATCTCTCATTAGTTTTACAACTTCAAAGTTACACTCTTCAATAGCATATAGTAGAGGTGTTTTACGTTCTTCGTCATAAACTTCCAATTCGGCTCCATGTTGCTAGGATTAAAAAATACAATTTTTTAATAAAACAAAATAGGTATAGGTAGTATAATAACGAAAAAACCTAGTGCTTAAGTTAGTTAAAATTAAGATCGTAATGTTGTTATAAAAAAATTGATATAATGATTTATGGTAATTGTCTTGAAATAAGTATGTATATACCTATTAATTTTTCCATTAAAAAAAAAACACTATTGAAAATGAGGCATATGCAGAAAAGACACAGTGTTTAGGACATTTTATAATCTACGTATGAGTTTAATTAAAAATAAATTAATTTTTCTAATGGGTAGCCAAAAGATATTATGTTACCCACCAACAACAAGCCTACAATCTCCACTCTTCCGTACATGGCGGCCACATGCAACGGCGTCATATTATCTTCACTGCGACAATTAGGATTTGCTGAAATAATAAAAATATTACTTGTTTTAAAAATTCTATTTACTGTAGGGTATAGTTATAATTTACCGCCCATATTTAGAAAACGTTCTGTAACATCTATGGCTAATTGTTTATTTTGCATGCCGCACACATAATGAAGCGGTGCAATGCCTCTGTCCTGAGGTACATAGGAAGGATCGATCGCTTTACTATTACGGTCCAGTATAAAATTTATATCGCTATAAATCATTTAAATCTTTTAGTTTAAGTTTAAACCATATACTAAATTGTTATTGTTATGAATCGAAACATTATTAAAGTTTACCTTTCATTCTCATCTTCTAAAGCGTCCAGTAAGATCAGTGACAGATAATTGGTTCTTTGATCCATTGCTTACAAACTAGAAAGGGAATACACTTTGGCACAGATTTATATTAATTAACATCCATTTACTTTAAACTTAATTAAATACTTTTATTTGATATTTAAACGGTTCATATATGTATTTTAATTTAAGTTTTACTTTGTGTTCACTCTATTTGTTATGATTTAGATAAATCTTAAAAGGTATTTCATTTTATTACAGATGGCGCTGAAAACACTTGGTTTTTATTAGATTGTAAAGATGCCAGAGTATAGTTAAAAGGCGGTTTTTTGAAATCGCAGTTTTTTTTTAAATTTTCAACAACAAAAAAACTTGTGTTTTTAAACGTGATTAGGCAAAATGTTTTAATAACTAAACGTAACAGTTTACACTATATTTGAGCGGCTATATTTATAATGAAAAGTTAGCAGCTATATATATATATATATGCATATAGCTTGCATACATCCATACATATCGTCGTAAGAATTAAAGAACGCTATAACTGACAAAAAATCGAAAATACGTTTTTTGCATCATTTTTATCAGAAAAAAAAATACACGTCGATTGGTCCCGATCCCAGATTTCTACGATGAAAATAAATTCGCTTACGCCGTCTGCGTTTTGAAAAATACCAGTGTATTTGTTTACTTTCATACAGGTTTTTTGGCTCTGGTGAACATTTAAGGTTTTGTCAGTTACAGGGTTCTTTAATTCCATCGACGATATGTAACCATGTATAACAAAAATCGCCTATGTCTCAAAACAAGATTCTGAGTAAAACAAGAGTAAAAAATTTCCCACACGGTACATGGGTTTTTACTGTTTTATATAATTACCCTTTTACATTACTTTACGATGTTCTTAAGACTTGCTAACGATTTCATACGAAAATTTAAGGCTTTTACAAAGAAATCCAGAAAAAGTGAATTCATGATATTTAACACACTTTATTATACAGGATCATATATCGTCGTGCAGGAGTTTAAGTGCTCTATACGCCATTTTTTAAATCTCGAGTTAATGATGCCAATTTAGGTTTTTGACACCAAAATTTTTAAAATCTGCAATCCGTTTTCGGCTATCTATCTCCGAAATTTGACGAAATATCCTAAAACGAATTACAAATTTGAAAAATTTGGGGTCGAAAACCTAAAGTGGCATCATTAACTCGAGATATATAAAAAATATGAAATGGCGGATAGAGCACTTAAACTCCCGCACGACGATATGTAGGTATATTTTTTCAATCACATATCTACATTTATTCTGTAAATTAAATTCTTTTTAAATATCATATTATATATTTACTTCATTAAAAAAGAAAAAAATGTTAAAATAAATCACTTTAATTTGAATATGCCGCACTAAGACCCGTTACTGTTCTTGTCTCGATAACACTTTTATAATAACGTGCTGAGTATTTGGCAATACGTTCTTTATTGGCACTAGACATATTCACGTAATACAATCCAAACTTTTCGCTAAAATAAAATGCCAGTGAATAAAAAACAAAGAAAAACAAACAAATTAAAATGTGTTAAAGAAAACAACACTTATAAACACGCAATATTCATGGTGAAAATAAATGAATGAACTTTTAATATTGATGTACATATGTACATATATAGGTCTCCCTAAATACGCCCTGTTGGGACTTTAATGAACTTAAATATAGCTATAGTTGACCATTAATGAATCAGAGGCGACTGAAAGCTAACTCGCTTAGAAATGTTTATTTTGATTTAATCCCAAGATGTCATATCCATAAATAAAGTTATTATAAGTAAGATCTGCAAAAAATTATACGTTGCAATTGAAGCAACTAATTAAACTTAAATAAGAAACGGAAACACATATACATTGACCGTTATGGTTCTTCTTCTAGCACTGTTTTGTTGTTGGATGTACATATTTTTTTAAAAATAATATCTATATCAGTTGCGAGTTAGTTTTAATTAAGTTATTATTGAGTTGGTTCATAAAAGTCCGACAGGGAATCCATACATTTGCATATATGTACTTACGTGTAACCCCTCTGCCATTCAAAGTTATCGATTAAACTCCAATGCGTATAACGTGTTACATTGCAACCAGTATTAATGGCATTTAAAATAGCTTGCAAATGAGCCTACAAATACAAAGAAAAAATTACAGAATTTAGTCTTTACAATTGAATAACAAAAACTATAAACACTTGTATAATACCTCGATGTAGTTAATACGTTCGGTATCATCTAATTGGCCATCGTCTGACCAACCGTTTTCGGTAATTATAACTTCAATATTATTATAATTATTTTTAATCCAACTGTTATAATTTGAAATTTTATAAATATTAATTTTTATAAATATTAAAGTTATTCAACTCACTTTAATAACCCTTCCAGTCCTTCTGGTACACAATATAACCACGTGGATTTTGCTCTTTTCCATTTTGCATCGAATTCATATTTTAAATGGGTATCATATTGCCAAGACGGGTTTTTACCTTGTGGTGGATTAGCTTTCTCGGCATATCGAGATGTATAATAGTTAAGTCCCAGAAAATCGGCAGAGTGTTTAACAACTTCTCTTTCTAATTCTGATAAACTTATTAAGCGAGACCAAGATCGTCCCTCTTTTTCACTATTTTTAGCAACATCATCCAACATAATTTGGGGATAGTTACCGGTATCGCCAAATAGAGGGTAAGCCAGCCAACCTAACTGAAATTAAAATAAAAGTAATTTGATTAAACTCTTTACAAAAAAGGGGTATAGAATCGCTTTCTGAGCCGGATAAAGTCTACCACAACGACCATTTCGTCGTGCAGGAGTTTATGTGCTCTATCCGCCATTTTATATTTTTTATATATCTCGAGTTAATGATGCCACTTTATGTTTTCGACCCCAAATGTTTCAAGCCTGTAATCCGTTTTCGGATATTTCGTCCAGTTTCGGAGATAAATAGCCGAAAACGGATTATAGATTTTAAAAATTTTGGTGTCAAAAACCTAAAGTGGCATCATTAACTCGAGAAATATAAAATGGCGGATAGAGCACATAAACACCCTCACGACGATTTGCTTTATAATTATGAATCTTGTTACATACGCTAAGACCTTAAAAAGAAATTTCTATGCAAAGGTCACACTGCGCCTTTTTAACTGATTAAAAGAATGTGTGGTAATTGCACTCAAAATAGAGAAGTTTGCTTGCCTGTGCCTCTACTTCATTTAGAATTTAATTTTTCTTAAGAAAAGTACATGCAAAATTTGTTCTGTTCCTTGATGACAAACTCTACAAGCAAAACCTTAATTGATTTTAAACTCAATATGATCATATCGTTGATGGAATTAAAGAACGTTGTAACTGACAAAACCTTAATTGTTCGCCAGAGCCAAAAAACAAGTATGAAAGTAGAACAAAGACACTGATATTTTTCATTTCGCAGACGGCGTAAGTGAATTTATTTTCATCGTAGAAATCTGGGACCGGGACCAATCGACACGTATTTTTTTCTGATAAAAATGATGCAAAAAACGTATTTTCGATTTTTTTCAGTTACAGCGTTCTCTAATTCTTACGACGATATGCAGAATCATATTAAACATCTAATAGCGATTTCTTTTCGGCGAACAGTGTATAATTTTTTTTAAATATCTGTTTGTTATATAATTTTTTTTATATTTTACTACCAAATAAAAGATAACGTGCAAAAGGCAATATCTTTGATAAAAAGAAAACGCCTGTAGGCCTATAAAATAGATTTTGTAAGGAACTTGCTAGACTATACTCACCGAATACTGCATGGCACGATCAATTATTGAAGAATTATTTTTCTTATTGAAATAAAATCTTGTACTCAATGTGATTCCAATTTTACCCTTTTGCTGTTCATAAAATTTCTCTCTATATAGACGATAAATCTTGGCATGAGCTTTAAGTGATGTGTCCATACAAAGATAATCAGCTACACCATGATCATGACCCATTGGCGGATAGTTACCATCACCATAGCCTGGTATACAATAATCATAGGGTTCATTTAAGGTTATCCAAATTTTAACACGATCACCGTATGTTTTAAAGAGTAATTCAGCATAATCGGGAAAGTATTTAATCAGTAATATGTTTGTAAAACCACCGTAAAGACTAAACGTTTCTGGCAAATCATAATGGAACATTGTTACAACGGGTTCTATGCCATTCGCTAATAACTTATCAATTATCATATTGTAATAATCGATGCCTTTCTGGTTCCGTGATGATATATCACCGTTTGGTAGTATACGAGACCATGAAATGGAAAAACGATAAAAGTTTACCTGGACAAATATAAAGAAAATTTAATTATTATATTCAAACATTCATCTAAATAGATTATATACCTTTAACTCTTTTAATGCCTCTAAATCTTGGTTGAATTTATGATAGGAGTCTGGACCCACATCACCATTTGCATGATCATCTATCATATCTGGATGTTGGTGGGTAAAAGTATCCCATATCGAAGGACCACGACCATCTTCATTCCAGCCTCCTTCAATCTGATAAGCAGCTGTGGACACACCAAACTTAAAGTGATTTGGAAAGTATTTACTACCAGTTTTGTGAACCAGTTTACATTCTTTTACAGTGTCTGTTATATTAGAAGAACCAGCTGCTGATAAAAAAAATAAACTAAATTGTAGATAAATAATTATAAACTGTAAATTTTTAATTTAAAAATACTTGTTTACCTTAAAATTATTATTGTTTTAAGCGACATATTGAGTGTTCCTCCAAATGCTTCTATAATAAAATAAGAAATGTTTTGTGGTGATTTGTATTTTAGGTTTTGAGAGCAGCAAATGAAAAAATCTATTGTTTATTTAAAGTTAAATGTCAGCGATCGTTAATTGATAATTTAAATACTTATTGGCTTAATAAAAACACACAAACACTTGACACTAATTAAACGGTGTGTGAAGTACATGTTTTTATTATATATTTGGTTACTTCAACAATCGAGATTCTAAAGCTATTTTGGTAATGATGTGTAAGATTGGATTAAAACTGATTGACTGACTTAAATTAATTTATTTAATTTCTTTCCAAAGCGTCCGTAAATGGTGGTTAGAATAGGTTTATGTTGTTGTATGTCATGGTTTGGCATCACCGTTGGCGTTGTCGACACATTGAAAATATGTTGCTATTCTTAATTTCAAAACGATGATAATATAAATAAAGAATTACTATTTTTCATCATTTTTAGCAAGGGAAGTAAACGACAAGAGCAAAAAGTTACTACAACTTGTAAGAGTTTTTTGATAATTTTTTTTTTTAATTTTTAACACCGTGTAATTAACATTAAAAATTTTCGGACGCATTGTATACTCGTATGTAGAAAATATAAAAACATAGTTTTAAAATATTAATTGAAATCACACACTTTATAATTTTTAATAGTCTTAAGATCCTAATACTGGTATTCTTATGAGAAATAACATCCGTTTAGGAATACGTACAACACTAGCAGAACTGAACTAGTTCTCGACCCAGCTACGAAAGGTCTCATCCGAGTTATTTGTGTTATACATACATATTCTTATTTTTTGTATTACTATTTAAAGTCCAATCTATTGGAAATTGATTATGTAAGTTATATTTGAATGTTAATCTCACAAGCCTTTTTTCTTTTTGAACTGAAAACCTTTCAAATTCTACTATATGTTGAAATTTTTATATTCAACATATTTTTTGCTATTAGACTGAAACCTCTAATTTTGATGTCCAATATTTTATTCCAATTATCTAAAAGTTTTTCAAAATGTAAATAACTATTCAAGCCCAGGGTCTTAAGTATTAAAAATTATTTATTTATCGTTATTTCGATAAACAATTAATTAATTTCTGAAGAAGCTACACGAAGTTATAGGGAAATATTGGTAAATAAATAATTTTTAATAAGACCTTGAGCTTGAATAATTTTTTACATTAATTTATAAAGGTCGAAAAACCAGAATTAAAAATTTCCATTAAAAAAAGTTGTTTATAATTTTAATAAAAATATTGTTTTATTCTTTAGTGTGTGTATGTATGTATGAATATCCTGTTTTTCGCATTTTTAGAAAGAAAAACTACTATTAAATTCTTTTAAAACAATAGAAGAGTATTTTTCTTTTGTTTAAAGCTTAATAAAATCGTAAAAATGTCTAAAAATCGTCAAAATAAGGACTAAAATCGTCAAATCGCCAATGCACTAATTGTGGGGCTCAAAATTGTCAAAATGACTATAAATCGTAACATCTTGTAGCTGTAGTCCCATGTATATTCAGTGGAATTCGGTTAAAAAAATGTAAAAAACAGCATTTGCTTTTCTTATAACCGGAATTTTTCTTTAAAAGGACTTCGAACTCCTAAAATATTATTGAAATAAGAATAAAACAAATCGATGTTTTAGAAAAATTCAAATTCTGACAAAGTTATTAGACAAATTAAGAACAATTTTAGTAATAAATGAACATTCTTGCCATATAAAATACTTTTGAAAATGCAGGTATGCACAAAATAAAAAAGAAATGAGACGGTGCTAAAATTTTTTTGTCGTCGATAAATTCTTAATACTCGTATTTGCAATTAAGCGGAGTTCTTTTTATACAATTTTGAGCTTTTTAACGCAAAATCTATTTCTTTTAAGCGGTTTTTCTTTATACCGGATTTTCTTCTAAACGGAGATAAATGCCTTTAAATTTAATAGAAAACAAATTTATTTTGCTTATATCCGATTTTTTCTTTTAAATGGTGTGATTATATCCGAATTCTACTGTATGCACGTATAAAAATAAGTTAATACACTTATTATTTGTGTTTTTTCCTCCTCTTAACGGTAATTTAAAACTCTTCTAATATAGCACCACTGCTCGCTCATAATTACTACCACTTTTTCCAATAAACATTTAGCAGGTTTTTAAACCTTTTATTTTTCCTGTTTGTTAAACAATCTGGCATTTCTTTTGTTTCATTTTCTACTTGTTTCAACATCAACAAAACACAGCTGTGATATATGCCGGTAAAATAACATACAAAAGAAAAAAAAAATAAGTTAATAAAAAAATTACAAGTGATTTCATTTTTAAGTATGTTTTCTTTGATAGAATCAAGTTTATTAAGTGCAAAAATTAGTGAATTTTATAAAAGAAGTAATGGAGATCAATGTGAACACTTTTCAATATATTTTAAAGCAAATGGAGCATTCGACGAAGGAGTTATAGTTGATTACATATGGCCTCAACAAAAATGTGGCCAAATTTTCGAAGGTACGTAAGAAGGCTCACAAATTATTTCAAATCTAACTACATATAAAACATTAGAGAGTATAATACTAAACATACAAATGTATAATCAGTTAATCAAGATATTGGACAATGAATGTTATTTTACTGGGATAAGTTTTTTGTAGGAAGGCTTGATATAATTATGGCACAATACTAATAAGCTAACTACTAACACAGGCTAATAGGCTAAAAGTAGACAACACAGAATTCACGCAATTGAGACCACAATGCAGCATTTTTGATATTGGGGTTACATTAGTTATTGTATGAATTGCTTAAATATACTTTTCTTCTAACAGCGTAACAAAAAACTTGGTGACAATTTTATATTTTTTAATAGAATCACTGTTTATAATTAGTTAATTGTAAATAAAAACTTACCAATTGTTATTGAAAAAGTACTCGCTTGTTATAACATATGTATAACGAACCAATAAGCTTAAAAATTGTCCTGCACATGCTCCAAAATATGTTGTCATCGATAATCAGTGCAATGGGTAAACAGTTGCTTCACTGAAACTACTAATCAATTCCATTTTAATTGAGCTGAGTATATGCTAAGTAATATAAGATTCATTCTAACGCAATAAGCAAATTTCTAACTCATTTATATACATACATAAGTTTATATAGGTATAACAACTCTTAAAATCTATCATTCAATTATTAAACATAGTTTAAGCGTTGAATGCTTTTGTTACAATACGAGTTTCCGTATTTTAGATCTTAAAAATTACACCTACGAAGACTACTTGCAATGTTACAATAAAATCTTACCAATTTTCGAATACTCTAATATCGTAATTAAAAAATTAAAAGACGACCTTAAAATTAAATGGATGGGAAGAAATGCTTGTACTTGTCTGAATATGATAAATAGTAGTTATATGTACGATAGCAAAAGTGATATTTATGAAGGCATTTTACTCCTAACATCTCTGTTGGCAAATGCTCTGACAAATGTGTATTTGACAGTAACAAAAGAAAAGCATGCACCATATTTGTTAAAAGATTTAATAAATTCGACAGAGATTGAAACTGTTTTTGGTGTTGAAATGGTAAGTACACATATAGTTTAAACATCTACATTTATTTTACATTAAATTCATTATTTCTCTTTTCAGGTTTTGATCCTAAAAATTTTAATGGGCTCACCGCATTCCATAAATTTGCGTAATATTGCATGGCACGGCTTTCCCAAGCCTTTAGAAGTTCCCCAATATTATGTCAATGTGTTGTTAGTAATTATACATAGTTTGGGTAGCATTATTGAAGTTAAAGATTTTCAAATAAAGGAGAGAGCTCAAATAATAACATTTCAAGATCATCTAGAAGTGTTGAAAGGTCATTTAAATTTGAGTACTTTTAACTTGAAAGATATTCAACAACAAATTAAAGCACTGGATAGCGATTATAAGCCGTTCTGGTTAAAATTGTTAATCTATTATGAAAGTGGCAAGTATATAGAATTTGTTATATTAATATTAACACAAATTGAACTTTTATTGAGGTTACATTATGGATATGTGAATAAATTTGATATTTCTGCTAAATTAGACGAATATTATATAACTATAGATACTATATTTGAATCGAAATTACCAAGTGTCCTTAATTCTGATGATATTTCAAACAAACTATTAGATTTTAATGAAACTTCATTAGATGGATGCTTTCATATTCTATATGATATTTTTATTTCACCAAATGGTTGCCGCTTACGAGATAAAGTTAGTCATGGTGAAGTCGTTTTAGAAAGTTTAAATAATTCACAATTATGTACAATGTTATTAAACATATTTTTGGTGTTACTCTTTCCAAACAATTATAACTATTTTGAGCTTTATGAAAGTAAATTACATTTAAATTGTATAACTAAAATTAAAATCTTGGCTTCTGTAGATAGTTTTTATACGTTTTTACCAAAGTACTCAGATGTAGAAAATTTTAATGGTAATACTATGGAGATTTTTTTATGCCAACACACAAAAGTTTTAATATTTAAGCGCCCCAAAAAGGAATCAGAATTAATGTTGTTATTAAACAAAATTGCAAATAATATCGACAAAACTATACAGAATTATAAAGAATCAATAGCATTGCGTACAAATTTATTGGCACAAAGAGAATTACACTCTAAGAGACGTAAAACTCTAGAAAAATTACAAGCTGCTTTACCAGAAATTTGTAAAACTTTAGCATTAATTTTATCAGCAATATGCAAATTATATGGACTGCTGCAAAATGAATACACGGTTGTATTAGAAGATCAAAAACATTATGATAAAACTTTAAGGTAATTTCTTATTATGGTAAGAACTTGTATTTCATTAATATTTTAATTTTTCTTTTAAGGTTTCTTAAACATTCTTTAACAGCAAGTGAAAATTTTGTTAAATATTCCCATTTTGAATGTAATGAATGGATAAAGTCCTTGGAATTATGCCATAAATATAAAGAATTTTATGATAATTTATTTATTTATAAAAAATATACAATAAAACGCATTGATGTTTAATAAAAAGTTTCAATTGTTTAAACCTAATCACAATGAATATTATAAGTATAGGTTTACTAAGGACTTATTTGACAACTATTGCATAGAAATTTTTCCAGCCGTTATTAAATATATTTTATTTTATTTAAAATCTAGTTTAAAAAATTTGTTTTTATCATTTTCTTTTCACAAGCCTTGAACTATTTTCTCTTTTAATTTATGCAAGTTTTTCTCTCATATACAATACACTCATACCTATGTAAAGTCTATATAAAATGTAAATGCTTTTAATAATTTATTACAAATATTTTGCATAAAATCAATGTCTTTTGTTTAATTTTTTTTTGCGTTTTTAAAAACTGTTTAAATTTCTCATAAATACATACATAGGCTGACAAATGCAAAAGAGGTCAAACAGGCGTAAATCCGGTATTGTAATTACACAAAAAAAATTAATATTATGAGGAACTCATTTAAGTTTGTAGCGCACAGTTTTTTAATTACATGAAATCAAAAGCAAAATCGTTTTGTTCGATATCACAGAAAAAAACTGAAAAAAATTGTAGACAAATTTGGATTAATTGTTATAACAAATGAACTTTGTTTCTTTAATTAAAATCTTATTAATAAAACATTCAAACAGGTTAAAAAAAATCTAGTTATTTAGATAAAATTTATGTTTCTTAAAATATTTTATAATTTCAATTACCTATTTTTGCCACTTAATTTGCAAATTATTTTCACAAATTTAATTGTAATTCGTTATAAAAACAAATATGAATAGAGTTATTTATTGCCGTTAGATGTCTGCCTTAAATGAATTTAAATATGAAGATAAAAAAAATAACTACAGTTCATTCTTGCGGCAAAATAGTTATAAAAAATATAAAGTTCAAAGACCTATAAATTATATACATTTTTTATAGAAAATTTAATGTTGTTATTAATTTTAAAATTTTTGAGTTTAGTGGTGGAAATACTAATCAAACTTTTCTACTCGAATTAAAAATTAATTGTTTAATATGGTTTTGTATTAAAAGAATAATCGTATAATCGTATATGAACTGAATATGAATGAAACAGTAACAAATGACCTACAGATAATCTCCAAGTGGGGTCGCGCAAACAGGGTCGAATTTAATGCGCGTAAGACTCAATGTTGTTTTATCACGCATCGGCGTGGTGGTGATGGTACAATCTTGTCATCTGCGACTATGGGTAATGTAAATATCGAGGAGACGAACGCTTTTGATGTTCTGGGTATGATAATTAATTGTGATGTCCGTTGGAATGATCACATATTTCGAGTGTCGAAAGAAGCATTCAAGTGCCTCAGTTTTTTAAAAGGGTGCAAGAAATATTTCACTCCATCTGACCTTCTCAATATTTACAAGGTCTTTATCCGACCTAGGTTGGAATACAACTCTCATGTATTGGCCGTTGCCTCAAAGTCTTTTTTGAGGCTACTCGACCATGTACGGGAGAGGGCGAAGATGTTTATCAGCGACTGTAGGGTATCCAACTCTATCGATACTTTGGAGCATCGGCGCAATGTGGCGTGCGTTTCTTTGTTCTACCGGTACTACCATGGGAGGTGCTCTGATGTAATAAAGGACTTGATACCGCCTAATCGCATATTTTTGCGGACTACTCGTACCTTTCTCAGAGCACAATGCATTATAGAGAGAATTCATTCTTTAGTCGTACCGCTCGTTTATGGAACGGGCTTCCAGATAATAATTTTCCTGCCCGTTACGACTTCGGTAAGTTTAAATCAAATGCCCACAGGCACTACTCGCTCCTAAAAAAATACCATAGTTGTAAATGAATCATTCTTTTTTGATTTCAATTCATTACGAATTAGCTAAATTTTGAATTAATTCTTTTCGCCAAAAAACGAGTTGAATGAAATTTGAATCATTTCATTTAAATTGAGCAAACCTGAATTGCAATTCATTTCCAATTCATTTGAATTGAATTGATTTTGAAAAAAGACTACTGTAAGTAATTGTAAGGAAGCATTACTCCCGTTTTGTTATCCAACTCATTTAATTATATCAAATACAGTATTACTCTCATTACGGATATCACCTAGTACGAGTAATCGTCGAAAGGCATAGAAAATAAAAATGATAGAAATTCCAATGATGTACTGTAATTGGCAAGTAACGGCAGAATATGACCTGAATTCGTAGGGAGCTGTAAAAATCAATTCAATTCAAATTAATTGGAAATGAATTGAAATTCGTTTTTTTTAACTCATTTAAATTAATTCAAAATCAATTTAGTTCAAATGAATTCATTAAAATTTCATTCAATTGGTTTTTTTGGCTAAAAGAATTAATTAAAAATTTTACCAATTCAGTGCATGAATACTTCATTAATTAATTTAAAAATGAATGATTCGTTTACAATTCTGCTATATACACACCAGTACTGTAAAATATTGCCATCGATTTAATTTTAATCACATGATATGGAGTTTATTATTGATTTGACCCATTTAATAGATAGCTCAACCAATAAAAGGTAATTAGAAAAATATAAATAATTACTCGCAATACTAAGATTTATTGTACATACATACATAATTGGCCATTACAACCCAGTGTCAGGGTTACGGCCTAGCTTCTCACAGCACTCATGTTGTGTGTGTTAATTTTTATCCATGAGTACCGGGATCTACAGTTTAAAGTCGACTCCGAACGACAGATTAGAGAAGCTTTTTCATGGCAGTCAATTACTCCCAGAGCTCTTGCCAGAAGTCTGCTGAGAGGTAGTCGCCGAAAGAAATAATTTTTTCATATTTCTTTTTTCTACATGTCAGAGCTGAGATTTGAACCCAGCGCTATCGTTTTAGTATGCCAACACACTAACCAATAGACCACGGCGACTACAAGAGTTATTGTGGTATTTTTAAGAACGCATCATGATAACCGATTTTTTTGTTACCGCTCTTCAAGGTATTGATGTGAACGATGTTTAGTTTCAATAGGATAGTGTAACACATCTCATGCCATAATCGACTTATTGTATCAAATGTTTAATGACCGATTAATTAGCAGAAATGGTGATATCAATTGGTAATCAAGAAGTTGCGATTATACATCGTTGAACTATTTTCTATGGGGCCGCCGCGGCGTTAAAAACAAGTTTTTTGCTAACAAACCAGAGACAATTGAGAGCATTTGAAGACCAAAATTCTTGATGTTATTGCTGAGATATGGGCCCAGACACTCGAAAATGTGCTGAAAATTTGTCGGATTGAATGAGTCAGCTGCGGTAGTCATATGAATGAAATACTATTCCATTGTTAACCGGAGCAATCGTTTTTCACAAAAAGAAAAATAAGTTTTGTAAAATATCAAACCTATTTTATTGTATTCATAAATTTAAACTTTTAAATCGCCCAGCCTATACAATATCCCGATAATCTCTTCTTATGTTTGAGTATAATAACAAAAGTTATATGAAAATTGCATATTGTTAAGACTAGAAACTAAAAAAAAATTAACCACAAAACGGAGATATATTGGAGTAGAGAAGCACTTGAAATGAAATTTCATGCTAATATTAAATAAATATTATAAAAAAAGATTTAAAATCAATAAAGCATTACATTAAACTTCCCTTGGCAATAACTCACATATTTTAATCATATTATGTGTTACATAGGTGTGGCTTGGTCTGATCTAAACTGTTTTTTTTTTCATGCAAGAAGTTTCAAATTGACAGCATTATTCCCACCACCTTGGCTGTTCAACAAAATGACAAGTGAAATAAGACAAAGTAATAAAATGACAAAAACACAAAAAGCGCAATAAAAAAGGGCCGATCATGCACAAAGTCTAACTACCGGTCTACACCCAAAAAGAAGAGAATTATCACCACCACAATAATAGAATAAAAAAAAAGATAATACAGTGTTGGACAAAATAATGAAAACGATTGGGAAATATTTACACATTGAACACAACCATTCAAATAGAAAAATTAAACATGCCACTTCAATAGTATATGGATTATGCAGGGACTGTAACGGTTATAAGTTACATCGAAAAACTTATTTTTTATGGTTATTTTGAGAGTTTTTCCAAAAAAGGTCAGCAGAAAAAGTTATTTTTTAACGGAAAAATAAAAGTTAAAAAAAAACTCTTATAAATAGAGTTTTATTTTTTCGTCATAGAATAAAACTCATTTTGTGAGTTTTATTTTTCCGTCATAAAATAAAAGTCATTTTGGGAGTTTTATTTTTCAGTCAGAAAATAACAGTTATTTTTGGAGTTTTATTTTTCCATCATAAAATAAAACTCTTTTTAGGAGTTTTATTTTTTCGGTCATAAAATAAAACTCGTTTTTATGAAAAATTTTTTTTACACCTAATCCTGATTTGACACATTATCGTCTGCAAACTTTTACAAATCTCATATCTATCATATTTTGTTCCGTGCAGAACGTCGTAATAGACGCAGTCATCGAACCCGCTTTCATCCTCCTATTCAAATATTTGTAATATTTTTAGCAAGTTCCGGCCATTATCGGTTTAAGTTGTGTAAATTTGCTCTTTTATTAATATTAAGCACCCTAAAAATCATTTAGCTTGAGATTTTAGGTATTCAGCTATAAAAAATAATAAAATAAAGATACCACAAGCAACGGGATTAGAATAAAAATAAAATCTTTCATAAAAACGAGTTTTATTTTATGACGGAAAAAATAAAACTCCTAAATAAAACTCCTAAATAGAGTTTTATTTTTTATCTAGAAAATAAAACTCGAAAAATAACGGTTATTTTCCGACTGAAAAATAAAACTCGAAAAATAACGGTTATTTTCCGACTGAAAAATAAAACTCAAAAATAAGTTTTATTTTATGACGGAAAAATGAAACTCTCTTTTTGAAGGTTTCATCTAAACTTTTATTTTTCCGTCAAAAAGTAACGGTTAAAATCTGATTAATGATCACTTATGCGAGATCACCACAGATTCTGTGAGAGCTCTCCAAGACGATTAATTTGGTATATAACATCATATATGTCTGTCGACTCTAATACGATGATTTTTTTAGTTTAATTTTTAAGCAATAACTGTTATTTGCTGTCCCTGGGATTATGAAATATAAATATAAACGTTAGTTTTAGTTAAGTGTGAAAGCACAAGCACAGTTCGAACGCCGCTAGTCATCAAAGCTGTTAAATCAAGAATTCAGCGAAATTCTCTCTGAAAACAAAAGTCACATCATCGTTGCAAACGTACCAAACCACATCAAACAACAACAAAATGTAGGGAGATATATGTACTAGTATTGCTCCGTTAGCAAGTGATTACTGCTACTACTATATTAACTCTTCAAGCCGTTAAATTACTTGTTTGAAACCTTAAAAAACTTAGTTGGCACAAAACTGACAATTTAATTCTTTAAAATTCCAAAATTTTTTAACCTTCTATGTATAAGTTTACAAAATTTCAAATACCTGCATTATATAGCAAAAAGCACTATGTGATATGATATGAGATATTTGTTTGATTAAAATTGATTGTCAGTGTAAAAATTTTTGTTTTTAGAGTACGAAAAATATCTTGTGAGTCACTGTATTGTATTTGTATAATATTGAAAAAAAGAAAGAGTTGTTAAAAGTTGTTACATTTAAACAGTTTTTGTTTAAGTATATGCAGATTTAAGTGACATGTCATGAAGCGGCAGTGGCAGAGACAAACTGGTACCCATAAAATGTTGTTAATCTATCGCTTCAGTGATTAATAAAAAAATAACAAAAAACTCTATTAAAAATGTTGTTGTTAATGTTGATGAAACAAAAAATTAAACTAAAATTTATGCTTCAACTGCACCTACTGTAAGCTTCTGAGTACATATGTATAGGTGCTTATAGATATGTGTACAGTAGGACCTCAATTATCCGTAATGGTCAGAAACGGAAACATTCTGGATAATAAATTTTCCCGGTTAATTGAGTAACAATTTTGAGTAGGGTTTTTAAACATTTTTTTATTTCTATATGATTAAATTATTCAAGGACTGAATATAAATGTTAAAAAATATAAGCAAACGATAAACATTTTAGGAAAAAAGACAACAATAAAGAATAAATAAGGATTTCATTTGACGAACCTGGTTTCTTAAAAAAAACCATGTAATGTTGTTTGTTTTTTTGTTTGTTTTTTCTTTGTAATATTACAATCGCCATGGCTCTCCAAAAAGTCCACCCATGTACTGGATGTATGTATTGCTTCTTTTAAAGTTATTTTAGGAACATTAATTTATCATAATCAGACTCTTCTGATTAATTTCCCAATCATGATCATCTAAAGCATTTGTCATGCTTTAAAATTTATTCATCGGATAAAACCCCGAATGGAGAACTTATCAAATGTCTAAAGCAGTGATTCGCAACCAATGTACCGCGGCAATTTTGTGTGCTCCAAATTCTAAAAGTGTGCCGCCGAAAAGATAAAAAGTTTTGGAATTTGGAATTAAATAGCGAAATGAAAATGTTTTTTGAACAAGATAAAAATTATGATTTTGTTTATTTGTTGAAAGATAAAACATGGCTTATTTACCATACATTTTTGTTATTTTTAATACCATAAATTCAAGTACACAAGACCCTAATGAAAATATCTTAAACTCAACCGATAAGCTGGTGGGATTCCAAAAATGAATAACCTTATGGAAGAACAAAGCTCAGAAAGGCAATTTAGAAAAGTTTGAATGAGTACCAAAAGACTGTTATAAAACTGTTAAAATAATTGTTATTGACAATTTGACACACTTAGAGGAGAGAATTACTCATTATCTCCCAAAATTAGATTAGCATTCAGAAGAGTCAATTAATTAATTTTGGATTAACATAAGATGCGATTATCCAATGATACTACATTTACTCAGTGTGTTAAATAATTTTTAAACTTTTTAAAGATACTCGTATCTTCTTTGTGTGCAGCCACATTTTTAAATTGTTAAAAGTGTGCCACAACAAAAAAAAGGTTGCGAATCACTGGTTTAAATGAAACTGAGTATGAGACTATACATGCTTTTTATTATTCATCTTATTCAAACGAAGGAATTCCTCTTTTTTTGCGTATTGTTAACTGTTCTAAAGCAACTGAAAAAAAATTTAGTAAGAATGCCGGACAATAGAGGTAATCGCGGTTAATCGATGTAAAATAAAAAAATAAAAAAATAAATGTATGAAAAAATTAAAATTGCAAATATTCTTTCCCGGACAATCGACGATACCGGTTAATTGAGCCACAGATAATCGAGGTCCTACTGTATTTGTACGCAAGTATGCATGAATTTTTAGTTCATCGTTTTGAGGGTTCGTTGTCATATTATCCATTAATTGTAGGAAAATATTTGGCTAGAAAATTTTTAGAATCATTATAAAATAAATTGTATTCCCATATGTTGAAGTTGGCTTACAAATTCTATTGCTACCACCACCATTGCTTGTATGCATGATCATGTGGATTTATAATAGGTTTGCGGTGGTTTGCTATGCTGCGTGAATTTAGCGGCTGTTGCCACTATTTTTTTTAATATTATTTTTTCGAGCTACGAGATTATAACTGATTAAATACAAATATAGTACGACATAATTTCTTTTTTTTGTCTGCTGTTTTTGTCTATTGTTCTGATCTCATCATTACAATAACAATAGTTTTTAACATAAAATCCCAGTTTTTAGGTTTCAATTTCAAATTTTCATTTAATTTCAGTTGAATTTCAACATTTGATTGCAACGGTCGTAAAAACGCGAAAATAATTTGAAGGCTAATTTAAATAAAAAATTAAGTTTTTCTTGGTGGTGAGTCTTAGAAAGGATTTAAAAAACTAAACAGGATAATCGTTAAATATTAGCGGTGCATAAAATTAATAAATCAAAATTATTTTACAATTTAACTGAAAAAAAAAAATCTGCAGTGTTTTAGTGTTTCAAAAAAGTTATTTGTAACTTTCATGTCAAATAATTTTAAGTTTAAAGAAAATAATAAAATTTTGTATTAAAGAAATTGCAATATATACTCTAAATACTGTTATGTTTTCGCTTTTTTTTACAAATATCAAGGCAAATATATAAATTTGTAAAAATTAAAAACTAACGTGGTTTGTTTAAATTATAAAAAAAGATTTAAATTATTTTGATAAATAATTTATATTGAGTTGTATTTAATAAATTGGAATTATTGTTTCAATACCAGCAGGCTGGCTTAATTAAGTGATTGTATCAGCCGATAGACTGTGTTCATCCTTGTGCTGTAATTGTATTAGTTAGTGTGATATTTTTTGATTGTATCGACTTGCTTGTATCGAATATTATAAATTGTTTTTTAAATTAAAAGAAACATATTTTGGGAAGAATAGTTCTAAGTGTTCAAGACATTTCTGTGTTAATGGGAACCTTAAAGTTCAATCTATTGCAGTCGTGATAAGGGTATATTTAACGATGCAATGTAAACATAAATGTTTTGAATACGATGCATGCATTGATGTGTATTTACCGATGTATCGAAAAACATCAAATTAAGACAATGGGGGTGCGTGGTATAGTGTTTAGCACTAGCACAAAAACTCAAACGGCCCATATTCAAATCCCAGCAAAGGTGAAAAATGAAAAAGTTTGCGGTTTTTTCAAAATAATCATTTTAAAATAAGAGGTCCCCCTCCAAGAAGTCCATCTTCAAAGTAACCGCTCCCTGACGTTCCGCTCTATTTCACCTTAACCTTTGACAACGAAAAACGAATGATCAGGAGAAAAGCGCCACCTATTGGGAAGTAGCAGAAAACAGCTAAAAACTTACTTAGTGAAGGCACTCACCGCAATCAACATGCAACGATGGGGCAATTGCTGTTGATCATTCAAGGATGAAGGTATAACACTGGCATTTGAATGATCAATTCAATACCAGGCTTAATTTGACAGAATTTCAGACGAAATTTTGAACAGAATACTAGACTATATAGTCAACATTTTTTTCCAACGAAATAAAATAAATTTACACCAGCCTACAACATTTTTTTATTATGAGCAGGATTTTAGAATAGAGTTTTTACTCTTTATATAGCGTTCGGAACAAATGGAATAAATTTACACCAGCCTAAAAATTTTTTTTATTGCAGTACAACGAGCAGGTGTTGTGTTATTTTAGATTACATTAGATATTTGAATTACTAGAGGCGCTCAATTTAAATTTTTGTATATGAAATGGTTGATATATCATTACAATTTGAACTCACTGCACAGTGCTGCTGGACTCTTAAAGATTGCATAAAAAGTACAGGCCTTTACTTATAAAAGTAGAGCTAAAAAACTAAATTACATGTAGATTCTGAGACCCAAATGAAAGTGCAATCAGTTCTTGTCATAAGCAAAAAATTATTTTGTTGAACTGTGTTATTTGTGGCGTAAAAAGGTGTTGCATAATTTTGGGGATGTTTGTTGCATATTAAATTTTTCGTACGGAAAAACTAATGTAACTAAACTTTTTTCACAAAATTGAACAGAGTACCAGGCTTAAGAGAAATACATATATACTATAAAATAAGCTTTTTTAGACTTTTTTTAATAAACGATTTTTAAGTGGTCATTACAACGTGGGTTAAAATTTGAGAAACATTTTTCAACTTCAATTGTCTTCCATTGCAAGTGTAAAAAAATTCATGTGAACTTAATCGAAAGAATAAAATACGATTAAAAGTGTAAACTAGATATGTATATAAAAATCTCTTTGTAAGTCTGTTTGGTTGTCGGTCTATCACGCTTAAACGATTAAACCGATTATGTGGAAATTTAGAACATTTAAGAAGATTGCTTGAACCACCAAAAGTGCAATTAGGTATTTCTTTTCAAAACTGGACCTTGGTGCGGTCTTGTTTGTGTATCTTGAGAACAGTTGAAGCTAAAGTGTCTAAACTTAGTCTGAAAGACTTCATGGTCAAGGCAAATTATCAGACGGAAAATCGGTATAATCGGACAAGTGTGTTTGGTACCTCCCATACAAACTAAATATTGATTTTTGTATATCTTTGGTCTGAACGACTTTAACGTCAAGGAAAATCATCAATCAGAAAGTAGGCTGAATTGAAAAATTGGGCGTGGTACTTCACATACAAGTTAAATATTGATTTTTTTATATCTTGAGAAGTATTGGTGGGATTGATTTTGTAGTCTCTAAAAGTCAGCAATCGAAAATTATGGACAAATGGTAGTGCTAGGTGTAGCAAAGTATTCCGGACTTAGACTAGTAAAATTATAAAATTAATAAATAATTGTCCTTAACTTATTGATTTTTTCTGTTTATTTTAAAGTCTGAACTAGTCAACACAAAATAATAAATATTTTGTGACATTAGACATGTACTATGAACAATTAAGCGTGTCCTCTAATAATAAGAAGCAACTTTTATACGCAAATACTTTATTTTTCTCAACAATTTTTGTTACAGACTATAATTATCAAGATCAAGGCAATTGCCATAATGTTTTGCTGCGACAAAAGCATACGACTATTGGCTATAATTGGTTTGTTGTGCTGTTTAAGTCAAGCAACATTTCCATTGCAAATACCCAAAGATGTAGAAATTCTTGAAGGTTATGAATTTGATGAATCTCCCGAATATTATGGCACAGATGCAAACTACTATGAAGCACGTAGTATGTTAACGGGCCTTAGTAAGGCCATACGTAATAAAAGATCAACTCTGGAATACGATCAAGCTAAGGGACTTGTAAGTAAAACGGGTCTAAACAAGAAGTTACATGAAAGTCTGATACACAATGTTGAAAGTGAACGTGTTGAACACTTTAACCCACCGCCATTTAATAATCATGACCAACAACAGCAACAAAATGAATTAAAGGCTGAGGCAAGAAGCGAAGAAAGTGAAACAGGGGTTAAATTACCAGAAATGTTACCGAAAGCCGAAAAACAAATAATGGATCCTGATTATGATTACTATTCACAACGTCACATTGCCAGCTGGAAGGATCCTATAAATATAGATCATACTAATACTAATAATGATGATACAGTTGCTGAAGCAACAAGTGGTTATGCAGCAAGAACAAGACAAGCAAGAGTAAATTTTATAACACAGCCAAGAAAAGATAATGAGACACCAAAAGAATTGCCCGAACCGAGACTAACGAAGGTGACTCCACAGTTAGTAAAACCTGTGTATGATCAAAAGTTTAGTGCCATAGCACCAGCTTATAATTATGAAATGTATCCATCACGTTCATATGATCCTTATTTAAGGCGTTATGATCGGTAAGTGCGCCTTAAAAATAATAACTATATGATATAATTAAATCTTAAATTAAGTACTTTTTTGTTATAACAATGGTTCAGTTAATGTGAAAAGGTAATGCTTTTTTATAATTTATGTGATGACACACCATATATATTTCAAAACTAATTTTATTCGATTGCAACACTAATTAATGCCATCTCTGTGTACTATCAAAAAGTACCGAATTTGTTTTTAAAGATAAATCTCAGTGCGGTTTTTTTTAATTACACTGTACAACAATTTCAAACTTTTTGCAAATGTCAAACCATTCCGTCAGGGATGGCGTGATCTACATTTTTAAACAATAACTACAATACATTAACCCTAAATAAGCAATCTTGAATTTGATTGTATTTAGGTGTTTGCGTTAAGTTTTGGATTTTGGTATGTTCTGACATACATATATAATAAAATTTTATGGCCAATATTTTTGTAGAACATTTTATCCGAGCCCCGAGCCGTAAAGCGTAGTTATGCGGGAGAGTTAGAGGGTTAATATGTTCTACGAAAATATTTGTCGTGTTATTTTCCACAAAGTTGATGAGCACACCATACACCTTAGGTGAAAGGAAAACATAGTTTTATACACCAATATGCTACAAAGGATGAAAATGGCTAGATGGCCAGAGATGGAAAATTTTAACCGGATCTAAAATAAAATTCCGATGTGATGTGTCAAAACGCCGACACACGTATATATTTTTTCAGTCTTCTCTACCAGGTTCAATTGTCAGAACCCCATAATTTCTTTTCCTGTTGTACAGTGTTATTACCCATTTGAAAAAAAAAATTTAATATTTGCTTAATGTGACCACAGTTTTGCACATACCACTTAGAAAGTAATCGATATGCACTTGAATATTAACTGGAAATTTTATATGTAGTCGCTAATATCAGTATTTGCACTGCAGACGTTTGGGTCAAGTCAATAGCTCCTACAGACGTAGTGTAAGTAAGGGTATCTGTATTTATTAGTATTCTTAAAGGTGAGTCTGGCACTATTTTTCTCCGGTTTATGAACATCAGCACAAGCACAATAAAATCTAAAATATAAAAGCACTGGTATCAGCACAAGTTAAAGATCGAATATAAAACTCATTATTGTTTTTAATTCTTTATTTGTCTTCCATCAAATACTTTCCAGATATGATGAACAATACTCACGTTATGATCCTTATAACTATGGCGAACATTTCTTATATCGTCGCCATTATGATCCCTATGATAGCTACAGTCCACGAGTGCCTCAATATCCGGAGCCATATTATAATTATCCCGATCGTCGTTATGATATACCAGAACCACGCGAATACTTACCCTTATACAATAATGAAATTTATGAAAAATCTGGTTATGCCCCCTTTACTTACCCTGATGCATATTCGGCGTCTTCAAAATATCCCATTGATTATGCGCCACCCTCAAAAAATCCTCTAGACTATCCACGTAGCAATAAACGTATAGTTTATTATGCTCATTTACCTGAAATTGTGCGTACACCTTACGATTATGCTGCAAACACATATCGTGATCGTGATCAACGTTATGAAGGTCTCTTAACGCCCACAAACGCTTTACCAAATTCGTATAAGATCGATAAGACTGGTAGTCCGACGACATTAAACAATGCCAACGTTAATTCGGATCAATATGATTATATAAAACGTGATAAAAAGGATCGTGTTACACCAAAACCGCTTAAGGTTAATGGAAATAATGGACGATAAAATTAATGTATTTGCAGATATGAACTCAAAATAAACTAACAAACCGAAATAATAAAAATAGTTTAAGTTTTTTTTAATGATCGATCATATAAAAAATGTTATTAAACGTAAGAAGAACAATAGCAAGCAAACATAAATGCATATTTACTCAAAGTAGCTTTTAATTTATAAACAATACCATATACATACTATATAATCATTTTCTTGTAGTTAGTTGCGCCTAATTATTTCTAAATAACGATTCTATTACATATAATGAAATAAATGTATTATTTATTTATTAAAAACAAATTTTTAATTTTTTAAAAGTTGTAATGTTGTTTCTTTGGAATAAAAAGAAATGAATCAATTGCTGTTTGACAAATGATTGCTTTATTTAAAAATTGTTGAACTTATATACTACTTATGAGAATAATTTCATTAATCTAGAATTGAGTGATTTACACATAGTTATAAAAGATCACTCAATATCCAAACATTGTATCATATTTTCTATGTGTTTTTCTTTCCTTTATTTAGATTACGTTTGACACACTTTTGATAGAATTCTGGTAGTGTATATTTTGCAAACAAAGCGTATTCTGCAATATCAGCAAAACAGTGCATTTCGTACATTGAACTGTTTCATATACAAGTGAGTAAGCGATCAATGACCGACCGTATTTTTACAAAGTATCTAATTTCTTTAAACAACGTTTCTTTTTAAATTACTAAAACGTGGAGTAATTAAATTTGGTACTGACCTACTCAACAACAATGATTAATTTTGTTTACATAGTTCGCATAGTTTGTTTTCTTTTATTCTTTTGCTTTAGATTCTTTTTAAATATTGAAATGCAAATACAGTGGATACACTACAAAGTCATAGACGTCCTCTACGCATGTATATCATTTATGGAAAGTCATATACAAGTATTTTCAAAATTAAATATCTTTAATCATAATTCTTACTCCTCATCCAAAAATCATTTAACTCATTCATTAATTTCACTTAAATAATCAAAAGATTAAAGAAATTTCTTATATTTATGGTACTGATTTACCCCCAACAGCAAACAGTACAAACCAACCAGTATATATGATGACACACTTTGACATGAAATCAAAACTAAATAAAATAAATATTTTGAAAAGGACTTGCTTACTCGTATTTCAAGAAGAAAGAGATTCATATATTTACTCATATTTACAAAAATTTAAATTAAAAGCAAATCATTTCCTCTTCAACAGATTTAAACGGTAACTTAAATAAATAAAAGGCATAATTGGTAAAAGGACGAAAAGAAAAGTATAAACAATAAACAGCAAATAATTCCGGTCAATTTGAATAGTAAAACAAAAAAAAAAAAAAAAAAAAAAAACAAAAAAAAAAGGAAATTCAGCAGTTGGAGCATAAGGGGGATAATTTGTGAGTAGAAGGTTCTCTCCTTTAGGCAAAAAACAAAATAAAAAGTTTTCTTTCATTTGGTGGTTACGTTAGCAAATTAAATGAATTGAAAATATGATGCAGCGTCATATCCGTTATACATAACGGAAATCTGTTTAATCTTGCGTTAATAAAATGATGACGATGACGAGGTCAGCACCAGTGCGTGCAATGTATTGAAAACTTCATACCTTAACATTACTGTTCCATATCAATGTGTCCAATATTTCTTCTTTGCTCTTTATTGTAAAGTTCGTTGGTTTGTTTAAATTTTTATGTAATTGTTTTTGGTATGTGCACGCCTGCTACGGTGATATGTCAAAAAATGAAACAACAATAACAAAAGGTACCTTTTTTTAATATTTGCAATCAACTTGCATAGAGAATACATGCTTTGTGTTGGTTCTTTACTTTTTTTCGAAACTGTTGGTGTTGGTTTTGTTAATTTTAAATTCATTAAAAATGTACGTTTAATAGAAATGTAAATGAAAATTTGATTTACAATTCTACGATAATGGACATAAATATAGCAGTATTGGCAGATTTTTTCAAATAGTTAAGTGTCATCGAAAACTTAATTAAAAGTAGTGATTAAATTAAATTGTGTTTGTGCTGAATTCGTAATACAGAAAAAAAAGCAATAGAACCTCATCTTTCTTCTCATGTGCAGTTTTTAATTTGCTACCTTTCGCTTCTTTTTTTCTACTATAAGGAATTGATCTCTAATTTTGTTTATTATCCATGTGCATACATACATTGGGAAAAACGCTTTTTGCGTCATAACTAGGAATCGTTTATCTATATATTTTCTAATGAAAATCGAAAGAAGACCCTTAAATTATGAATTGAAATTCAGTTTTAATTGTAGGTATGAATGTAAACTTGAAGTCCTCATGGTCTAGTGGTTAGTGTATTGGCTTACTAAGACGATAGCGTCGGGTTCAAATCTCAGGTCTGACATCTTGAAAAAAAGAAATATGAAAAAAATTATTTCTTTCGGCGTCTACCTCTCAGCAGTCTTCTGGCAAAAGCTCTGAGAGTAATAGATTGCTATGAAAAAACTTCTTAAATCTTTCGTTCGGAGTCGACTTTAAACTGTAGGTCCCGGTACTCATGGATAAAAACTAACACAGACAACATGAGTGCTGCAAGAAGCGGAGGCCGTAACCCTGACACAGGGTTGTAGTGTATGTATGTATGAATGCAAACTCTGGTTAAAGGAAGCTGTTTAATAACATTAGTTACTGTACTAAATTTGTTAAAGATCGTTCGTATTTTAACAACGCAAATTCTTAATAAATTTATAATAATATTAAACTATATTTCCGAGGTGGTTTTATGAACTGGTGTATTAGTTATCTTAGCTTTCATATTGAATGTTGTCCATTTGTAAATAACTTGAACCATGTTGTCAAGCGTTTTATCTTCAATTGTCACTTTGTCTAGTTAGACACTTCTGGATTTAAGCTTCGGAACTTCGTGTCTTATTTATAGTTAAAGCATAGTTGTAATTCATACTTTTCCATAAAAACAAATATTGCGCAAGCCTCACCTCTATAAAAAATAACGCAATACAAACAAATTGAGAGATTGAGCTTCGAACTCTGTACATTGAGACGGTGTAATCTTATTCTATACTAATGGTTCGAAAACAAAAAAACCCTAAAGATTTAGGTTTTAACGCTGATAAATTTGACCTCTGTTTTAAAAAAGGAGGTTTATGCAATCGACATGTCTGCGAAATGTATACGCAAATTAAGTTTCGTATTTCCAATGATTAATAGTTTTATGGACAACCTTGCATTGAAAATAATTTTAATTAGAACGTACTTAGGTTGAGATTAGTGAGTAGCAACATACATACATACATAATTCGCCATTACAACCCTCTTTCAGGGTTACGGATTAGCTTCTTGCAGCACCCATGTTATGTGCTAGAATTTTTTGAGGATTTTAATTCCGAAGGAAACCACTTGGTATAAGGATTCCGATCAAGGAAGGACTTTTTTGAACTCTCATTGTGAAGGCTATTATAATTGTTCCTAGAGTGTACTATCTAAACTACAGTCGTTTTTTTTTGCATTACTTTTTGATTACTTATTTAGTTCCCCTATAAAAATGTTTGAGTACCGTAGGAAGCTACTGAACTGTGTGCTAGTTTGCTTGTGTTAGGGAGTATATGTTTTTGATTCTAATCAGAGACTCTATCCTCTGTTCAGTAAAATCTCATTTGTACTAATACTATATGACTATTAGATATTTGAGATTTGCTGAAACTATTTTTACTAACCAGGCTGTAAATAGACTATACTACCACATTTTGACAGGGTTTTGGTATTTTAACAGTAACAAAAGTCAAAACTGAAAATGAAAAAATTAAAACAAATGTTGCCAATGGCTTTAACAGAAAATAAATTAGTTTTACATTTTTTCTCCACAAACAATATCGTACTGCGTTTAAGTAAAGCAATGAATTTGCAAAAAAGAAAAAATCTGAAAATCAACATAAATTCTCTATTTATTTTGTCAGCAGCCAATTGGTTTTAAAATAATTTTCACCCACAAAAATAAAAGGAAGAAGCGGAGTAGAAAGGAAGTTAAAACAAAGTCAGCAGCCTAAAATGAAAAAATTGGGGTGGGGATAAATTTGATATATATTTAGTTATCGTCACCGACAACAACCTCAACTCATCAACTGACATGTTTACATACTCGTAAACCAAAAGACCAGTCCAAAATTTATTTTATTTCAAACAATAACATCTGCTGTAATACAAACAACAGCAACAGCAAGAAGTAGAAACACATCTTTTTGTATCAAAGGAATTTCCGGAATGCTTAATTAAATTTACAATTAAAATTTGCATGAGTTTTTAAAATTTAGCTACTGCCTGTTGCTGAGAATATGCTTCCTAAAAAACATACATATACAAATCTTAAGAAATTGTACGATTTCCTGTTGGTGGTTGATCTTTCTTCCTTACTTTCCAAATTTTCTGTAGCTTTTCAATAATAAGCCAACTTAGACAAGATGTTATTCAAGTTTTTGTTTATGTTTTTGTTTTTTTTTAAACAATAATACGTAAGAAATACTCTCTCACTCAGACTCACTCATACAATTTTCTAATTCTAAAAAACTTTGTTAATTTGTCCAACATATTTTTCAACTTATTTTTCTCTTACTTGTTATATAAATAAAGTTTTTAAATGTTTTTTTGAAGAAAATTTTATTAATAAAAGTAATTTTAGAAGAAAAAAAAAAAAGAGTGGTACAGTATTAAATTAAAAAGTAAAACAATTGTGCGAGTAAACACCTACTACAAGTCTTACTGAACAGTTTTGAAGTCGTACTTATATTTTCCCATGGTTAATAACGAAGCTTGGGACAACTGGTTTCCATAAGCAATCAAAATCTTTACGTAAATTGAATGGCCATAGATATTTGTTATTAAAAAGTATAATTTCTCAATTTTCTTAATGTTTAAGTACAAAACAACCAAGAAAGTTCATTATTGTGTGAAGATTTATTCCAAAAATATTTATGTCGCTTCATCTCAGTTTAAAAATACTAAATGTTTTGGCCAACGCTTTTTCCATCCCACTCTTTCAAGAGATCAGGAGAAAGCGCCTTCTACTGGAAATTAGTAGATGACTGCTACCTACTTAAGTAAAGATCCTCACCACTTCACAATACACAGTCAACATCGAGGCGTCGTCTCTATTCAACAACAGATCGGGCAACTGCTGTTGATCATTCAAGGGTGAAGATATAACACCGGCCTTTGAAGCGATCAATCGACAACAACTTGTCACCATACTGTGTAACGTAAAAAGGTGCTTAATGGAAAAAAATACTTCGATTCCAATACAATGTGTGAGTAGGAGTTTACTCCCCTGACTATTGGTCTTAGTTAAAAAAGGAATTATACAAATGATGATTTGCCTTGCAATTATTCAGATTAAATTCGGGATACATATACACAAGTCGCACGTTCATTTGTCAATTAAAAAAAATTCAAATACCTTCCCGAGAATATCTACTTATAAGTAGTTATTTCTAAAATTTTCACGGAGATTGGATGTGTGGTTTTTGAATCTATCGTGTACAAACACACAAACAAACATACTCATTTTTACATACATACATACATAGATAGATGAAAGCAGGTTGTAATTCAGAGCAGCTTACAAGTGAAAATGGCGTGTAATCATATCTTCTGTAATAAGCTTTGTAACTTGGGGGTTACACTTTCAATTTCTGGCTTTCAATTTTCAATACATTCAAACTTTTTTACTAATACACTGACACTTTTAGATATTGAAACGAACTGGATATCAAATTTGCTTTTCATGCGAGTGTTTCAATTTACTATCAATTCGCCATGTTAATTTTTCTTCTTCTTCTTTTTTTCTTCTTTTTGTACGACTGCCATAGTTATTTTGCTTTGTGTTGCATTTTGAGTAATAAAATTGCTACCAAATTAAATGCAGCCAAATTACGTCACAGCTTCCAATTTCTATAAATTTTGACAAGAAGTGTGTGTGAAAAAATTGAAAGAAAACATTGAACGTGTGTCACCAGCTTAAGGAAAAATATTGCTTTTCTCCCTTATAAAACTAATAAATTTATTGTACTTTACAATTATTTTATTTTAATAGACATTATATATTTTTTTGTTTCATCAGAAATGCTTTATTTCTCTTTATCTGATGAAACAATTATTAAAAAAGAATTGATCACATTTCCTGGGGCTCGAACTTAGGGCCTTTAGTACACATATTATATTTTGTTTTAGAGTTTACGTCTCAGGATTACGACCTAGCTTCTCGCAGCACCTATGTTTTTATCCATGAGTACCGGGACCTACAGCTTAATGTCGACTCCGAACGACAGACTTGAGAAGCTTGTTCATGTCAATCAGATACTCTCACAGCTTTTGCCAAAAGTCTGCTAAGAGGTAGTCGCCGAAAGAAATAATTTTTTCATATTTCTTTTTTCACGATGTTAGAGCTGAGATTAAACCCGGCTCTATCGTCTTAGTAAGCCAACACACTAACCACTAGACCACGGCGACTACAACTTAGGTTGCACTGTAGTTTTATATTGACCATTTCTTTCCACTTAATATCTTAGCAGTAGACTGCCGAGAATCTATATTGATTCTAGAACTTAAAATCCAAAATGTTATAGATTATCGAGAGTGTGGTATACTCATATATAGTGAGAAAAACTTACAGTGGGAAATTTTTAAAAAGTGTTGAAAAATTGTTATTAAATTTAGTTAAATCAGAATTCAACACAGAAAAAATTATTTTTTTGATTCAGACACGAAATTCACTGAGTTAATAAATTTTTTGTTTAATTTCGGTCCTAAAAAGAAATTTGTGAATTCGAACAACAAATTTGTAATTTTTTGTTTGAAAAAAAATTGCGATATTTTCAATAAAAATGTTGCGATATTCAATAAACATTTTTATTGGAGTCACAAAAAAGAATCAAACAAAAAATGTAATAGAAGTAGATAAAAGTTTTATTGAATATTACGGTTCTAAGCAAACAAAAATTTTCTCAAACCAATTAATATATTTTTTGAAAAAAAAATTTGTTTTTAGAGAAAAAAGTTGCCAATTAAAAAATAAAATGTTTAAAAATGAATGCAAAATTGAACAAATAATTCTTCGAGACAACAAAATAATGTTCAGAAATTTGACAGAAAACTCAAATAATTTTTTTACCAATTTAAATTTTTTGTGGTAAATTATTTTTGTATTTTTTTATTATTAATATTATTACTATATTATTTATTTTAATGTAATATGAAATGTATAAGCATGTCTCTATGACCATTTCGTCTCTGCTTAAGAGACTCGTCAGGAGACTTTTTCCCAAAGGTGTTATTCAAAACTATAAATACTTATGTTAAAATAGTTATAGACTAAATGCGAATCATATCCAATTTAGTATATAAAAACCAAACAACATTGATAGTTTTAAAATACATTCAAACAAAATTATTAATAGAATCAAACAAAACTTTATTTGAAAACGAAATAAAAATTGAACAAGCGTTTGTTTGAAAATATTCCAGCAATAATTTTTTCTGTGAAAAGGTATGTTATATATTATTATAAACCAGGTGATTGTTTAGCATCATACATTTCTTTCTAAAAAATCTTTATGCCCTCAAAAAGTATGTACTGCTTATGCAAAATATTGGGGTAATTATACGTAAATTCTGTTTTTTATATATGTTTTAATGGTCTGTAGCAAAATTTATATAAATCTGTTTTTGCAAAAATTATACAGGCTTTTAATATTCGTACCTATACTACTCATACTGAGCAACATAATTAACATAAACAATCAACACTTTACGTCTGTAAACTGAGACAAATAAATGTAAATTCGCGAGTATTAAATTAACCCCTAGAGAATTTTATAAAATATTTAAAGAAAATGAAAACAACAACCATTTAAGTATTCGTATATATGCATAAGCGTACAACGGTAAATACAATAACACACACAAGCAACTCAACAACTATAAAATGTGTCCTTGTGGCGGAAATGGAAATATGCAGTCTATACCATTACAATATTCTTTACAGTTCCCCACATTTAATTGTCAAAGAAAAATATAAATGACTGAATGAATGTAAGAAATGATTGTCTTAAAGTAAAAAAATAAAATGAGTCAAAAGAACAAAGAAAATTATATTTTGCATAATAAATAACGTTTAAAGGCATTATTTTAATAGAAGGAAAAGGATAGTAGAAGTATTTGGAAATTTCAACAGTTATTTAAAATGAAATAAAAAATGAAAACTCTACTACCATTACAACTGATACTGCTTCGAAAACATTTAAGGAGTGTTTTCAATTCTTAAGTAATATAAAGCTATTGAAGACATTTTAAAATGTGCTTAAAGAAGCAGTTGAATTGAGAAGGGAGTTTAAAGCATTGTAGAGGGGTATATGTATTTGTGAATAAAAGCAACTTTTTGGTTTAAGTCGCAAAGTTTTTGATTAAAATTCAAATATTAACTTAAAAAACAAAAAAAGCAACAAGTTATTAAATTTATTTCAACGATATTTGCTAACGAAGGAGTCAGTTGTTCAAGATTTAGTAAAACTTTAAACTCATTTTTTATGATTATTTTAAAGGCTTGATTTAAATAAACATTTCTTAGGATTTACTAAAAATATATTTTATTTTATGTGCGTTTTAGTCACAATTTAGACATATTTCAGAGATTTGAAAGTAAATATGCGATACCTACTCAACAGTTATAGTTTAAAATTCGCATTTTTTTCTTTATAAGAAGTGAAATTAGACTTAGAGTCCTGTTTGTTTTTGGAAGTGTAGGTTTTTCGACTGACTTTTTTACAATTCCGAATAATCTGTTTAATTAAAATAAAACTTACAAAATTTATATTTTATAATACAATATTTTTAAATTTAACCTTTTGTTTCTATCAAACTTTTCAATAGGAACGATTATTTAGGTGGATTCGATAATTGCAAATTTATTAAATGAAACATTTTATATAAGTGTTCGCATAAATTACTTCTTTATTTTTATACAACTTGAACGAATGTGAAACTGTACAAATATCTCAATTTAAATAATTGCGATATTTTAAAGCTATTACACGCTTATCGATTTTAACAGTTTGTCTCTGCTTATTTAACACTGCTACCACTACTGGTGGGTGTGTTATGGCTACTTAAAGCCTCGAAGTTGCCATAATAACTAGAAACGAGTAGAACTATTTTTCTTAAGTTTTATTATACTCGCGGTTGAATCTACATGTTCGCTTTTGGGTGTGTGTTATTTGTTTATTATGTAAAGTTCTAACTTTGATTTAATGGCAAGTGTTGTATGCAGTGTAATACAATGCAATGTAGTCGTCGTGGTCTAGTGGTTAGTATGTTGGCTTACTAAGACGATAGCGCCGGGTTCATATCTCAGCTTTGACATCTCAAAAAAAGACATATGAAAAAATTATTTCTTTCGGTGACTACGTCTCAGCAGACTTCTGGCAAAAGCTCTGGTAGTTATTGATTGCCATGAAAAAGTATCTCGAATCTGTCGTTCGGAGTCGACTTTAAACTGTAGGTCCCGGTACTCATGGATAGCACACACAACATGAGTGCTGCGAGAAACTAGGCCGTAACCCTGACACAGGGTTGTAATGGCCAATTATGTATGCATGTATGTTGTATTCAATGTACACATAAGTAGTTGTCGTTTTTATTAATTTATTTAATTTTATTAATTTATTTTTACGTAGCAATATTTTTAGGGTTTAAACGTTTTTAGAAACCTTTTCCCAACTCACATACATATATTTTTTTTGCCGTGTTAAAGTAATGTAAAACACTGCAGTTAATACGCATTGGAATCAAAGTGGTTTAAACAAAACTGAGGGATTATTCTGCATTGCGATGCAAAAGTCAATGCAATGTGCAAATAAAATGCTATGCGAAAGAGATTTTGTATTCTTTAAGTCTTTCGTACACGCATTCGAATTTTATTGCATATAATCGGCATCACTATTTAAAAATGAAATAAATAAAAGTTAAATTAAAATATAAGAAAATTGTTTGTGATTTTGAATAAAAAAAATAAAGTACTTACATAATTTACCAAAAATGGATTCTGTGACACACACTGTACACACAAAGAGGAAGAAAGTGAGCAAAATTAAAGTATGCAGAGAAAATTGTTTGAATAAAAAAAGGTAATTTATTGTATGCTTGCAAAATAAAAACGTTTACTTATGCTGAATAGTTGTTTTTTCAGCCTTTTTCCATCTTAAAGCTTCTCTAAGAGGCGGATGTTTGCAAAAAGCATTTGCCGACTGAAGTGCATTTGGTGTTTTTAAAGTTACTTTTGTTAATTGGCTATGGTTATTCATAAATTTCACAATTATTTAAAATGGTGCGAATTTGTGATTTTATTCTTTGTTTCCCTGAATAAAAGTTTGTATTAGAATATTTGCTCTTTTGCTGTCGAAAAAATTTTGCGATTTTAATAACCATTTGAAATTTCCCTTCGCATTACAGAATATCGAGTAGGCACATTTTTGAATTTTAAATGCGAATAGAAACATAATTTTCGAACATCGTAACATTAAATAGCCATTGTCCGTATTTTTATATATTTTCGAGTTGCATTGACTTTCTCATCACTATACAGAATAAGTCTACTGATTTCATTCGTTGATTTCAAGGTGATTTCAGTTTTCAAAATAAAGTGTTGTCATAATTAATTTAATTTCTATCTACTTCTATTGCAAGTAAATTTTTCTCGAAATTATGCTATTCTGATAAAATCTCCTAAAAACCACTTAAAAGCTAGCGGTAAAAAAATGGTGAAAACCACTATTGTCGGCAATTCAAAATGATCAGAGACAACTTTATTTCTAGACAAAGGAATTTCATTTGAAGATATTCAAGCTTTTGATTTTGATTTAATTTTGGCTGCAATTGTCGGATTAAATTGTAATTAAGGCTCTGAAGTACGCTTTATTTATTTTCAAATTAATTGCTCTAAAATTAAAAAACAAATAATTAAAGAAACATTTTTGTCATGGTCAAGCATATGCTCTTTTTTTTTCTTCTAACTGACAATTAAAAATTCAATGATTAATTAAAACAGATTAATTACATTTGAAGAGAAATGTTATATGTACATGAAGTAGTATAATATTAGAGTCTATACGGTTTTAGCCCTTCCTTGACATTTATCTTGTGTCCAGTTTGTAACCATCTACTCAATCAATTTTCAATAAACTTGTGTATTATGTTTTAACACATTTTCACCCATTTCTCTTAAACTCATGTTGAACGTGTTTCAGTGTTTATTTTTCATGGTGTCCTGCGTGTCAAATTTCAATTGTCCTGTTGTGTTCGTGTATATAAATTCTCTTTTTTTCCATCAATTTGTTACTGAAAACTTTTGTTAATTATTCTTTTTACGCTTTAACATCACATATACGAACACATTCACACATTAATGTGCGTTAAACAGTTCTCTCATTATCCCTTTTGTTTTTGGAAGGTTAAAACAAAACAAAATGTCCTTTTTTTTAATTATATGTCCATATGATGTCCATTTACAGATTCCCATCATCATATGGCTCAAAGGTTTTATTTTGTTCTTAAAGAGTTTTCCTATTAAATTTCTATTAAACTAATGACTGAAACATCAAGTGTTTTTATACAATTAATATAAAAACAAAAACTCTACTCTCTTTCTAATTTCGGGTAAAAACTTTGCGAAAAAAATAAATTTTTGTGCGAATAAATTTTAAATCGTTTTAAATTAAAATACTTGGTAGTTGTTTTATATCAACCATGTCTATTAAGCCTCTTTACAAACAGGTTTACATAACAAAAGTGTTAAAAATAAATAAATTATTTATTAAATTAACACATAAGAGGAAATGGTCTAAATTATTAATTTTTCTTATTGCATTGTGCAAGTAAAATAAATTCATTAATATCTGATTCAAGGCAAAATGTTAAATCAACAAATGGCTTTTAATGCCAATATACAGTAGAACCTCGAAAAAGTAAACAGCAGTATTCCTAGAATAATTAAGTGTTTTGAATTATTACCTTTTGTAGCCATTTTTAAAAATTAAAAAAAATAGAGAAATATAATAGTAAACCTAAATTTTTTGGATATCACATGCTAAATGTTTATTTATTAAAATAAAATTGGATTTATTTCTTAATGGCTGGTTAGAAGTTTACCATCACACTTCGATACATACCTTCGTGCTCAGGGAATATAAATTTATGCGAATTGGTTTAAATAGGCAGTCGAAATTTGATTTTTGGTTTAGGAATAGGTCTGTAGTCGCCGTGGTCTATTGGTTAGTGTGTTGGCTTACTAAGACATTAGCCCTGGGTTCGACACCCAGCTCCGACATCTTAAAAAAAAGAAATATGAAAAAATTATTTCTTTCGGCGACTACCTCTCGGCAGTTTTCTGGTAAAAGCTCCGAGAGTAATAAACTGCCATAAACAAGCTTCTCAAGTCAGTCGTTCGGAGTCGGCATTAAAAAAAACTGTAGGTCCTGGTACTCATGGATAAAAATTTACACACACAACACGAGAACTGTGAGAAGCTAGGCCGTAACCCTGACACAGGGTTGTAAAGGCCAGTTATGTATGTATGTATGTAATAGGTCTGGACCATTTTTGAGCGGATATTGAAAAGGTTTGCAAGATGTGAATATTATCGTTATTTTCTTGGTTACTCCAGCTACTTTTGTGGTTCTCACATTTGGAATCTTGTTCGATAATTGACCCATCATTGTTATTATCGGACACTTTCAAATCATCGTTATCTTCTTACAATTTTCGATATCGTTAATTATTATGTTTTATGACTGAAAAAATCATTCCCAGCAGAAAATTTTTCAAATTTGGAAGCAATAAATAAAATTGTAAGCAATAATGGAAGCATTATATTGTTTATGCATACTCTAAAGCTTCCAAAAATTCTATAGGGTAAGGTATTATTTTTGATTTTTTATACTATTTGCTTATTGGTTGCAATAAATGTGCAATTCTATTGCATTTTAGCGGATCATTTCATATAAAAATCATGCATTATTGATGCGCATGTGTAAGGGATTGTTCACAATTTCTCCCTTACAAAATAGCTTACTGGTAAGCACTAATTTCTGCTGGGTTGTTAAAAATAGCATATGCCCTAATAAATTAATCCTTCTGTTAACTTTACAGAGCGGCATGTTAATACTAAACTATTGTTTACTTATTCGAGTGTTTAACTTTTATGAGATTTAATTTTATCGAGATTCCACTATAAATGCATTTATTTCCATGTAATTTAAATCGAGTGTCGTATAAGTGTAATCTGTCTAAACCACGTTAAAAAGATGAAAAGGCCTTTTAAAATGGAACCTACCAAAATGTAAATTGGCTGGTTAAAAATGTAATATTTTTTTGTTCTCTAACACACCGTAAGTGAATGAAATATTTTTTTTGGGGGGGGGGGGGGGATAAATGAATGTCTGCCATTTATTTTTTAAAGATTATTTCATTTATCTGGCCCCTGTTAGGGCGTCCATACGCGATCTCTAATTTTCACATACATTTTCCAGAACTTCGGTCGATAACTCACTAATGACAACATACATACATACATACATACATACATACATACATACATACATACATACATACATACATAATTGGCCATTATAACCCTGTTTCAGGGTTACAGCCTAGCTTCTCGCCACACTCATGATGTGGTTGTTAATTTTCTTATCCATGAGTACCGGTACCTAAAGTTTAAAGTCGACTCCAAACGACAGATTTGAGGAGCTTGTTCATGGCAATCAGATACTCTCAGAGCTTTTGCCAGAAGACTGCTAAGAGATAGACGCCGAAAGAAATATTTTTTTCATATTCCTTTTTTCAAGACGCAGAGCTGGGGTTTGAATCCTGAGCTCTTGTCCTAGTAAGTCAACACACTAACCACTAGACTGCGGCGACTACTAATTACAGCTGTTATCTAAATTGTCTTGCCTTGTCTATTCGGGTGTAATTGTGGCTGGATACACACAAAAAGAAGTCTAGTAAGATCATATCGTATGGTTAATTGCTTACCAAACTTATGGTACTTTGTACCGTCAAGCTTGTGATATAGTTTTGTTGGAAACACATGCCAACCAAGTTTAATTCTTCTATTTTGAGTTAAAAAGTCGTACGGAAATATGTTTGACAATTCAAATTTTTCGTTCATCAGTGTAAGTGTTAAATACACAAACAAAATGCAGTTATTCAAATCTTCAAAAAAATGAAACTCTTCATTTGAGAATTTTTTTTTATAATTAAAGGCCCTTTAAAAGGCTATTTACCCTTTATACTTTGTTTTAATAATCAATATTTCGTTACAACTGGCTGTGAGATATGTGTGTTTAAATTTACTTTCATTCTTGCAACATAAATGTGTAATTATTTGATGTTGCTATTTTTTCTATGCCAATCATAAATATTTAACATGCGAATTCTGTCGATTTGTATGAAAACTGTGCAAAAATTTCGATTGTTAATTCAACCTTAAATCAGGCATTATAATACATATTCCACCCACCAAATTCAGCCAACCACCTGCTGCTTGCTGATGATGATATTTGAGTTGTTTGTTTAAGATTAAAAACTACGAATACGCAAATACTGGCTGGTACTTGTCTGAGTATTATAGCAAGAACGACATATATATACATATAAGTACATATACATATACAGGCATGTAAATAATAATATGTTATGAATTAATCATACGTGTTTTAAGGGTATTGGTTAAGGTCATTAGACAAGAGGTTGATATAGAGAACGTTTTTTTTTATATCTCATAAAAATAATGTAGAGAACTATATAGACTAATTAGATAATGTTCAGATAGAGTTTGCTTAAGAAAACTATGTCATTAATTGACTTTCCAGCAAGACAGTGAACATTTACATATTCGCAAAAAAAAACCATTCTTTAAATATTAAAACGTTAAACTTTTGGAATGGCTTTAACTTAGTTAGTTCTGACAGTGGAAAATGGCCTCTGTGCCATTTTAAGTTATGAGATATATAAAAACGATCAAACATTTAATGCCAATTCGAGTAAATGAGGCGGATATACTTACACGGTTCAAATTAAAGTATTTCTAATATACATATGTCATGTTTAGGACCGTTTTGAAAACGTTTTCATTCGCTCAAACCTATGGCATAAAAAGCTATAAAAAGAGTTTTAAAATTTCGAAACGTTTTTACTGACACAGCTTTTCAATCCTGTTTGAGCCAGACCTAGCGTTTTCAAAATTGAGTATAAACCCTTACGGTTTTGAAACCTTTTTGAAAATCAGCTGTAAAGAATGCTCTGACAAATTTAATGGGGTTTGCCAATTTCTTCCATTGGTTGTTTTTATTATTCTATGTGAAAAATGAAAAAATTGGAATTAGAAAGTCATAATCAGCTGTTAGTTAAAACAGTTTTAAACTTGTTTCGACTCAAAAGATAGGCATAAAATAATATGAAGTTATCGTTATAAGTGAAATCGTTTTGTGTCGAACTGATTTCAAAACAGGCATAAACTAAGTAATAGTTGATTCACTATATATTTTATTATAATTTTTCTTTTATAATGTACCATTTAAATATTTTCTATTAAACTTTTGAAACACCAGTCTAGAAATTCTTATAAAACATTTGTACCATATAATTTTTTCCATGTCTGTACGTTTGCATTTATGTATGTATGTAAATCTTACTTTTGTATACCCTACATATGGATAAGATTAAAATTGAGTTTATCGTGCAGTATGCATTTAAAAGGTACTCGTGTCAGTTGCAAGATACATCCTTAACAAAAAATTTTGTGCTATTTAATTTATTTATGTTTCAGAATTGAGTATATATGAAAAATAGTAGTTAAATAGAGAATTTATAAAAATTAGCATACCGCAATTAAAATTCGGTACATACATAAAAAATTTAAATTGAATTAATTCTGTTGTGTAAAGTATGAGTTCATGTGATTTTTTTATTTAAATTTAATCTGCATGAAATAGCTGAACATTTGAATGCAAAAAATTAAGGGAGATACTTTGAACATAAATTTACATTCTCGAGTGTAATATTTCTTAAATAATTAATCAATAACATACTCGTACGATATACATGCAAATAAAAGAGAAACAGGAAACAATTTTTAACGCTGGTATTGTGCAGGAAATATTAATTCGAGAGGCAGTACGATATAAATTGTACAATATTTATGAGTTTATTACTTATTTAAATACTTATTTAATATCACAAATATTATCCATAAAATAAATCGATTATAATATAAAATGACAGGAACAATATTGAAGAGACAACATTTTAATTAAAAGCTCGTTTTTAAAATTTTTATAATTTGACTTATTTTTTGTTAAAAATAATAAAGGGTGCTTTTTAAGAACTTTAAAATTTGAAATGATAATGCAAGCCTAAACTATTTTTGTGAGTTTCGAGCATAGTCCCTTCGATCAGTTAAATTTTTGCCTATTTTTCAAATAAATCAAGCCGTATGGCATCAATGGTGAGTTGAATATGGGCTTTAAATACTTTTAAAGCTCTGCCTTGTCGACACAAACCAATGACTTATTATAACCACATAAGAAATAACTCTGAGGTGTGTGAATAGCATCTCTTTCAGTATGAAACTTGTCACTAAATTGATTTTGCAATTAGTCCATGTTTAGCTGATTCATTGCTGGAAACAATAAAATTTTAAAAGGAATAAGGACCGTTGGTGTCGTCAGCGTGTAAACTGCACCACATAGTCAATTACAATGGTTGGAATAGTAAACGAAACATTAGCAAATTTTGCTAATTAACGTAGCCATTTAATAATTTATATTGTACCAGATAAGAGCTAACCCTACTTAGCGAAGGCACTCACCACACAATCAACATGCAATACGATGAGACAATTACTGTTGATCATTCATGGGTGAAGGTATAACACTGGCCTTTGAATGATCAATTCACAGAAATTTGTCTCATTCCAAAGGCACTTAATAATAATATAAGAAAATATATATATAGTGTCCCTTCCAAAAATTCCAATACAATGCACAGCATCAGTAGGAATTTACCCCTGAATATTGTTCATAACGAAGAAAAAAATGAGCTTTATCAACTTCGCCATACAACAGAATATTCTCTTGGGTACGCACATTACTTTACTTTACTGTTGGTTTTAAATCAAAAAGTATAAAATTTGTGCAAAAGCGATCAATCTATAACATATGGGTTGCTCACTAGGTCGATTATATTGAACGTTAGATGGACATAGTCCTCTTAATTGAAAGTTAATCTCCATATTTTGGAAGCGTCGTTCAGAAACGGTAAACAAATTTCAGCTGAGTTGCAAACTGAAACCAACTTATAATCAACATTTTATTTTCGGTTCTCATCTGACAACGTATTTGGAATTCAGTTACATTTATTGCTTGGCTTGCCAGACTAAGAAAGGCGTTTACAACCATAATTTCTTATGGTTGCCAGGGCCAAAGTTTTTAAACCACTAAATGGATAACCCAATACTATTTTATTACTATATAATGTGATATAACTAAAATGCTGTGTTTAAATATAAATAAATATATGTACTCGTATATGTACAGGCTTTACTACAAAATAAATAATAATAATAGACCAATAATACCTGTTATTTAGTATTTTTTCGTTGCTCATGACTCAAAATAAGTTTTTTCTCGTCGTTTCATTTGCATTTAATTAGTACATACGTACATACATTATATTTTAAATTGAAAGTCGTAAAAAAATTGTTACGGGAATAAAATTTCATTTCTATAATATGTATAATAATTATGGCAAATTTTTTTTTAGTAATTTTTTGTAACAGTTATTGTCTGATGATTTCATTTAGAACACAATATGCAATAAAAAACTCCTGTAGTTTTTAAGATTGACTATTTTCCACCCAATTAATGTAATTTATTAAGCCACGAATTATGTGTGAAATGCCATATTGCTTGGTATCATGTATGAGTATAAAGTATAAGATACCAAAGCAATTTGTTGTATGCCTCAAATTCCTCACAATAAACTTAACCCCTCGAATTCACTCTTTATTAACACATATTGTGTTCATGCTCTCTTAAAATATTTATGTGTGTTTTTGTAAACAAATTATTTTATAGCTTTATATGGTTTTTTTTGAACATCATCTTTCATGTTGTCATCAAAACTGGTATCTTAATAATTCCTTAACGAAAACGGAAGGCCCCCAGAAGAACAACAGCATTTAAGGAAATGTTTATAAATTGAGCTGAAAAAAGAGACATATACGTACACGAAAATACCGTTAATATACACTTCCATCCATAAAGAAATTCATAAAAAAAAAACAAATGCCGTTAACAAAGACAGCAAAGAAAATTTATGAATGTTACGTCTGCCAAGGATTATTAAGGCTTATGATAAATGTTTCGTTATCAAAGGATGTCTACAAAAACAAAATTTGACAACAATTTTATATGTGTACGTGTAAAATTTTAGCGGCAAGGAAGGAAAAATAAATATTTTGTCATGATACTTCCGACACATTATGGTGGAATTTCTTTAACATCTCCATGTCGCGAATTGCCGAAAATTCTGTGTAGAAATATAACCTAAAATTTAAGTTTGAATGTGTGACTATATTGTTGGATGCCTTTTTAATTTTCTGGTAAATGAAAAAAATATTTGTTAAAGTCGCAAAAGTATCAAAATTTAATAATTATTAAAATTATAGGTAGTCCAACTATAGAACCATAATTCATTAAAATTTTTATTTTGAAGAATCAAATAGAGCTGTCAAATGCATGGTTGCAGTGTGAAATTTCTTTTTATTATTAATTCAATGATTCTTTAAAGCATTAGTATTACAAAAATACTAGCTTTTTGCACTCCTTTTCAATGTATACTTCAAATATATTAAATTACAACTCCGCTCAGGTTTCGTTAAAAAGGAGCACAAAGTTTTCCCTTCGAGTTAACTCTCATATAATATATACTAGTAATATATGATTGGAAAAATATATTCTATAAATATGTTCTATATGCAAAAATAGGCTTCGAAGATAATTTTCAAAGAGTTTTAAGTTCTAGAACACAACTTTGAAAGTCTTCTGATAGCAATTTTATGACATACGTATCTTTATAGAGATGTAATTATCAATGTCTTCGCAGTGTTGAAAACATACGGATTAGGTTGTGGTTAATGCATAATTTTAGTCTTTTCAGCAAAAGGAAAAAAAACAACTTACGAGAAAGAATGAATGATCAGAATTGATTGCTTTGCAGCTTTATAAGGTACATCTACATATAAGATGTGCGTCACTATAAAGTGTAACACCCATTTTTCTTAATAACTTTTTTCACCTTTAATCAAAATTATTTTTCTTAATCACAATATCTTCGAAAAATGTGTCAGATTTTAAAATGTATCAGTTTGTCAAATTTGACTTGTTAGTTAGTTCATAATGGATAATCAAAGACAAGTGCATACAAAAATTATTCAAATAATTCAAAAAAAACCATATTGGAGTTATACAAAAGTTACTAGGGAAGTCCACGTGACCAGGCAATGTGTTTCCAGAGTGCTCAAAAAGTTCAACAAAGACCTAAAAATTGAAAGAAAGCCTGGAACAGGTAAAGCAAAACTGGTAACGAACGACGCGAAAGCCAAAAAGGTTGAGAAGCTTTTGCTGGCTCTTCCAAACATTTCTGGTATCGAAGTGGCCCGGCGCGTGCAATGTTCGGAAAGTTTTGTGCGCCGAGTTAAAGCTAAAGCTGGCCTTAAAACATTTAAAGTCCAAAAAGTTCCGGATAGAAATGCTAAGAAGAATATTGAAGCAAAAAAAAGAGCAAAACTCCTCAAAAAAGAATTTTTTTAAAAGTTCGAATGTTGTGTAATGGGTGATGAAACCTACGTTTTTGCAGACTTTGCGCAGCTTCCTGGCCAAGAGTTTTATGTAGCGGATAGTAGAGGCAATGTTTCTGAAGAGTTCCGAACTAAAAAAGTATCAAAATTTCCCAAAAAGTTCCTAGTTTGGCAGGCTATTTGTAGCTGCGGCAACAGAAGTGCATCGTTTGTTACATTGGGATCAATAAACTCAGATATTTATATCAAAGAGTGTCTTCAAAAGAGGTTGCTTCCATTTCTAAGACAGCACAACATATCAACATTCTTCTGGCCAGATTTGGCAACATGTCACTACAGTAAAAGCGCAATAGACTGGAATAATAAAAATAATGTTATTTTTGTTCCAAAAGAGGCTAACCCACCAAACTGCCCAGAGCTGCGGCCTATTGAAAGATATTGGGCTCTGGTCAAAAGAGAACTAAAGAAGAGTACATCTGTTCCCAAAACCATTACTAGTTTTCGATATAAATGGACAGCTGGTACCAACAAAATCACCGAAAACACTATAACATTGCTTATGGATGGCATAATTAATAAAATATAAAATTTTATAAAATTAAATTAATTTTTAAATAAAATAATACAGATATATAAATCTGTAATAAAAATGCAAAATAAAACTGTTTTATTTTTAACTCTAGCTTACTCCAGTCAGTTTTTATTTGACTTTTGATGTGTTACAGTTTATAGTGACGCACATCTTATGTAGTATATATCTAGTTCTAAATTAATTTTTAGATGTTTATTTATTATGAGTTTCGTTTGACGTTGGATTGTATCCGAAAAAAGTAGAACCAATTTTCATTTACTATTATGATAAGCATGAATTTTTCGTTCTTTTAATGTGCAGAATAGCAAAATTTTAAAAACCTGAAAAAAAAATATTTAAATTTGCTTGAAAATTATTTTTTTTTAATTTTCGTTTGAGAACCCGCAGTCCTGGAGAGTTATGCTCCTGCTGCTATGCTGTATAGCTAAATTAATTCTAAGTTTTTATTAATTGGATTAAAATTTTTAATAATAAAATTTAATAATAACGGTAATCACTCTTCGTAGCAAATGCCAGTGAGAGGTACGAGTACTACGTAAGAATATGTGATTAATAAAAACTCATCTTTTTAGATAGAACAACGAACAAAATGTCACACTGCGTCGATGCTAAAATATATCGATAGAGTTAGATATCATATCGTCATTAGTAAGCACCTACGCCGTTTCCTAAACACGGTTAAGTTAGTTTAAGTTCCATTTTAAGTCCGCTAAAAGTCTTGCAAAAACTAAGAAGGTTAGATCGAGTGAAATGGTGCAACGTTTTAAAAAACCGATACAATTCAATGCTTCTTTCGGCTTGCGGAATATCCTTTGATTCTTAGACTCAGAACATAAATAGCACCATACTCTTTAACATTTATATTAGCCATAGTCACAGGCGGCAGGACTGCATCATCACCACCACTCCTACCCGTTAGATAACAATATTGATTTTTAATTTGACTTCTTTGAGCGACCACACTTAGAGATTGTGAGCAAGTCGTGTTTGAGTGTGCCATTCATATTCTGTTTTTTTCTCCCTAATCTCCAAAATTCTCCGCCTATGCTCAAATTAACATGATATGACAAATGTTGCTTTCATTTGTGATCTGTAGATAGTGTGAAATATTACAAATAGAAGATCGTTAAGAAACATAAAAAAGAAACAGGAGCCAGAACTGGAACTGCCGAATTTAGCTTGAATTCGTTGAAAGAAACATCGTCTCTAAGAAAGCTAGATATGAAAAACAGAAATGATCAACGATATCAGCAAGTTTCGAAATGAAAGTATTGTGCCAAATTCTATCAAACGCTTTGGAAGGAACTTTTCTTTCACCAAATATGCACGTGTCGGGGAACAATGTTAACTGGTCACCAGTAGAGCGGCCACTGCGAAAGTCATATTAACGGTCGGAAGTTTAATGATTTATCATACTCTCCATAACCTTGGAGACTCTCGAATAAACTGCTAATTCTAATTAAAACATTTAAAGCGATGATATTTAAATATTTAGATACATCTTTAACTAGTAAAAAGTTTACCAACATTTTCCAAAATTTAAAAAAAGGCCAATAAATAAGAAGGTGTAGGATGTTCTAAGGGTTTACTTTTGTTTTTTTTTTTTTTTGCTTTGTTTTGTGTTTTAGACAATTTTGCATACTTTAATACCCAAATTGTATCGTCGTTTTATTTTTAACTTTAGGGTTTAAGGTCAAAAATATTTTTTATAACTCAAGTAACTAAGGGTCAAAGGTTAGACAACATTTTATTGTTTATTTTCTAATATGCATTTGATTTCAAATTATATTTCTTCTTAAAAAATACAATTATTGAAAGCAAACCGCATAAAAAATAATTACAATACAAATGGTGATTAGAGAAGTTATACTAAATAAAATGTATATATACTTATAGTATATGTGCATACATACATATGTAAGTATGTATGAACTTAAATTAAATCTGTTTTAAATAAGTATAAATATTTGCATAAATTTGAATGAGAAGTTCTTTAAGAATTTAATTTAGGAAATTTTCTCTCAAATCAAAAGGGAATAGTATATAAACTCATTCCATGCAGTTGAGGATTTCATACTTTTTATATATTGGAAAACTGCACATGCTCAAAACTAATTAAATAAAATATACAGAAGAAAATGCCTTAAGAGAGTTTTACGAAAAGTTTAAGAGAGAGTTTATACCAAGAGAAGAGATTTTTTTTAACAGTTCCCAAGGGACTAAAAACGATTACGAATAAACAAACTGGATAAATAAAAAAAGGCCAAATTGAAAAATTGTAGGTGGTTTTTCTGTACAAAACCCCAAATGTCCCCAATGGATATGAAGGTGCTCTTAGACAAATACAAACCAAAACCAAAACCAAAACAGCAGCAATAACAACAATATCAGGAACCTAATGCGACTTTCGTATTATGAAAAATAAATAGAGTCGTCTTATTGTCGTTTGGAGTTGCTGCAAATGATAAAGGGAGTAGTGAAGAACAAATTAGTTGGGTGGGATTGGAGTTAAGATTTCTTCAGTTTGGTCTCAAATATTAAAATTACTCATACTATTACCCAATGTGAATATGTGAACAGACAAAACTGAAAAGGGGACAATAGAAAATAAAAAAATGAGAAAAAAAAAATTGTTTCGATTCGGTGACACTCCTACAATTCGTGTGCGCAGTAGTAATAACTGTATGGAGACAAGGACATTTTCTATTCTGTACTTTATATGTAGTTAATATTGTTGTTTTTGTTACTTGTTATAGGGACAATACAATCGAATACCGTATACCATTTGTGTGTGTGTATGTGTGTGTGTATGTATGAGTGTATGTGACACAAACCAATTGTGTCCCTTTTTAGTCAAGCATCCAAGTTGGGTCATTGTCGTCGTCGTCGTGTAACTTTTAAGCTTTAGCCAATAAAAATTGGAGAAATCTAATATTTGCTTTACATTCCTTTTCCTCTCTGTATGTGTACTATATGTAATGTATGTATGTCTTAAAATTTTTATGGTGTCCTTTTTATAAGAATCTTTTTTTTTTCTTTTCTAGACAATTTTTTATGGTTTTTCTCTTTATATAAAACTTTTTACACATTTTGTTGGTATATATTTGTCTGCTTTAAAATAAGTATGTATGTACTTATACTCATATACATATTTACTTTTTGTAAAAGTAAATAACAAAAATCCTTATGTATTATTTACTTATACTTGTATATATGCAGGCATTTTGTTGCCCATAAAACAAAAAAAAAATTGTATTCAATGGCCAACAAGGAAGGAAGGAAGATAATTTGAGGTTCTACTATGTTGGTATTCAGTGAAAATATCGATTTTCCTACTTCACTTAAAGGTGTTGATGAGTATGACTTAAATTAAATATTGAAATATTTAATAACAGAAATTTAATACTAGTCATTAATAAAGAACGTCTTAAATTTTAGTAGTAGTAAAATACAAAAAATTAAGAAAAAAAACAAAAAAAAAAAAAGAAACTTTTATACTCAATTAAATCTGTAAAATCAGCTTAGCTTTTAGTTTCATTTAGATTTTTTTTATAAAGAATTGTTTTCGACAAACATTGTATGTACAAACTTGTTCATTTTTTTAACTTTTTACTGTTTTTAAAATATCAAAATTCGTGGTAAATTTGTTAAAAATATTAACTTTTGTTAAATTTTACAAAAATCTACAGCTTCAATGCATAGAAAACTAAATGTGCTTTACTTTGAACAAAGGAAAATCCTAATGCATTGCTTCTAACAAACAACAATAGAATTGTCGATTCTTGCTGTTCATTAGCATCTTAAAACGAAATTAATTTTAAATCCATACATATATAGTATGTATGAACATGTTTGTACGAGTATATCATTTAAAAAAATGCATAATAAATATTACTAAAAAACAAATATTAAGTCGCCGTAGTCTAGTGGTTAGTGTGTTGAATTACTAAACAAGAGCTCCGGGTTCAAAGTAAAAGCTCTGGAGTAACCAATTGCCAAGAGCCGATCTCAAGTCTAACATTCGGAGTCGACTTTTAACTGTTGGTCTCATGGATACAAATTGACACATACGCAATTGGAGTTGCGAAAAGGTAGGTCGTAACCCTGAAACAGGGTTGTATGTATGTATGTACCACCTACAGCAAAAACATTTTATGGAATATTTTAAATTGCACAATTACATAATAAAACTTGTTAAATATGTACTTCAATAAATTGTAGGAAAATTATATATATATATATATATATATATATATATATATATATATATATATATATATATATATATATATATAATTACTCTGGTTGTGTATTTCAATGCATATGCCATCCAAAGAAAATAATTTAAATATTGTGAAAGGGTTATTCAATAGATAAGTATGCAGTACAATCATTATATCTGTGGTTATATGTAAGAATAACTTAATTCGACATTAAGTTGGAATTTATTTACTATTTTAAGAAAAATTTTACGGAAATTTGGAAATATCGGGTGGTTAAATTTTAATGGCCGATGTTGAATGTGAACCACACCTTAAACGTCAAGTTTTTTTCTGCATTCCATTTGACATTTCTCAATTTCAGACTAACTGAAATTGAACCATGGAAAGATACACAATCGAGCAGCTCATTAAAATTATTCAGGCCTATTATGAAAATGGGCGTTCAAATCAAAATGCATATCGTTCACTTCGTGATTTATTCGGTCAATTTAATCTACCAAATGTGCGTACAATCGGAAAAATCGTACAAAAATTTGAGCAAACCGTGTCTGTTGGAGATGTGAAAACACCAGTGCTTGCTTGTACTGTAGAAAATATTGCTGCCGTCCACCTCAACTCGTCGTCGTGCCCAACAATTTCACCTCTCACCCTCGTCGTTGATGAACATTATGTATAAAAACTTGTATTTATACGTCTAAAAGGTGTAATTGACTCAAGAACTAAAGCCTCTTGATTATTCCAAACGTCGTCAATGGTCAGAATGTTGGAAAGAAATGGCGACAGAGTTTGATAAATTTTCGAAGAAAATCATTTTCACTTCAGTGGATTCGTCAATAAGCAGAATTTGCCGCATTTGGGCGAATGATAATCTAAGAGTGATTGTCGAAAAACCAATGCACCCACAAAGAGTAAGAGTTTAGTGCAGTTTATGGGCTGACGACACCATCGGGCCGTATTTTTTTAAAATGTGAATGGTGTTCGCTATCGTGAGATGATAACGAACTTTTTATGGCCCGAATTGGAAGATATGGATGTGGATAATTTCCTAAATAATTTGTATTTTATTCAAAATCAAAATCGGTTCTTAAAATTTAACCACCCTTTATATCAAAATTTAATTTTTTGACTTAATCTATGTATTGTATTAAATATTGTACATACATACATATATAATTTGCCATTACAACCCTGTGTCAGGGTTACGGACTAGCTTCTCCTAGCACTCATCTTGTGTGTGTTAATTTTTATACATGAGTACCGGGACCTACAGTTTAAAGTCGACTCCGAACGACAGATTTGAGAAGCTTTTTCATGGAAATTGATTACTCCCAGAGCTTTTGCCAGAAGACTGCTGAGAGGTAGTCGCCGAAAAAAATAATTTTTTCATATTTCTTTTTTCAAGATGTCAGAGCTGAGATTTGAAACCGACTCTATCGTCTTAGTAAGCCAACACGCTAACTACTAGACCACGGCTACTTGTATTAAATAGGGCCTATTTATAAGGTCAACTCAATTTTACAGAAACACAACCAATGTAATGTAATGCAGTTTTAAAATCTGTTCTAGATTAGTTTCACTCCACAAACGAAAATTTTAATTATTATTAAAAAAATAATAATAATTACATGCGATATTTTAAACTTAAACAGTGTATTGTGTTGTTGCCCGAAAAATAGTTTATCAGAAGAAAAATTCTTTTTTCGGATGAAAACAGCCCACTGATGGGTTAATACCTACTCATTCATACAAAAATATATTCCTTTTACCCTTTTCCTTTAATTTACTCTTACGAGATGTTTTGTCCATCTTAATCACTTAAGTGAGCATAAACAATGTCTTACATAATTAAAAAAAATGTTTTTTTCAAACACAATTCTTTTTTTTTTCAAAATCCTAATTTACAGCAGGCATTCTAAAGCTTAATTCCATCACTAACACCAAAGTTAAAAAATAAGAAGAATTAAAATCATTTCAAATAAATTAAGGACATTTAAGCTGATTGTATCTATTTTCTTACAAAATATACAAGTAAACTCCCCTTTATTTTTTGGTAACAGAAAAGCCAAAAGGAGATAAATTTTGCCTTAAGCCAAACAATGTAATGAAACACGCGGTTTCTTCTTAAAGTAACATTAATCATATGACAAGTGCACAAAGAAGCTAAGAATAATAATAAAAAATAAAAAAAACGCGAACAAATTAAATATGAAAACCTACAACGAGTACAATATTATAAGAAAAAGGAACCAAAGCTTTCCACGACTAATTACGGTTGACATGTGGTGCCACAAACTTAAAAAGCAACCAAAACAGACATTCGCGCTTCCAAATAATTTTCTTAAAATGGGTCGTTTAATGTTTTTTTTTTGTTGAATATTTTTCCGGAAATAAAATAAAATATTGCGTGAATTTAGGGTGTTTTATGCTTAAAAGTTTAAGTATTTAGTCTTGATAACAATATTAAATGATTTTCAGTAAAAAAACAAAAAAAAAAAAAATATATATATAAAAACCGCTCGGTAATATTGTGTGAAACATGACACGGCACTTAATTTACAATTCATTTGGTGCTTTTGTTAGCTTTTTTGAGTTTAGAGATTTACAAAAAAAAAACCTTTAATTGTATGATGAGTTGACGTTTTCCGCTGTTTTGAATAGCTAATTTTGATGTCCCCCTTTCTTTCCTTCTGTGGTTGGCTTAAGGACAAACATACCGTCTTGTATTCAGATGGTTAGTTGGTCATACATAATTAAGGAAGTTTAAATTTCATTTTTTTTTGTCGTTTATATTTATAAGAAACAATAAGCTTTATTTCAAAAACAATCATAATGATATAACGATGTAATTTGTCAGTTACAATCTGTTATAATTTTTAATGGTTGTGCATTTTGTTTTTTTTACAATAAAAACACTGCTTTTCTAGAATTTGTTTTTTTTAGCAAGTGACAGCCATTTGGGTGTTTTTAATGGATTTTTTGGTTTTTGATTTGCGTGAGAAAAAATATAATTAAATATTGTACACTATCAGTTTATAAAACATATTAATTTATTCGCCTATTCGTCTGTCAACATGAAATCTCCCTGTGGAAAGGGTCAGCAAAACTTTAAATTTTGACCACATTTAAGGCCCCGATTATCGTCGACCTCACATAAACTTTGTGTTTTATCCACCACAACACAGCATTGACTATGAGTTACCAGATCTAGCTGTTGTGAACGTCATTTGGATTAACTTGTTTTTTTTTATTGACACCAGTACTCAGGGGTAAACCTCTACTAAATGCTATGCATTGTATTGGAATTATCGTAAAAAGGACAGTACATTATGACAACGGAAAATATATTTTGTTTTTCTTATATTATTAAGCGCCTTAGGAATGAGACAAATTGCTGTGAATTGATAAAGGCCAGTGTTATACCTTCACCCTTGAATGATCAACAGCAATTTTGTGGTGAGTGTCTTCGCTAAGTAAGTTTTTAGCTGTTTTCTCCTACTTCCCAATAGGTGGCGCTTTTTTACTGATCATTCGTTTTTCCTTGTCAAAGGTTAAGGTTGAATAGAGTAGAATGTCAGGGAGCGGTTACTTTGTAGATGGACTTCTTGGAGGGGGTGGACCTCTTATTTTTAAATTATAATTTTGAAAAAACCGCAAACTAGCTTTTTAATTTTTCACTTTCGGTGGGATTCGAACCTGGGCCGTGTGAGTTTTTGTTCGAGCACTGTGACCACTATACCACTTCAATTTCAGCTTACTTTTTCTTAAAAATACATCCCTGAGTGTGTAAATCTGTCGGTTAAGCACACGGTGTAGTATTTACAAACACAAAAAAGGTAAAATTTAAATTATGGAATTTAGCGTCTAGGTATTCTTCGAGAACAATGAAAAGATCATGTGTATGGCACGTAGTTGGTATAGCTCTAACCATTTGAAATTACCAGATACTGAGTAAGTACAATTCAGTTTCTATATTTAATTATAAAATTCAAAATTTTTTTTAGTTTTGTAAAACATTTTCGCATCAGCAATGATCGATTTTTCCATTTGCTCAACTGAGTCATTTAGAACCGTCATTAGTTCCACCAGCTTTAGAATTTGCTTCGTATTGGTTACTTTTCCAAAACGTATTTTCAATTCTCCATTGCTAAATTATTAAAACTGCATATGCATAAAATATGCTTCTTAAACATTTTTCTCCATTTTATTTCCATATTATCGCGAAAATAACACGTAATGAGCTGTTGTAAGATGAATTAAAAACAACTGTATATGCATACTAGAGAACTGCATAATCATTGCTTTCCATGATTAAATCATACACTAAAATTCTAATTCAAATTGAATGATTAAAAATACTCAACGTGGAATAAAATTATATTCATATTCTTCAAATCATCACTTGAGTAGCAATGATGAATATTATTCGATATGTTGGATTCGCTTTTATTTGATATTTAATATTTTTATTTGGAGCCTCATTTTGAAATTTTCCCCAGGGCCCTTGGTTACCTAGCTACGCCACTGACCCCGAAAGGAATAGATTTTTATATTTATTTCTTTCGAGAAGTCAGAGCTAAGATTTGAAGTCGTATATCTCGTATAGTAAGCCAAAGCAATAAATACTAGACTACGGCGACAACTGCTCTAAATGATAAACGTTTAACATGAAATACAAAATTGGTGATGAGTGTTGTGAATCATTATCGGAGCTTAATATTATTTTCTAACTTGAATCTTTAGTCATATTCTACGAGTATATGCACATACGAGTATTACTGACCTAAGACTTATTTAGTTAAAAAGAAATAAAATAATATTTGAAAATTATACGATATTTTACATGCGGTGACTTTCAAATCTGATTATAAATTGAAATTCAAAACATTGTTGCATAACGTACATATGTTTGTATGTACGTACATACATTTTTCCTTTGAATATGTAAAATGAATTTACGTGTAAACGACTTTTATATGATATTTTAATATACTTTTAGTTACAAATATTTTCCATTTTAATTTTGGCATTAAAAACCAGATGTCAGTTAAAGAATCAAAAATATGAACATTAAAAGAAATTATATGACATTTAAAAACAATATTTTGAAATGAAACGAAAATAAGAGAAAAAATTTTTTTTGTCAGTTTGCAAAAAAAAAAAAAAAAAAAAACACTCCCACTATATCTACCTTTTAAAAGGACTAAGAGATGAGAAAACGTTTGTCACATTAACATTTATGACTGCCATAAACAGGATTTTTATTATTTTTATGATGATTTTCCGTTAACATTACGCATAAGGTTACGTTACATATTTTTTTTATTTCATTACGATGGATAAATTTATTCATTTTTTTTTTGTGTGTTTCATTTTAGAGATTAAAGAAATTGAAAGTCTTAGTATTTGTTTGTTCTCCTTTTATTAGAATTTTCCATTGTCTATCTAAACTGCAAAAAAAAAAAAAAAACAGGTGAAAAAATTTTTACAATACCAGTTGAACTGTATAATACCCTACACCACAATAAACGCTCGAAAGTGATAAGTTTATTGTTTTTCTGCTTTGAGGCTTCTGTTTAATTTTATTATTAATTGTTATTGATTACACAAAAATTATCACAATTCCAATACAAGGCACTGCATGAGTAGGGGTTCACCATTGAGTATTGGTCTTAAAAAAACGGGAAATTCAATGTGTAACATATATTTTACGTTGTTCAAACTACCTTTCTTTCCTGTGAAGAGGCTTAAATAAATTGTATAAAGCTTTATGTTATTTTTTATTTTTACAAGCATTGAAAATTGTTAAAAGATATTGCAAAAATACTTTAAAGTGGAGTTTTTTGCTAAATATTTTTTAAGTATTTGAATGAAAGTAATATTACCAGATGCCAGAAATGATTTTGCTTAGAAAAGGGCATTAAGGAATATGTATGTATGTACTTAAAGTTGTAAAAATTAATTTGTAAATTGCAAAGTCATTTCTTTCTGAAATAAAATAAAAATAAATAGAAATTGTTGAAAAATATGTAATAAAAGTATCAGTACAATTCATTTTCTCTACTCAAAGGAGTTTTTTAAGGAAATGAATTTATTTTACAATAATTTACATACAATGTATGTATGTGTTTAGTAAAAGATTTTAATATTTGTTAGTTGGAAATAAATTTGATTTTCTTGTGTGTTTTTTTTTTTGTAATCCTATATTAAGCATATTGCCTTAGTCACTCTGCTCGTAATAATAGTTAGAATATAATTTAATATTGTATTGTAGTTTATTAAATAAATAACGGTTTAATTCATCTGGTTTACGTTCTTATTTTTAATGACATTTCGTTTTGCCACTACCAGTTTTCACTGTATATTCATTGTTTAGAATTGCCACTTCTCACTGAAAGTACTTCACACAGGGTTGCATTTGAAACTTGACTCCAAGAGTGGGGCAATTATGTACTTATTATGCAATTTATTAACTAAATTGAGCTCAATTAGGGTATTCAAACGATTAATCGTTAATCGATTAATCGAAGAATTTTGTTCAAATAATTGTTCGAACAATTAAAAATAGTCAAATTTCGAATAACGAATAACTCGAATAATTCCCTACGATTAATCGATTAATCCAAATAAAAAAATACTTTATTTATAGAAATAATAAATGGTATTAATAAACTTCCTAAATGTTGTAAAATACTGCTACATTGATAGATTTAGAAGGCATTATACAATTTGTTATTAATACAATGGAAAATGCAAACAATCCTTTTTTAAATTAGTTATTAGAAAGGCTTAAGATTCGAATAAATAAAAGACGTGTAAAACTACTTTGTACACCTATTTTATATCTAAATTTTAGTACATTTTCACTTTTTCAAAGTGTTGCACAAAATCTGAAACAAAAGATTTTGCAAACAAATTGTTTTTGAGAATGTTTTTAGAAAATACGGAACAAAATGTGTCAGATGATTATGCCAGATTACAGAAGATTTAATTTAAATAAACGAAAATAATCGATTATCACAATTAAATGAAGCAATTAAAAGTGTACAAAATTTCAAAAAACCTAAAAGAGGCTGCAATAATTTAATGGATGATTTCTTATATTTAGAAAAAACCAAAAACAGAACCGAAAAATTATATATTCTTTTCCATGCACTTCTCTCAATTTCTCCAACATCTACAATCAGCGAGAGAGTCTTCTCAAAATCGAGTTTTATTAAAACTACAGAAAACAATCGGTTAAAAGCTAAACATATAAATAACATTACAAGACTATTTTAATAGAAGTGCATAATTTTTTTAACTAATTATTAATTCATAATATGAATTATTTTTAATTAATTATTTAATATTTTTATTGCATACGAAGTAGTAAATTATTACTTTTATAGATTAAATCGTTATATATATGGTCTCAAATATTAAAATTAATTAATGAATTATTTATAATATGTTTGTGCACTATAGTTAACTATAGTTAATGAATTTTTAAAAAGTTATTACATTACAATGTTTTTGGTTATTATTATTTTTCTTTTTTTTAATAAAATGTTTTAAAAATCCACAAAATTGGTATGTTATTTCATATAAAACAAAATGCGATTAATCGAACAATTTTGAAATTTTATTCGATTAATCGATCAAGAAAAAAACCCGAATAATTACTCACTCGATTAATCGACCAAAAAAAAAAGTCGAATAATTGAATACCCTAAGCTCAATTAAGGTCTTACTTACATAAATTCCGTAATTGCACAATTAAGGCTTATTTGTGAACATAATGTCATATGAGGTGGGGAAACTGATTTATGCCAGAGGACATTGCTGATGGTTATATGTAAATTGTGTTCAGCCATACTTTGAATCATTGTACTAAATTTAGCGAATTTTATTAAAGGCCCCAAAGACTATAATAAAAGATCCATTCCGACAACTCACTGTAATAAAACTATTGAAAATATCTAAAACCACAAGCATAATCTTAAACTATGTCGCAAAAAATATAGCATGCCAATCAGTTTTAGAGTTAAAAAAACTATTCAAACTTTTTATGAAAAGATAGAAAGAAAAATTTAAAGTAATTGAATATTTTCTTAGCACGATTTGAATTGAATGTATTAAACATTCAATAATTATTTTAGTACGACATTGGGTTATTTTATTTCTGAAAATTACAAATTCTCATTAAAAATCATGTAAAGGAATCCTTAAGGGAATTTCAGTTGCGATTTGACAAAAAATAAAAAAAAACAAAAATTAAAGTTAAACAAAATTAGTCATCATTACGTTTGTCAGTAATAAAATGACTGTCACTTAGATGTCAGCTCATGCTTAACTTATTTGAAAACACTATTATTTCCCCTGCTCTCTGCCATGCTCTACTTTCCCTTCCTTTTCTTTTAATAATTTGACAGTGTACAGTTAATTAAATGTCAGTTGCAAAACGAAAACCAAAAGTTATTATAAATCACAGAAAATCTACACACAATTACACAAGTCTCTCTCAAACTGTGATCAGAAGAGTAGCAACAAAAATGCTGTGTCACAAACTCATCACGTTTTACAATTCTAACAATTACAACTGGCACTCTTTGTTTTTCTATTTTTACATGCTTGCCACACCCTTAAAACAGTTTGTAATAAAATTTTCATTTGCCTTTTCATGATATTCTTTGAAATTCAAAGAATATGTTGAAGTATTTGCAGAAATCTTTACACAAAATGAGCAAAAGCTCGTAAACGAATGAAACATTCTTACTTGATATAGAAGAAGGAATTACTTGTGTTTTTAAGTGTGTACTTTTCTTTCTCATTTTTTCATTTTTTTGCACTTAATACGCTTCGTTGAACTAAAATTGCAAAGTCACATAGTTTAACACCCCGAGGTCACCACAATGTGAAAACATCCACATCCAAATAATCACAAACAAGTTTGCAAAGACTTTGGGGGAAATCGAAGACATACGCATTCTACGAGTACAACTACTTTTTGGTCTGTTTTTGTTTAAATGGCTGGGGTGGATGGATGACTGATTTCTATTTATTTCTACTAAAGCATGTGAGAAAAAAAGATAGAAAAGCGAAAGAAAACTCATACTTAAAATTCTTTGACCAAAAAAAAGTTTTTTCGTATTTTTCTTTTTGTAATTTTTTTTTTTTCGAAGGAAAAGTTTTGACGGAAGCATTGTCTTTTCATACATGTCACAGGACATTATTGTCTACTTTCAGAAAGTTTGTTGTTGTTTTGTTTTTCGTTTATTTGTTGTTTTACTGATAGTAAACGCTTGACCACCAAATACTGAATTATTCTTCATGCTTAATTGGTTTCTATTCAATTCTTGACCGATAAGTTTTTGTGATGATGCTGCAAGTGGCTTTAGTTTTATTTACTTGATAATGTCAATTATGAACTTCTGTAGAAACTTTTTTTCTTTTTTTTTGGACTGGATGAGGGCTGAAGTATAAGATTGTGCAAATAAGCAGTGGTTTATAAAAAATATTGCGCAAAGCTTAACATTTTAGGATTGTTTGTGTAACAATAAGAATTTTAACTTAATTTTGCAATGAGAAATAGTTTTTACCAAAAGTTATTTCACTTGGTTAATATGCTCAAACCATTCTTTTGAGTTATTTCCAAACTTTAAATTGTTATAAATTTAATTATTTCTTTAATTTGATGTGGTAGAATCCTCAATCTGAGGTATTACTGAATATGCTATGAATTTTACATTTAAATATTTGAGCAACCTAACGTTGGCTAAGTTTATTCAAGATGAGTTAAAATCGTAGACAACTTTTAGACATCCAGATGATCTGAATTTATAGAGCATTTGTGATTAAAATATAAAAAATATTTAAGTGAGTGCTGGACGCAGGAGGGGTCGTATTCATGCAGTACATTGTGCTGGTCTAGGAAAATATATTATTGGGAAGAAGGAAAGAGGTAGTTATGTTTGGGGATATGTATTTGATTTAAACTTACTGATATCGTAACTGGCAGGAAAAAGATTCGCTGGGTGATTGTTCCATAAACGAGCGGTGCCGATAAAGAACGAATTCTCTCTAGAATGCATTGTTCGGTTCACTGGACAATTAACTACAAAAGGATCAGCTCTGAGAGAGGTACGAGTATTATCCGTGCTTTATATCTAGTATCCGTGCAGCATTTATATGTTTTCTATTATGAAAATCTAAATCCAGTGGTTCCCCTTTTTTTGATTTTGCATTTGTATGTTTTGTATAAAAATATGTGGTATATTTGAATCTGTAGTTACATAATTCGAATGCTTAAATAAAAATAAATAAAAAAAATTAATTTCTGTATATATTAATATAACTTCTATTAAGCGAGATTATCGATTATCCGTGCTGGTGCCGGTCCCACGAGAGCCGGATAATCGAGTTTTAACTGTATTACGATAAATGAAACGTGGATACACCTCTTTACTCCAAAATCCAAGTGACAATCAGTAAAACGTACAGAACGCTTTAACCCGTATTCAATCGCAACAGACGACTGGGAAGGTTTAGGCATCACTAGTCTGGTATTTGCCACGAATGTCACGATCAACAGTATTTAAAAAATGGAGGTTGTGGTACTAGCAGCCAGCCAACACTCACAGCATATCACCCGTCATCCACGTCCAATGGTAAAGGAAAGCCGAAATTTCTCTCACGGCTCCTTATTAGATAGTACATTAGAGTGAAATGCTGCTGCTGCAGTAATGTCATCTATTTCCCTGGTTAAGTGCCCAAATAGCAGTATGGGAGCGAAATACTCCTACCATTTATCTCACCAACCAGAAAAAAGCCCGTTTTACTTGGTATTGTTACCACAAATAAAACTATAACAACTGCCGTGCTTGCTTTGATTGTTCGCGCTATTATACAATCGTCAAACATTGCTTTTGCACTTCACGGATGAAATCACAAAGCACACCCGTTAGAAGAGAAAAAGTACTGTTTAATGAAGACAATTCACCATGTTACAAATCAATGTAAATGATTAAAAAATTTTATGAACTATTCTACGAAATGCTACTCCACATCCCATATTCCACAGATCTGGTCCTCAACGGCAATTTGCTGATTACAGACTTCAAAAGAGAAGAATTAGTTGTAGCAACTAAGGTTAGTGTATTGGCTTACTAAGACGATAGCGCTGGGTTAAAATCTTAGCTCTGACATCTTGAGAAAAAGAAATATGAACAAATTATTTCTTTCGGTGACTACCTCTCAGCAGTCTTCCGGCAAAAGCTCTGGGAGTAATTGATTGTCCTGAAAAAGCTTCTCAAATCTGTCGTTCGAAGTCGGCTTTAAACTGTAGGTCCCGGTACTCATGGATAAAATTTAGCCCACACAACATGAGTGCTGCGAAAAGCGAGGCCGTAACCCTGACACAGGCTTGTAACGGCCAATTATGTATGGAGGTATGTATGTAACTAAGGTTAGAGATTAGTCGGACTAAAAAAAATAGTATAGAACGATTTTCGGGCCGCTATAATATTGTATTCCTTTCGAATGTAACTATAATTAATAATAAAATCCGTTTTAGGTATACCAACAGAATTTGGTTTTTTAAGTTAGAAGAAGAAGTTTGAAATGTTTTTAAAATTTATTAGGATTTATTGATTTAAATTGTTAAAGTTGTTTTTTAAGTCTAAACCAATATAATATTAACAGTATAGGGAATAATATTAACAATGAAAAACAATTCCCACATTTGATTAAAATTCAATACATCACACGTTAGAGTATCACTTTCGAACGTTTTTTTTATGTAACCATTCCATAATGTTCATACATACTCGCTTTTAAAAGTAAACGTGTTTGTTTTGTTAAAACAAGTGGAAAAATGCTGATTTTTGAAACCTTAAAATTTCTTTTTTTATTTTATATGAATCGTAAAAAAACACTTGAAAGTGGTTACAATTGAAATTTGATTTCCTTCTTTTTATGATTTTAAAGGTAAATATCACATAAAAAAAGGTATGTAATTCACTTAAGAAACCTAAAGAGAACTACAAAGACACATTTCATACACAAACAGGATTCTTTAGGGGAAAACTACACAAAACGAAACGAATACTCGTATATGATGCTCTCAAGCGTATTTTAAGCCAATTTAAAGTACAAAATTATACAAACAGTAGCAGCCACATTAAAAAAAAAAGAAAATACAAAAAAGTAGATCTTTGCCAATAAAGCTACAAATGTGTTGCTGAAGAAAAGAAACAAGAAGGGGTGTTTTAAACAAAAAGGGTGTTCATTTCACTTGACTTGGAAAATTTGTGAAAGAAAAATACATATTTACTTAAAGAATTAAACTACATTTGTGGTAATACGCACGCCGTGACTTATATACATATTACTCGTATATGGGCATTTCCATATATAATGTACGCGATATATTTACTACCATAAAAGTGACTGTAATATATTTTATCCTTATATTCCAATAAAAATTGTGCACATTTGTATCTGTAAGTAAATTACATTAGAAAGTTTGTTATTCAAAACATCATACGGGATATTGTTGAGATTTTTGTGGAAATGCCCCTATGTATGCACACAAGATTTTCTTACATTCTTTGCTTGTTCTGTATGTCCTTTAAGATTTTGAAAATTATTTCAGTTTAAATATTTTTTTTTTTTTTTGGTAACAAAACATATGTGTGGTTTAGAATTTTATCATTGTATGAGGTTTGAATGTCGAGACATTTTATTTCTTTGGGGTTTCTTATAATGCCTAATAAGTCTAGCACAAAGTTTCTTAAGATTTTATGACTTTAAAATGACAACAGCATACAAATAAACGCGTATGTAGAAGTGAAAGGTTAAACATGTTTTTAGCCTTGGGGTTGTTGATACAAAAAATTTTGTCTGTCTTTTAATATACAAGTAGTTTTATTGTATTTCTAGTCTCGTAATCATAACAATTATAATTTAATTAAATAAACAGCAAATGTTTCTTTAATAGTTCTTAAGGTTAATTTAGAAAGAAGGTTTATTATTATAAAATTAATATTTACATACATCAGTATGTGATTTAACGAAAATAAAAGATAATTGCGTATTGTCGTTACTACAAAGCCAATTTACTTTGAGCATCGTATGTACAAGTGTATATACATATGTAAGTATATAGCATTGAATTTGAGTAACTAATTTAAAATTAGAAATAAAATATATTTTTATTGAATAAGTTTCCAAATAGGCTTTAAACTGCTAAAGTAAGGAACAATATTTTATGTACAAGCTTTTTTTGATATATCTAAAACACTTGGGGGCACTAGTAGGTACTACCAGGTCAATGTAATATAAATCTTCATTTTTTGTACACAATTGTGGTACAAAACAAAAAAAAATATTGAGTTTTGGTTAACTATGTACTAGATAGTGTGCTATTCTGCTAATGTAAGAGTATGTCTTTCTATCTATTGTATTTCTACCAGAGAGAAAAGTGCAATTTCCGGCTAAAGGTTATTGTAACAATGCACTTCAGTAAGAGTCGAGATTATTTTAATTCACTATCTTTATATTCTTTATTCTTTTAAATCTCTTTTGTTCATAGGTCCTTTCAATTATAGAAAAATATTGATTGGCTGTAAAATCTAAGAGTATTTTTTGTACAGTATAAGCCTTTAATACATTAGCAGATTTCACAACATTCCTTGTATCGTAGTATGCTATAAAACAAACTTATATTTCAAATGCAAATTTTTATCAAAAACAAACATTTAAGGCCTCGTTACTCAAACGTAAACGTTGCGGAACAGCTGTTCAGTTTTGCTTATCAAGCCTATGTGTAAATGATTACTCATACGTAAACGTAACGTTGCGTTGCGTTGCGGCGAATCCAATAAATTTAACATTTTTCTTCGATTTTACGTATCAGCTGTTAAAAAATTGTAAACCAATTCTAAACCATTCGCTGAACTCGGCCACAACGTTTAAGTATCCGCAACGTTTACGTTTGAGTAACGAGGCCTTTATAAAAATTTTCCGACATATTACAATGACACAATAAGGGTTGGAATTTAGGTAATTATGAAACAGTAGTAAAAGAATGAGTAAACTTCAATTTTTTTTTATCAATGGTTGTCTTTGAGAAATACTGAGTTATAGAGGTGAATTATTGAATTCAGAAAGACCACAAAAACACAGAGATTTCAGACTATAAATGTGGAAATTGAAACTTAGGTTAAAAGCTGGAGAGAAATAAAGATGATTGAGAGTAGCAAACAAAGCTGGAGAAAGTTTGTTGATTCAATTTTTTCCGAAGTGGAACCCAATTACACCCATACACTCTCGATCAGATGATTATAACCAGTTAAATGCCTGTTTTAATAAACATAAAATACAGAGCCAAAACTTATATTTTTAGGTATTCCAGAAGAAAAAATTTAATAAAACTGAATTTTCTGTGAACGAAATTAAAGGCACATCCATTCTAATGAAAATAAAAAGGTATTCAATGTTTGGTGTCATTACTCTACATAAATATGAATAAGACCGGTAAATTAAAATACTCTTCGTTTTTCATAAATTTTTTTAAGATATTACCAAGGAGAAAATTGTTAATCCAATCGGTTTATAATTTATAGTATATGTACACTGGTGGCCAAAACAAAAGCGACCGAAATATGTGAATAATTAAATTTTAATATACAAATTTATTGTTAATACCGATGTAAATTTTATTATTTGCTTCGCTTTTAAAATTTGAACGGAAGTGCGTCCCACATGCGTCTACTATGGTGCACAAATCGATTCCGCTTCCCACACATTCTTTGAGTGTGAGAAGTGGATATCGGAAAATCGTGCACTGGAGAGGGATCTTGGCATCTTGACTCCCAATACCATCACGGGAGTTATGTTAGGGCATCCCACCGCATGGAGAAGCATCGCCTTTTTGTGAGGGGGATCCTCCGCTGGAAGGAGAGAGACTTTGCAAAGTGGGTGGCATGGTAGGGTCCAAATGGACCGAAACATAAGGCTCTATCCTGAAGTAATGTCATAAATCAGGTTGGAGCCAGGTGATATAGAGAGGGTTTTAGCCGGTAGGAATGTAATACTGTGTGGAGTCCGGCACGAAGAGTGTCAAAAACGACATAAGTGCGTAAATGCATTTCCCCTCAAAAAAAAAAAAAAAAAAAATTGCTTCGTGGTCTTATTCATCTTCTAAAAAATAATTTTATTTAATATTTATTGCATATTTTCTCCTTATTATGTTTTAAAAAAATATATCCTATGAAATATGAATTATCATTTCTTTAAGTTAGCGTGTACTGTAAATACAGATCTAATATTAAAAAAGAAAAACATGTATTCTTAAAGTTATTTATAGGGCATTCTATTTGCCATAACAACGCGGTGTAATGCTAGTTGTTTAAATTTTGGCCACCAGTGTATATGGTGTATTCTAATTATTTTTGATAAAAGATCGTTAAAATTTATATAAATTATTAAAATTATAAAAAATTAATTCATTATTAATATAAAAATAGCAGTGGATCCTGGCTAATTTTATGCCAAAACATAAGGCGGAGCGCAATTTTCTAAGTTTATATTTTAAATGTACTGACCAGTACGACGTGGTATTGAGGCGACTAAATGTTGACAACGAGAATTTGTAACCACAATATTTTTTGCAAAAAACCCTTCTTTAGCCTTTAGACTTGCATGTTTTGGGTCGTTGTCTTTCTGGAAGACTCGTTTTAACATAACATTTTGTATAATGTCTGCCTAGACGTGTTGATCCGTGGTATTATTTGAGTATGGGGATCATACTATGTTAGGAAAAACAAACTCATATAGGAATTTTTAGTCCACTTACATAACACTTTTCCTTGAGTATTGATGTTGACAAGTAAGAGATGGTAAATTATCTACTCATATGTAAGAAAATTTTGGATTCATCAGTCCCAAAATCTTTCACCACTGTCTCAACATGTGTTCTTATGAAATTCAAACGTCTATCTCTATGTGTTTTTCTAAGCAGTACCTTTTTTCTTAGGTTATGCACATGCTAACTTGCATATAAAAGTCGTCTTCTAACCTTAATGTCAGTAAATATTAAAATAGGTTCTGTTTTAATTTTTCTGGCCATTATATTTAAAATTAAGAAGACAAATTAAATTGAACATCAAATATAGAGTAAATTATTTTCAATTTATAGCTCACTTTTGTTTAACACTCAACATCTCTTGTTTTTAGAATTACCAAACATTTTATCCAGAAATAGTTTGTCAAAAACAATAAAAGGACTTGCCAGATTATTCTACACAGTATTAAAATTTTAATTTTAGAGTATTTAAAAACAGGGCACATCGTTTGAAAAAAGATGTACTATATATAAGTATGTATGTATATTACTGGTAATGTTTGCAACTATATACATACATATATGTAGCTGCTATCTGTCTTTTATAAGACGCTAATCTGTGAGTTTATAATCCCTTATTAAAAAAAAAAAGAAAAATCTTCTCATAAATATTAAACACATTTTTACCTTCATATATATTTTTTTATTAAATTCGTACTTTTTTCAACAGCAGATGAAAGAGACGAAGAATAACATCTTCTTTGTATTGATAATTAAAAAACTTTTTCTTGAAAGATACAATTTTTAATTACAATCTCAACAGCAAATTTAGTACTTAAGCCATTATCATTTCGAGAAGCAACAAAAAAAAGGACATTTTCATTATGTTTTAAATAAAGTTCTATTAACACCATCCATTTAACTCTTTTACTGCTGTAGCAGCATTAGTACGAGAAAAGAAAAGAAAAGAGAGAGAGGGAAGAGAAAAATAAAAATTGAAATTTTCATTAATATAATATTAGACCTCCAAGGCATTATTGTGCAACAACAACAGCGGCAGAAAAAAAAATATAATGTCCCCAAAGAGGTACAGGATACAAGTATTAACATCCTGTCTACTTTTTGCTTTCCTGATTAAAACATTTTCCTTCCAGTTATAAGTGAAAAGTTAAGCCTGTAATAAAATAGAAGAAAAAACAATATTATTATTTATCCCAATATGGAATTTATAATTTCTTTTTTTGTTTTTACTTGAGTGTGCATAATTAGGTTGAAACAACTGAAAAACAAAAAACAAAACAAAATTCTTATACAAACAAACATGGTTGGCATTATTTTACCCTTTAAATTATTTGAACTTTATCTTTTACTTCTTTTACAATAATTTGCTTGACATATTAATTTGTGCGTTTTTGCTTTTATTATTCAGCAGTAGCCCTCGGGGGAAATTTAATTCAAACCCAAATGCTATTTTTTTATTTGTTAACCGTAAATGTTGCAGACGCTTTTTAGTAGAAATGTTTTTTCAATTTGCATTTATTTGTTTTTTTTTTGTATATTTTTACCTGTAGTTAAAAATGTTGCTGAAAATATTTGGTTTCTCTTAAATATAATTTTTAATTTTTATGTCCTTTTTTTTTGAAAATGTTAATTAACTATTAAATAAAAAAAGTGCGTTGTCTAATTATACATTTATTTTAAAAACAAAAAATTATACGAGGTTTGTTACCAAAATAACGTGTATGTTGCAATAATAATGAATTTCTAATGAATTTCCTTGACAATAACGTTGACGAAACAATGTCACAGTTGTTTATCAATTAAAATTGTCATTAAAATCACTAAAAATCAATCGAGTATGGTTATAAAACTGTAGTAAAAAAGTCAGAATTAAGAATGTATAAATTAAAAGACAGGCAGAGAGAGGGTGCTTGTAGTATAGAGGACGAAAAAGTGAAAGATGCAGTACACCAATATGTGTACCAGACATTTTTCGTGGCTCTTTTCTGCTGTTCGTAATTTTTACTTGTTGCTTCATACATTGCTGTGTATGAAAGAAAAATATATTGACGACTTCTGTCTATCTTCAAACTTCCACATTCTAAAAGCTTTCGACAAGAGCAACGGAGAGTTGGATATCTGCCTATCAATTTCTATAGGTAGAAATACACAACATACGTTGCGCGCGTTGTGTTTTTGGCACGTCTGTAAAAAGAAATTTAAATAGTAGTAGTTTACTTAGAAGTTGGCTAACTTTAAATTTTTAGATCTACAGTTGACTTGCATTGTTAATTGTACTGAGTTTGAGCAGACAACGCATGCTTAGTATGTAATTCTACCGAATTAAAGGGAAATTAAAAAAAACATAAACCAGTTATCACTTCAGTGATCCTACTTGCATTCTTACATTTTATGCTGAACAATTTTTGTTTTCTTCAGGTGGTACCTTGGCCAAAGTGATTTGCGGATTCTGAACATCGTGGACTAGTCTATCTTTGACCTACAATCTGAGAGTGTTATTAATTCCGTATTAATCTTCCTCTTTATAACTCTCATTGGCGGAAAGATCTCTTTCTCAAGAGATATGTCGATGGTAGTTCCAATCTAGCCAGCTTATACGCACTTAGCTTAGTAATTAATTCTTTAGTCTAATATTATGTAGCGTTACCTCTTGTTCCTATCGAAAGACCCACAATTCAAGCTGATAACAACAGCAAAAAGTATAATTAAAGAAACGCTAAGTACGTATTTTTTGCTAATATTTTTAACCCCTGATACAGACTGTGTAAAATATTTACAAATTGAATACTTTAAAAACTAATTTAAGTTAATGAGATATATTTATGTGACTGGTGTTGTTTTGCTTTTTTTGTTGCCAGGTATACGCAAATAGGCAGAGTGATATACCGGGAAACAGATTAAAAATGGTTTAAAATATTTTTAATGAATATTTATTATTGCAAGTTACCTAATTACTGCTAGAATTAGATTCTATGATTTTACACCCACATTACATTATTTTTCTTTTGAGATCTGCAAATTCAGAACTAACTATTTGGTAATTTCCAGCTGTTTGTGTAAAATATTTCTTCCTAAAGAAACCAGTTACTTTGTTAACAAATATTCAACCTGTTTAAACTCTTTTCGTCTATATCTTCCGATTGTGGTTAACTTATGGGCAATTAAAGTAAACACTATAAGTATTATTGTAACACAATAAAACAACATAAAAAGCGGTTATTTTCTCATCATGTAAACGAGTTGCCCTAAAGGGAAAGTACATCAATAGTACATTGAAAACGAAAAAGTCTATAGGAAAAGCAATAAAAAATACAATAACAGCAATAGACTGGTGGAAAAAAACAAAGATAGTGTTTAACAATTGCTAAATATTTCCTTTTTTTATAGATACTTGTGCCCTAATCCTTAAACATATACTCGTGCATAGCCAAATTGTAGTATAAGAAACAAATATGTGTGTAAGGGAATTTGAAAGCTAAATAAAACATTCTCACACATTTCCTAAGGATTTAAACACATACTCGTCTACGATGAAAAAAAAAACAGCAATATTTAACCCACAAAAATACATATACTCGTGTACTTAACATCAGCTTAACATCCATTAAGCTACTCAAAAAAAAAAAAAAAAAATAAACAAAAACATTTTGCAAATATTCGTTCAAACGAATTCAGTTACAAGAATAAAAAAAAAGTATCAAATAAAGGAAAAATATACCCCACCACCATTTTCATTATTTCTGTTTGAACTGCTTTCCTATCCTTGTTGGCAAAAATAAAAATTCTTCTTATGCTTTTTTTAACATCAGCGGGAGGGTGAAGACAATATATACAAGTTTTCACCATCTTCAATAACAATAAAAAGGATAAGTGCGAGTAGATGCCAAGGATCATAAAAATAAATGTCACATGTAGCTAAACAATTCGTTATGGTGAAAAATAAACCTGCACTCCACCAGTTTGTCAAAGTATTTTTTTTGCAAATTATTATACAGAAACAGTAAGGAATCTCTAAGTAGATTATTCCTTTTAATGCCTTAAAGGTGTCATAAGTTGACATTTAAAACAATTTGCAACAATTGTCATATTTCTCGGGGGGAATGTTAAATTTTTTATAATTGCAAACTCTGATAGCATGAGAAAAAGAAAATATTAAAAAATATTTTGACATTTAAAAAATTTATGTGCCTACATATGTTGTGCCCTTATGCATGTAAATGAAAAATTAAAATAAAGGTAGAAAAAATAAAAATTAAAGTCTCGTAGACAATAGGTTAAAATGTTGTAGATCTGGTGGCACAACTCTTTGTTGGCCTGAACTGAATTGAATGATTTCAAGAGTAAAAGAAGTTGTTGTGCAACAGTTTAGAGCAATTTGAGATAAACCAAGTTCTCTTCAGTGCCTTAGGCTTACAAGTACAATATTACGGTTACATGTTTAAAACAAGTTGTTGAGCTGCAACGATTTTTTATTTACAAAATTTACTATTTAGCGCAATTCAACAATATCGATTTTAAGTATTCAATGGCTCAATTAGGCGTCTTTCAATGGCTTCATAATCCACAGAGAAGTCAGTGAGGTAGAAATAGGTATTGAAATCCCCGCACATTTTTTTAATCCAGTCAAAATTGTCGTAATCAGAACGAAAATATTGTAGTTTATGAAGAAAGTAGTATATTGCCAGGCGATTTGGAACTGTAAGTTCTAGCTTGCCTAACAGAGTTTCAGAATCAATAAAACCATAACAAATTATTCACAAAAGAAATGTTTATAATATTTGAAAACAAATTTAAAAATATTTCTTTTAATTTACTCTTCAGTTATATTTATAAAATTTTTTTTAATATGTTTGGTTAAAAATTTAAACAGATGTTTATTCTTCCTAGTTAAGTCTACACCAAGTATGGAGGAAATGTTAACTTATGTCATCAAAATTTTTAAACGTTAGCTGTTTCAGAAGTATCCAAAGGGTTAAGTCAAAACCCATAAACCATATAATATATGTGGAACCTTCGAGGTTCTGGTTTTGTATAGCCATATTTGAAATTCGAAAAGCAGTACATCTAAATCAAAAAAATAGGTATAATTCAGAAACTAGTACAAAAATTAATTCAAGTAAAACCATTTTTTAATATCAATTCAATAAGAAAAGACGCAGAAAATTAAAATTCGTTAATAAAATATAAAATGCCATTTTATATCTTCTAAGTTATTACTATATTCTGTTTTACAGGGCGTTTTAGATTGTAATATTTATTTTGTGTGTAATACAAAATTTATTAAATTTTATAAGGCAGTATGCATATACATAAGGTCTGCTTGCTTAGTCACAAAACTGTACAAACTTGTAAACATTTTTACTGGATCATGTTTTTGTACACAAATACTCAGTCAGGAGAGAATAAAAAATATAATAAAGGGACTGTTCAATGCGATAGAACATTGCTAGTTTCTACTGGAACAATTTTTGGGAATAAGAATTTCTATGATTAATAAAGAAGAGGTGATTGAGTACCATATGTTGGAAAATCACAATTTTTGTGGACGTACAGGTTAGTAAAATTGAGATTAGCAAGTACATTTTCTGTCAAACTGTGAAATTTCAGGAATTGAGCTACCATCCTTTGACATTTTTTTCAGGAAAAAGTTGGAAAATTATCACCATGGAACGCTACATCTACCACTGTTTGCGTTGAACGTTTAGCAGTTAGCTGTTTGAAAATCTGAACGAAAACAAAATTATCTTTAGTGATGAGACTATGATAGCCGATTTTTTGTGACCACTAATGACTAATGTTGATTTCAGTGAACTTTGGTGTCAGCAGATTGTCGCCACAAGCCACATTTTTTTAACAAAATCATTTTTAATGATGAGACCATGATAGCCGATATTTTGTGACCACTAATGTCTAATGTTGATTTCAATCGCCTTTGGTGATAGCAGAATGTCGCCACAAGCCACACAGCCGGCAATTCAGTTATTTCATGATAAATTTCCCGATCGTGTAGCTTTTCGATTTGGCAATATCAATTGACCATTTCGTTTTTACGATTGGACACTGCTGGATTATTTGTCTGGGTCTTGTTGAAAGGCCAGGTTTACGTGAACAATATGACCTCAAATTTGCCCACCCTTTATATCACAATTTGAAATGATTATACTTTTCATTTCGAAAATAAAAAATATATATTTAGCTGTTCGATTACAACATTAGGTAGAGGAGCTCTAGTATCTGTTTTGAAAATGAACAGAAAAAAAATCGTTAATTTTATAACTTTAAATTTAAAATTCTTAAACTACTTGAATGGGCATGTTCTATGAAACGAAATCGAGTGAAGTAAAACTTATTCGCACAAATTATTTTATGGTTTTGATATTCAAAGAAGTTATTTATCATTAAATGAATGATTATAGAAATTAATTTCATAATTATAGGACTTTATAATTTTGTTCAATATCAATTTCACTCGAATTCCTTATACAGAACATACCCAAAATTTGCTTATGCCCTCCTTACCTTCTTAGTTTAAACTTGTACGTTTTTCAAAATTGGTAATTTGATTACGAATGTTTTACCGTCTGATATTTCTAACTGCTCAAAGGGGATCAATTAAAAGTGACCACTAATAGATAACTTTTTTATGACCAGTTTTATATTCTGTTATGTATCTCAAATAAGAGAAAAACAAGAAAGAAATAAAAACGGAAAATAAGTTTTTCACATTTGGTATTATACCCGTATGTATTCTTATTTATTTACTGAACTTTTATAATAGATCAAGAAATATGTTCATAAAATTCTGTTGCTACTGTAGGATTTTACCTCATACAGGACTAAATTATTTGTGAACATTTAAAATGTTCTCTTAATGTGTGCTACTGCTCTACACGTATAATTGCTTTTGTTTTATTTTCTACCATTATTATTTTTTTTTCTTTATTCGCAAGATTAATGAGACAAAAGCTTTTTATGTATAAATCTTAGGTTGGTTACAAGGACTAATAAAACAAAAGGACATTCAACACTTGATGATGATGATGAAGACAAAGAAGTAAAGAAATTATGAGGGTATATGGTATTTATGGTCTTTGTCTATGATATTTATTTGTTTATGTGTTGCGTATATGTGTGAGTTGAGTATTTGTTGGCATTCCTTAAGGATTTATTAACTTTCAAAATGTTTATTTTCTCATATACTTCTACGTTGTTTTGTTTTATTGTTTTTTTTTCTATTGTTGGCCTGTTTTTTTTAGAGTAATGGCTGCTATTTGGCCGTCTCTACCTTATTGTCCTGTTTGTTGGCTAATTATTGTCAAACTTGGAAGAATTATAGGAAAACTTATGCATAGACGTGTAGGAGTTGCCATTATTTTATATGCAAATATTGATATATGCATATATAAAATTATCAAATAGGAATGGAAGTCATCCTCCGAACATGAATCGTACCTTGTAGTGCAGGTTCACATAGCTCTGTACGTATTGTATTTTTTCTCGTGTTAACTTTTTCAGTCTTCTTACTCAATATTGTTGATGTAGTAGAAATTTCTTAAAGGTATATTATTCTGCCATATTTATTCAGTACTGTATTTTGTACATCTTCATAGAATGGATTACTCTGAATAATACTTACTTCTTTCTAGAGCACACGAATTCAAAATTTTTAAGTAAATAAAAAAATTTGTTACTGGGTAAAGTTGGCTCTTGCTTCTGAACTTTGTAGCAAACTTTTTTAAACGCGGTAGAGTTATTTTTTATTATACCTATGCTTTATGCCTTCTTGTCACTGCTACTTATTTTGGAAACAATATTGCACTTGCAGTATTTGAAAAAGGCTTTTTGTAAGCAGGCTGTTTCTTATACTCATTCCCTCAACCTTAGATACTTAAGACAATCCTCCTGGAACTTTAGGGAGAAGAAGTTACTCAGTAGTATGTTTTTACATTTTTTCTTTTTATATTTTGTACTACCCTATTGTTTCTGCATTTTTGTGGATATATACACGTTACTGCATATTTAAAGATTTAATATAATGCTCTACTATTGTTTTTTGGTCTTGCATAGTTTTTTAATAAAAAATTGATTAAATATTTTAAAAAGAACTAAAGACTTTAATGTGCTAGAAAGGCCATTAGTTTCTTCTTCGATTCGGTTTTTATCTCTGAAATCAAATCAAAGCCGTGTCTCCGAAGTGGTCTTTTGAGGTTGCTTAACAACCAGTCACACAGTGCTAAATCATGCTTATTGGGTGAATTTTCGACGAATTTGTTACGAAGAATCAAGATGTATTTCTTGGCACTAATCGAGATTTGACTTTTTTCAGACACAAAATGTCTTAAAATTCTTTTGACTGATCCATTTGAAATTCCAACAATATCGACAAGCTCTCTCATAGTCAATCAACTATTTTGTTGACGTGTATCTTGTCGTCTTTGATATGGCTTATCTTTACCGCGTTCTCGACCTTCTTTGAAAATTTTTACTAATCAAAAATGCTTACACTTGATATTGATTTCACACCAAAGGCCTTCTGCAACAATCTGACCTTTCGGCGACCGATATTTCATTTCAAGCACAAAATTTATTTATTTATTTATTTATTTATTTATTTGGTCAGTACAATACAACAAGAACGAGTCTTATATTAAAGTATTGGGTAGAGATTTTGCATTCATATAAAAAAGAATAAATTAATTTAAAAAAAAAAAAAAAAAAAAATTAAATGAAGCAAAAACATAGATATCAAGAATTAACATACATAACACATGCAAATACATCAAAAATAAAAATAATATAAAAGTGTATCAATTATTCCATAGCATCCAAGAAAATATATATTTACATTCAAATTGAGATTAAGAAAAGTATTCAAATATCGCAGATTTAAATTGCCTTGCATTGCTTATAATTTGAATTTGAGGTGGTAGTTGGCTCCAAAGACGAATGGCGTTGATGAAGAAATGTTGTTCAGAGATTGCCTTATTATGACCAATTGTATTAATTTTATTGCCTCTGCTTGACCTGGAGAATGTAATTCGAGCATACAAATAACTTGGTTGTTTCGTGAATATTATTTTATGTAAAAATAGTAAAACACGACATTTTAGTAGATTTTCAAGACTAACGTTATAAATCCGTTTTGCATATTGAGAGATACTTCGGTTTCTCCGGATGCCAAAAACATATCTGGCGATATTATTGTAGGTAACATTAAGCCTTCGTTTACTTACTGCATCACAACTACCAAATAATTCACAGCCATACATCAAAGTAGGTAATAAATATGTTTTAGCCATTAGCATACGAATATGATACGGTGTATAATACTTTGATATCCAAAGATTACGTAGCATAGAAAAAGTTCTTCCACAGTTTGCTTTGATATGATCAGACCAATTAAGTTGTTTATTAAAAATGACTCCCAAATTTTTTGCTGTATCAACGTAGTTAATAATCGTATTGTCTATTTTTATAGGTGGAAGTTCAGCGGGGATGTTTCTTCGTTGTCCCATGATCATCGCTACTGACTTTTTCGGGTTTAAACTTAAACCATTTGCAGATGCCCATAAATGGATTTGTTTCAGATCTTCGTTTATTAATTTAATTTAATGGTATTTCTTTGATGAATAATTTCAGACATTATACTTAAAGAAATTAAAGATACAACTTTTCATTGTTCGTAAACACAATTAACCAATTGGCAAAAATTTTATACAGGTGTCAATAACTGTGCTGCTAACTTAAAATTAAAAACATTTGTTCGAGTCTATAAACCAGCGAAATTGAAAAGTCTTACTCATATTTGTAAATACTGGTATGTTAAGAAGAAATCAAATTTCGTTATATCAGTAATGCCATGAATATAATTTTGGCCAGGTTCATATTTCACGCTGCATTATCGTTAAGAAACACACCCACGTACACCCAAAAAGATTTAATGTCATGAGTTATGAAGTTTTCTAGAGACATCAGACCACTTTTTTGATCACAATAATATTTTAAGTTAATATTGACACTAATAATTAAATTACTTACACAGTTATGACATATTATACAGCTTTAATATATATCTTACTAAAATTAATGGCTGATGACACGCCCACTTTTCTGTTTATTTATTTATTGTGGTAAAATTTTTACTATTATTAAGGTTCCTTTTCTGAATTCCCCAAAATATGTTCATTATAATTTAAATGTTCATAAAAATAAAACTTCGTTTTATTTGCCATTAATTTTATCATTGTTTTCTAAATTTTTATTAATAGCGATTTATTTTAAGACGATTATTGGGCTGCGGGGGTAGTTCTGAAAACAGCCCATAACACTAAAGAATATAAAATAGTTTATTTAAAAGATTTTCTTTTTCTTAGTCACAAAAAAAAAGATTTTTTTTAATATTCGAATTATACTTATATACTATATACAATTGTATTTTATAAAAAATTTGGCAACTCTATTCCAGACTTAAATTACGACCATAAAGTAATACATCCTGAAAAAGCACATAACTTTTATAACTAACAGGACATACATATATTATATGTAAGTTAGTTCTACATTATTTCTTAACAATCATCGTCAACCTCCTACATCCTCTTAAAAACATCCTTATTTATATGTTTTGTACAGACTCTACTCCAACTCTACATTGCCACTTCTATACATTCAATTCATTCAAAAAACACGCCAATTTGTAATTATTATATGGAATTGGTTTAGTACTTTTACACACACTCCCAATCCCACTCTCTTCCGACTTGACAAATTTCTTCTTATGGGACACATTTACTTTCAAAAGAATTTCCATTACCTTGAGAACAAAATGATGTAGAAGAAGGAGGGAGGTATTCCAAATGCATGTGGTAATTATAACCGCCCCATAAAATAAAATAGAAAACAAGGCCAGCCATATATCTTTACGTACTAGCATAATATCGTATAAAATGTAACAAAGCAGGATGCTAAAATGATATTGAAATACCTTTGGCTGGCTATTAATGAAAATCGATGGTTAAATGTTTTTTTCTGTTTTCATTGTCTTGGCTATTAAATGTTTAACTGTAAAGGAAACTCAATATTTTATACAAAATTCGGGATTTTCTTTTAACTGTTGAATACTGAATGTCCTGATCAGCTAATGACGTTTTTTTATACTGTGCTTTTCATTTGTTCATTACTTGCATTGTTGTTAACAATGGCAATAATAATGTGTTGAGGTGTTTCCCTTAATTGCCAAAACAATTGGAAAATAACGACTGGCGTTTTTACTTCCGTCATGTTTATTTATGGATCGTTTTAAATGGAAAGTAAAAGAGAAAAAAAAGAAGATTTATGTCACTTTTTATTTCCCGTTTAATTACTGAGGAAGATTTTGCTTTGGAAAGGCGGTTTTTTTAGAGGTACAAAGTTCACATAGTTGAGATTTATAAAAAAAAATATATTCGTATGTTTACTCGTATTTGGTTACATTAAAGATGTTATTTTTAGTTGGGCGAGTGTTCTTTTGATAATGCGTATATGTTTCAGCCTAATATCAAGATTTAAAAAAAAATAATTTCAAGTAAAAAATTCCTTAACCGTATCGAGTACTTTGAACTGAGTTTCGTAATTTTGATGATCATTTTTTAAAACTTAACAAGAGTAGCTAACAATTTTTATATTTATTTATTTATTAATAGTGTGTTGGCTTACTAGATAAGAGATCTGAGTTCAAACCTTAGGTTTGATATCTTAAACATAAAGAAATATGAATTATTTTCGTCAACTATCTCTTAGCAGTCTTCTGGCAAAATCTGTGTGAGGAACTGATTGCCATGAAGAAGCTTCTCAAGTCTGCCGTTCGAAGTCGATATTAAACTGTAGGTCCTGGTACTCATGAATAAAAATAAACACACACAATATGGGTGCTGCGAGAATCTAGGCTGACAGGGTGGTAATGGCCAATTATGTATACATGCATATCTTCTAAGTCATAAAATAAAAAGTTACTTTCTATTTTACTTGAAAATCATCTTTAAAATCTATATATTTTATTTATTTAAAAATTAAAAATGAACAAGGTTTGTCTTAAACATTCGAAGTATGTGTACTTCCGTAACTATTGTGTAATAAATATTTTTAAAATTTGGGTTGGACGTCATACACAGTTGATTACTACTCCTTAGCACTTTCCACGCATTCAATCAACAATTTTTAAATTACGCTATTGGTGGGAGTTCTTTTACTTGGAATTAAATAATTTTCTCATAAACTTCGTTGACTTAATTTTCGTACTATAAAGCTAGATTTTAATATCAACAACAACTTTTCTTGAAGTGCTTCGATGAGAGTGTTTCCTTTCTTATGGTGCACTAAAAGGCTGGTATACAGCATTTTAGTCCGCTAGTATGCCATCTATTAAATTCGGAATGTTTTATATACCACAGTAAGGAAATACTTTAAATTTATTATGGCGGACTTTACGAGCTATTGTATTCCATATACATATAAACGATTTTTTTTTTTTTTATTAAGACCAATACTCAGGGGCAAACCCCTACTCATGCAGTGCATTGTATTGGAATGTGAAAATAGATAGAGATTTTTTTTTTGTAGAAATTTGTATATTTTGCGACTTTATTTGTTGATGAAACAAGTTGCTGTAAATTTGTCCACTCAAGAGCCAGTGTTATACCTTCACCCTCGAATGATCAAACAGCAATTGCCTCATCTGTCGGTGGATGTTTAATGTTAATGGTGAGCGTCTTCAGTAGATTAGCTGTTATCTTACCAGAAGGTGGCGCTGTACTCCTGATCATTGGTTTTTTGGTGGAATGGATTAGAAATGTCAGGGGGCGGTTTCTTGCAGATGGTCTTGCTGGAGGGGGGGGGGGGGGAACCTCTTATTTTCTTTAATTTAATTTTTAATTTAAATTGTAATTTTTAGAAAACCGCAAATTTTTATTTTTATAATTTTGTCCTTCGCTGGGATCGAACCTGGGTTGTGTGAGTTTCTGTGCAAGCGCTTTACCACTATGCCACGACCCCCCTATTTGGTATAATTTTAAAGCAAAAAAATAATTAATTTAAGAAGCGCTGAATAAAAGTCCATTTAACCTTGCTGTTAGTTAAACAAAATGTCATAATGTCGAAATATATATATGATGCGACCAGTTTGTCTTTGAAGTGTTTTAATAAGTTACCTTTATTTCTGGGACTCCTTTTTGGAAGTTTACATATCATTCGCAATAGTTAACTTCAGTTTATATTCAGTGTCTGACTTGTTTACTTTGCTAAAACAATGGAAAATCGTCAATTAACAGAAACTAGTAAACGTGGAATTTGCAGCTGCTGCAAAACTAAGTGCAATAGCAAATTCACCATATGCAACAAATTTATATGTAAATAGCAACGAAAGATCATTTGCTCATCATAGTCCTAAATCCAAAATTGCTAATTTTTTACTTTATTGAATTCCATTTTATTATTTTTGGTTGAAAGTTTTTAGGAGTAATAAAATATAAAAAGACCTCAATAGCAAACGTTTTGAGTTGCACCATTTCTTAGTCAAAGTAAAAACAAAACAAAAATTGACCAAAATGGTCCAAACCTAACAGCAGGTGAAAATGAAAATACTTAAAAGACAACACATTTTGGTAAAAACTACTAAAGTAACTAAATTTCTGTACTTTTTATACGTTTTCATCAGTGGTAAAGTGCTTATTCGTAGTTAGCAACTTCTCGGATTTTGAAAAGTTAAAGATGCCAAAATGTACTGTAAAGTTGTGTTAAATTCTCTTGGATGTAATGTAGTTTGGCGACGAATTAAAGAAAAAATAACTTAAATTACATATGGGTAACTCAGTAGACTATTGTGAGGATTGTGCATTTTATTCCCACTGAAGATTCATCTGTTTTTCCCTACACCGAACATATACGAGTACTCTTCGTCACTCCACTCCATAAGTTAACATTATATTTTAATTAGTAAATACTAATATTACCTATGTTGTCATCCCAGAGACTTATATCTGTTACTTACAAAAATCACTAAATCACGGCAACTTTCGATTGGGTGTGCTGATTGAATGCCGGAAATGGAATGCGGATTCGGATTTATTTAAATTTATTCATTTTCTACGTCTTATCCTCTTTTTACACGGTTTTATTTTGTACGATTTCGAACCCGAATGGCAAAAATAAACTTTATATTTATTTTACTCATAAGTGATGCCGATATATACGGCATGTATATAATTTATGACAAACTGGTCATGTCTTTATAAAAATTTTCTAGTTAGCAGATTTATAAATTCTCTTAGAGTCCTTGAAAGTACAAAACAATTATCATTTTTCGCCTTGTAGAAAGAGGATTAGATGTAATTTGGTTGGTAAACTGAAAATATACTAAAAATTATGTATATTTTTGGACATTCTTTAAAATTTTCGCTTAATATTTGTTTTAATATCAATTGTCAGCCATCAGAAGTGTAATGAAATTTATTTGTTTAAATAGAGCGGATTTAACCTTTATCTGCTCTTTGCGTCGAAAACGACGCATAACCAGTACAATTTTTGAATTTTTATTAAAATGGCTGGCTAAAAGTTGATAAAATTTCCTGACTTTGTAGAATACATAAATGTGCACATTTAGACTTATTTTCGTATTATAAATTTTATTTTTTTGTATTGTATCTAAAAAGTTACGTTGCCTACCCTCATGCGTCGTTTTCGACACATATGAGAAATCGTATGTTTTTTGGCGGGTAACTTTGTTTTTTTACTAGTCATTGTGCTTTTTGTAGGCGATAAAGTAATTTTTGACTAATTTATGAACAAAATATATTAAATAATTAAAAAAAAGTAAATAAAATATTTGTCATGTGAAGAAGTAGGAGTTCTTCTAAATGAAAGTGAAGCTGAAAATAACTACAGTTTTTCTGATGTCAGAAAGCCTGTAATTAGTAGTGGTGTAGTCAGCCACAAGATGGCAGGATTAGAGCTTAAAAAGTTATCAATCTTCCGCCTGTTGTAACACGAATTGCATCTTCACAGGGTATTTCTAAGGTATATGCCAAAGCTAAGTATGACGAAGATTTCTTGCGAATTGGTTTCAGCTTGTTGAGAGCTTCTATGGGTGTTTTGATTTTAGCTGGCGTGTATAAGTATAGGTAAAATAATTACTCATTATACATGAATGTTGTATATATTTTTAGATCAAAAAAATGAATCAAGTGTTGATTTATTCGATGCAGAGTATAGTCGTATAATATTAAGGGCAATTACGTCGAAAAACACTTTTGAATATGCAAATGAAGTTATTCCTTTGGATGATACCATTAGCTTTCACCTCTGACAAACCAACATTTGCATTTACAGGCAATGCATGTATTGATAGAAAAAAGTATACAATTTTACAATGTACTTTACATAACTCTAGAAAAGTTGAACCCGGAGATCAAAAGGCTGCCAACAATTATGAGTTATTATAACAAGGCCATAGCCTTGTTCATAGAGACGTTCCCATTCATTTTTTCTATGAGTAATTATCAAATTTTAATTAATTTTTTTTACTTCAATATAGACTGTGTCAATATGGTCGATAAGATGCTTTCTTGCTACAGTTGCATAGCTGCATTAAATGCATTAATTATTTTCAAAAAAATTAACCCTAATTGCCAAACAACGCATAAAGTTGTAATAAGAAGATATTTTCGACGGGAACTGTGGTTATCCTTTGTATGCCAAATGGAACAGGAAGGCTACGATCAAGGTCATTTGTTAATTTTATTGGTATGCCATTTTCATCATATGCATCGAAGAAATCAAAAAGCGTTTCTCCACAAATTAAAGAAAGAGTAAGGTGTTCAATATGTTTTAAAAGGAATTCAACTTCAAAAAATAACATGCACACTACTCTTTGTTGCTTTTGTGCAAAAAGTGCATATAAAAACATATATTTATAACCAAAACGTATGTGTTAAATGCATCGATAATAATTCACTTTAATATATAATAAAACTAAAAGCAATATTTTAATATTAAACAAATATAAATACTAGCAATTTTTAGTTTTCTCATCATGTGTGTTTCTCGTTTTTCTACTAAAAACCATAAGAAATATATTGTGCGTCGAAAACGACGCCAGGGTAGACAATGTAATATTTTTTGAGGAGCAGATGAAGGTTAATTAAAAACTGAAAATTTATACTTTAATAGCAGAAATTTAATAAATCAATTAAGGAATGAATGACTGCTAAGTAAGTTAAAATTATGAATTTAGTTTCATTTAGATAAAAAAACCCTTTTATTTCTAATTAGGTACACTAGCTGTAGAATAATTTAAAATACAACCTCTTAATTTTATAAACTAAAGTAAACATGTCGCTAAATAAGACCAAATCAAATACAAACAAATTTTTGATTAAAGCTACCCTATAATTTCGGGTAATAAATCATATAATGAAAGGAAAAAATACACCACAAATAAATGATATCGCACCCCAAAATATTGTGATTCCAAAGACCTTAAAAATAATATCATTCCGTTTTTTTTTTGAAGTATTAGAAGAAATATATGAAAAAAAAATGTTTTTTCTGATAGCGCAGGACATTCATAAATAATTAACAGAGCAAAACTTAAGTCATATACTCAAGCAAATGATAAATTTTGTTGCTTGTTTTTACAATAAGTTGAACTGTTAAACTACCCAATAACAAGAATAACATCAAAAATAATTTCATGTATGATAAGTTCGTATAATATTTATGACAACCAATACGATACACAATAAGAAGATAAATTTACAGTAACTAACACACATACATTTTTACGTCTGGAGATATATTATTATGAGTAAATACATTAGAGAATTTTAAAAGAGATTGCAGGACTTATGCCACTTGTATCCTCTTGCCTTATTACTATTTTATGTCATTTTACACGTACGCATATCTTGTTTGTGATTTACGACCAAAATTAAGCGAGTAATCCCTCATTTTTCTATTGCCATTTGTGCATGACTCTTGAGTTTTAGCTCTTGGAATTGTTTCTGTTTTTGTACTCTCATCTTATCTTTAATTTTTGATAAGTTGTGTGTGTTAACAATTAAATAGAAGTGACCACTTTTTTGCCGTCATATACTTTTGTAATGTGACTGTAACAAAATATGTATTTACTTTTGATTTGGCAACCTTTAACCACTTATGCCGAGAAGAGATATCCAAATTTCCTTCAATTGTGGGGACATTATTTTGTACTTTTCACACACAAAATAAAAAAAAAAAATAAAATCGTTTCATGTTATTAAAAAAAATATTACTTACTTTGGAGTTCGTTCCCTGACCCATTTGTCCGAAAAGAAGAGGGGAAAAAAATAATCGTAATAAATAAAGACAAGTTCAATAAAGATTTATGACTTTTGCTTTTGTTTCTGGTATGGCAGTAGGTCTGGGAAATGTTACTGCACAGAAAATGTAAAGACTATTTTCCGAAAAATTACAATCAGCTGACTACAATAACTTAAATAACAAAAACAACAACAAAATTATGTTTTTGAATGGAAATTTAATTTTATTTTTTCTGAAATACTAATATTGATTTAATACATAATAACAAATTGTTATCCAAACAACTGGTGTCAGCTAGTTAGTAACAATATACTTAAAATTAAAAATTGCTGCCACCACAAAAAAAAAAAAAAAAAAAAGAAAAAAATGAGTGTTTGTTGCTTCTCTTTATAAATTGCTAAAAACATTTTTTTTAATACTTAACGTATTACTATAATGTTCTGTAAGATGACCTAAAAAAGAATTTAGAAAATGTTATGCATAACTCACTTTTAAGTTCGTCATTTAGTCAATTTTTAAAAATTTTTCGTTATTACTCAAGTTTTGTTTTTTATAATTCTCGTGTTGCAGTGTTACAAAATTCCTCCGAAACGGATTGACCGATTCTTATGAGAATTTTTTTGTACACGTCTATACAGTAGGTCTGTGAATAGAATATTTAAATAATAGAACTCGTCGAAGCCACGCCCATACAAAGAAAATATTTGTATATATGCCTATATCTTCAACATGATAACAGTAATTGTTTCAATCTGCTCAACATAGCTTCATAGTCAATACAAATTATTAGTAAGAAAATGTGCGGAATTGAATAAGTAGATATGGCGTACCTGCCTAACAAACAATAAATGCAATTATGGTGAGAAAAGGAGAATTTGATAGAATGTGGTGTGTGCGACTTTACTTCAACTAACTCAGTACAAGTGTATGTATATACACAATAAAAAAAGAAAAATATAATTCCAATATATGATTTATACAAAAAGTGTGAACTCATAATTAATGTTTGTCATGAATATGTACAGAACACAAAGAACTCTGATAAGACCATCATAGCTGGGGTCGAAGACATGTTCATTTTGGCTTGTGTTCAATTCCTTCATTGCCAAAAAAGAAATCTAAATTTTTAGTAAAATTAAAATTTGATCTAATTAAAGCATTTGTGACAAAACAAAAATACATTTAATTTATCAAACAGGAAGACTTGTGAATTTATTATTGAAAATAAAAATAATTTTTAGTAGTTTGTAACCACTTTGATCTCTTTTGAGAAGGAACGTCAGTGGGCAGTGATAGGAGCGAGAGTATCTGCTAAAGTATTGATTATCAAAATACGAGATAATTATTTTTTTTTTTTTTTTTTTTTTTTTTTTTTTTTTTAAGAACAATAATCAGGGGTAACCCCTACTCATGCAGTGTGCATTGTATTGGAATGTGAAGATGGTTGATAGAAGTTTTTTTTTTTTTTTTTTTTTTTTCATAGATTTTGTATATTTTGCGCCTTTATTTGTTGATGAAACAAGTTGCTGTCAATGTGTCCACTCAAGAGCCAGTGTTATACCTTCACCCTCAAATGATCAAACAGCAATGGCCTCATCTGTCGGTGGATGTTTACATGTGAATGGTGAGCGTCTTTAGTAGATTAGCTGTTATCTTCCCAGAAGGTGACGCTGTACTCCTGATCATTGGTTTCTGGTGGAATAGATTAGAAATGTCAGGGGGCGGTTGCTTGCAGATGATCTTGCTGGAGGGGGGGGGGAACCTCTTATTTTATTTAAATTTAATTTTTAATTTAAATTGTAATTTTAGAAAACCGCAAATATTAATTTTTTATAATTTTGTCCTTCGCTGGGATTGAACCTTGGTCGTGTGAGTTTCTGTGCAAGCGCTCTACCAGTATGCCACGATTGATTTGTCTGGGATAATGCTTGTATTGTGTAAAAATTGTCGAAGCACTTGAAGAGTTGCATAGGCAATGGGGGGCAGATATAAAAATAATTTTTTATTCATTATTTCTATTCACAAGCAAAGGTAGTAAAATTGATTACTTGGCGGCAAAAGATGGAATAATGATTATGGACGTCTCATTTAGATATTTTTTATTCTGATTTGCAGGAAATTATTTATTTAACAGATATATAAAAATATAACTAAAAACAATAAGGATAGAGTCAAATACATAAACGTTTTTAAAAAACTAAGGCATCTGAAAAATATAATTGATCCAATGAACAATACATGGATTGCTACGCCCAGAATATTACCTACTTAGGATCCTTTTATTTTTTAATATTTTCACAAACTTTTTAAGTCATAGGCAACATTATGTGGTGCGCACGTGGTGATGGCAAATATCCCAAATGTCAATTTAAAATCATGATCTCGTTATTGTTCAAAGTTTTCATACACTACTAAATAGCAACACAAAACTAATAGAAGTCACATTCTCATATTAATTCCGATCTTTTCGTTAATTCAAATATAGTAAGTAGTTATGAAGAACTAAATCGTACGCCCTTAGTGCTAATTTACCGTCTACCACTGTTTATGTATAATGATACCAGAGTCTGATAATATCAATATTGAAAAGAATAACATACTTATATATATTTATTATTTATACAATAAGCTTGTGTACTCGTATTTACATTTTAGCCTTAAGCTTTACAAAAATTCCAACATTAAATTAAAAATCTACCCCTTACTACTACTACTACGACTTTATATGCGTAAAAACTTCTATGGGACAGGGAAATCAACTACAAATATGTCCCCACATGCAAAACTAAAAAAAAAAAATAAATACTTGTGCGATAGAAAAAATCTATTCCATGTTAGTTGGGTGGGTTTTATTTTATTGTTGCAGTAGTTTTTTTCATTATGTGACATGTGTCTCTCGTTATATTTATGACTAACACTTGACTTTTAGTGACTTTCACTCACAATTTATTTTTATTTTGCGAGTAGAAATAAATATTTATGATGGGTTTGTTTTACATCTACCATTAGCCCACAATGTAACCTTTCTTAGATATTTATTTCTTTTGCTTTTTTCTACCAAATATTTAAATTATTTATTCATATTTGACTTTATTAATGATTTCTATATGTGTTATGTGTGCGTTATCATTTCCCAATAGACCATAAATCTTGTTGCTCTTGTTTTGCCAGATTTTGATCGATAACATCGTGTCAATTGATTAAATGTGTGTTTTATGATCTATTAATATGCTTTAGTATGATGAAAATGCATAATATTTTATGTATGTACATATGTATGTATTTTAACAAAAATAAAAGTTTTCAATTCATAAATAAAATAAATGCGCAGTTGTAAGAGTACTTAACAAACAATTTTGTTAATAATTTAAAAATATTGTAATTTTCATAACTTTCTCATCTTTATTAGAATTGAGAATTAAGATTTACTTCAAGATTCTAAATAAATACGAATATTTTCCCGGTTAATTAAATATAATCCGCTTCCTCCAAAATTGTATATATTTTGTATTATTTTTCTAAAGAGCTCTGTAAAAACAATTAACGTTTCTTGTCTTTTTATTTATTGATGAATTGAAATGAAATTCTTTAAAATTGTTTTATCTTAAAAACGCCTTAATTAGATCAGATAATAAATTCTATTCTATTCTATATTAGTAATTACAATAACAATATTTCAAAAAAAATGTAAGTACATGGTATTCTATAGAGCCAATCCTCTTATCTGCAGTTATAAATTTGATACTTATAATATTGAAAAAGTCGATACATTTCTTGATCTTGGTGTGCTACTCGATCCAAAACTAACTTTTAACCCACACATTTCACAAATTGTAAATAAGGAAAAAGGTGTATTGGGATTTATTAAACGCTGGGGAAAGGAGTTCAGAGATCCATATGTATTAAAGCAGCTGTTCACCTCATTGGTTAGACCAATACTTGAGTATGCTTCTATAGTTTGGGATCCTCAATACGAAATTCATATAAATAAAATTGAATCTGTACAAAAACAGTTTCTTCTTTTTTGCCTCAGAAATCTTCAATGGAATCCGAATAGAGTTTTACCATCTTACGAAAGCCGTCTAGCACTTATCAAACTTCCTACTCTCAAAAGCAGAAGAACTTGTTTCAACATTTCCTTCATTAATAATTTGATATGCGGAGTTATTGATTCTGAGACTTTACTTATGCAGCTGGAATTTATTATTCCTACTCGACCAACTAGATATTATGTTCCTCTTAAACTGCAATTCTTTCGATCTAATTACGCCAATTTCGATCCTGTTCGGAGAATGTGTGCAGAATTCAACAGTTATTTTTTCCTTATTGATTACTCCTTAAACTTTAAGGCACTTAAAAATAGAATAACGAACTTTTTAAATAACTGAATTAATTAATTTTCTTTTTTTTTATATTTTGAATAATAAGAATAATCCAGATAGCCTGTAAGAATTTTTGTATTTCATTGGCTGAAATAAATAAATAAATAAATAAATATTAAGAATTTAGATTGTTTTGTTGCAATGATTTTTCAAAGTAAAAGACCAAAGACCATCTACAAAGAATCCGATCCCCGACATTTCACTCTATTCCACCTTAACCAATGTCAACCAACAACGAATGATCAGGAGAAAAGCGCCACCTATTGGGAAGTAGCAGATAATAGCTGAACCTACTTAGCGAAGGCACTCACCACACAAACAACACTCAACGATGAGGCAATTGCTGTTGAACATTCAAGGGAGTATGTATAAGAAAAATATATGTATATGTACTGTCCTTTCCAAAAAATTTTATTACAATGCACAGCATTTATTAGTATTGGTCTCAAATAAATAAAAAAAAGTAGAAAATGACATCCGTAAAGGAATTATATTGCAGCCGAACTGAACATGGTTTCGACTCCAACTACGAAAGTCTCATCAGAATTCTTTGCGTTCTGTACAAATTTATGACAAACTCACACTATTTATAGAAATCATTGGAATTTTATTTTAGTCGAAAACTTACTAAGCACATCACATTTTTCTTATAATCTCCTTTTTATCTTCATAACTGCATTTCTTGTTTGTAATTGTCGTCCCTTTTGGATGAATAGATTTACAACATCCGACATCGATGATATTTACGACCATAGCGGTGGTGGCTAGAGAGCATCACATGAGGCATGCTTATATGGCTATATAGTCTGGAGACCGGAAATCGAATATTCTTTGAAATATTTTTGGTCATATTATTCATAATAATGGTCATTGTACATAGTGACTAAGTTTGTCATTCCTATACGTGGAAATTCTTACTCAAACGTAGAAGGTATTTAATTTTTTCGATTCTCTGACTAGTTGTCAAATACTCGTAGAAGGTATGGAAAGTTTTATTAACATCAGTCTATACCGGCTGATAAACTTACCAATTTTTTGTCCCATATACTAACGAGTTGCTAACTTTTCTTATACATACTCGTAAAAATTAAAACTTTCGACCGATACCATAATCGGTTAGTTGTTGGAAAAACTTCAGCCTAAGGTAGAAAAATATTTCCTATTTTAAATTTTGATTTGATCCTATCCTAACTGTTCTTTGTATAGGCTGTTTCCAGCTTTTCTGTATATCTTTAACTATTTGCTGTATATCAATCAGTTCTTAGTGTTGTTAAAGCCTTTTTCTTTTATATCATATTTTAACTGCTATGAGTTCAATACAACTCTTGAAAATCTGATATTCTCGATAAATAATTTTCATTGAGTTTAACATTAAAAAAGAAAGAAATTAAAAAGAAAGTATTTATTGAAAAGAATCAATAAACGTGCCATGGTAAACAAATAGCGAAATTAGGACTCTGCCAAGCAATAGATTTCAAAATGCAATTAAAATAAAAAAAATGCTCAAAATCATTACCATCTCCCATCATCTCAACATTCACAAAAAATAAAAATTTTGTATTAAAATTCATACGATGTTGCAGGCCACTTCTTAACAAGACAGAAAAAGTTTTATAAAAACTTAAAGAACGAACAAAAGAAAACTTTAAGAAACATATGCGTTCTGAAATGCTTAATTAATCCGAAAGAAAAAGAAATTTATTTTATGCTGTTGATGGTTCATTTACTGTCTGAAAGACTTTCCAAAATAAAGAAAAATCTTTAATTGCATGTTATTCACACATAAAAAAGGGACAACATTCGCATATTTGTATTGTACATGCTGCCTTAAATAATGATCCTTGAACTTCTGGCTATAGAGGACATTTTGTTGTTGTATTTATATATAGAATTAATCGATAATAAAGAAAACACATCATTATCGGGGAATTGTTTTTCTCAGAGCACATACTTATATAGACATAAATATTCTGGTGTAAATAAGCATAGTAAATACATACCCGTACATATGTAAGTAAAAGGGAGTGTGTATGGTATGTTTGTGAACAAAAGGTGTTTGCCAACTGATAAATATTTCATGTCACATGCTTATGTTTATTTTTAAGCTTCCTTTCATGTGCTTAATTGCTTTTTTTTCCTATTTTCTGCTCTTAAAGGAAACTATGCCAGTTCAACTGATTGCCTGTCTATTGGCAATATTTCCCATAAGCTAAAACATATTACTGACCCCTTCGAAGAGAAATCGTACTCTTTAATTTTGTGGGCTTAAGTGAAAATCATGTTTGATGAAACTTTCACTATTTTCACTGTTTTCGCTATTTTTTTTTTCAATTTTTATGTCGTGTCAGCTCTAATGAGCTGGAGCTTGAGTGAATCCATTATCTTGTTTTTGTATAGGATACTTTGGTAGGTTTTTATATTCAATGCTCATTTAGTTTTATTTACAATTAAGTGGTACTTTTATTATGTGTCACATTGAATAGACAGACGTATTATTATTCTATTCCATTAAGTGGGTTTTATTGCGATTGAATACATTTCATCAACTGGTTTAATTGAAATTAAGTTGGTATTTTAGTTTTTTTTTTGCGTACAAAAAAATTTTCAAAATAGTTTTCTTAAAGGTTTTTTCTTTAATGATTTTGGTCTTTACTTTTTCATTTTAGTGGATATTCTAAAATAAATAAAAAATTTATTAAAATATAAAGGAGATTATTTGAAAAATCACTTACATGATGCGTTGCGTTATTTCTGTATGATTTGTTTTAGTTACAAAAACAATTTTTATTTAAAAACTCAACACATCACCTAACTGATTCAAAAAATAACCCCTAAGAGTTAGAAAAAAGAAAAGAAAGAATACGCTCTTACCAAAAGCTCGAGAAGTTGCTAAAAACTAAACTTGTATAGCTCGTCAGTACTAGACGAAAAAAAAAAGACGTTAACGTCGGTATTCAGATAGTTTTAGGTTTTATTTTAAAACTGAGACGTATTCTTAAGAATTTTAAAGTATTAAAACCTATGAATTTTCATTAGAATGACGCCACGGCATTTATTGAATCATGATTCTAATTTACACAAGTGGATAAAAATTAGCGACTAATTAGGATTAAGTTGCGGTAACGATAAGAAAGCTTAATCGTCCCAATTAATAAAACATGACAACCGAACTGTGGTTGTTACCAGTAATTTAAAAGATAAACTTTTTATGAATTTTTTTTATATACTTGTAGGGACATAAATATTATAATTACCTTAAACATATCCATTAGAATAGTAAAATTTTAAATATCCTTTTATTATCACATGTTTTTGAAAGGTAAAGCGTTAGTCAGTTATGGGAATTTGAAATTGTGTTAACTGTAACCAGGGAGTGGTCAGATAAAGAAAACCGTATCGCAGTTATAGCACTTTTCAAGTATGGAAAGAAAAAAATGATATTTTCAAAACGCTCCGCCCGCTCGGCATTTAGACGCACGTTCGTTTACAGCTGCATACAATTGTTCGATAATCCCGGAGATGTCAAAGATCGCCCCCGGTCAGGCCCACACGTAACGTACGAACACAGCTAGTAATCAAAGCCGTCAAAACAATATTTCAACGAAATCGTCTCCGGAAACAGAAAATCATGACCCGTAAAATAAAAAAAACACACAAAAGTCCATGAGTCGTATTATTAAGATAGACTTGGATCTTGGAGCTTTCAAACTGCGTACAGAACATTTGTTGACTGCAGCTTTAAAAAAATAGGATAGAAAAATGCAAACGTCTTTTGCTGAAGTTCGCTGATAATTTGCATAGAAAAATCATCTTTACGGATGAACAAATTTTTACCGTACAGAAAAACTACCAAAAAAAAAAGAACTAATAATAATAGGGTTTACGCCCGGTCATCTAAAGAAGCGATAGAACTCATTCCGCGGGTCAAAAAGCTGCAGTCATAATTTTGTGGTGTATCTCTTACGATGGGCTGGCTGACTTTCATATCTGTGAACAAGGGGTCAAAATAACAGCCAAAGTTTACCAAGAAACCGTTTTGGAAACAGTTGTGAAGCCGCTTAACAATTCCCTGCTCCAAAATCAGCCTTAGACTTTCCAACAAGATACTGCATAATATTAATTCTCTTAAAACAGCTCTGGTTCGGGCTTTAGCCAATTTTCTAATGGATAAGGTCCGTGCAGCTGTTGGCCACTTAAGGCGTGTGTGAAGGCCAAGGGCAGACATTTTGAATAAAACTAAGATTTTTCTATAGAAAAATTGATATATTGTATATATCAATAAATATATAAAAAAAAATTTGTTCCAAAACTATTTATTAGTTTTTGTTTTATAGCCCAACATATTAGTAGTAATTTATGTCCCTACTAAGTATACCCTTTATACGATTATAGTACCACTTCTTTCGCTTTGACTGTGAAAGGTGACCCGACAGGAAAAAGATAAAATTGCATCAAAGAGCAATGGTTTTAAAATGTTCAAAGGGTCTAATTATCGATCACATAAATCTGAAACCGTAGATAAAGAATTTTTTTGATTTTAGAGTGAAATATTCTACTCCACGAGCAAACATATACTGGACAACGAACCAATGTAAAAAACACTAATCGAGGAGAGTGTGTAGAAAACCGGAAGAAAGGGAAAATATGTATATAAAAGCCGTGTAAACATACCATAAAATAGAGTTTAACGAGTAAATATAAATGAATAAATAAATTTATTTTATTGTTTATTTTTTTTTAACCGAAAAATATATAAATTATTTGCAAAAAACCCTAAAGCAGTAACTGTAACTAAAAAAATTCAATTTCAAATTCTCCAAAATTTCACATACACACCTAAACACATTCATATTAAGATTTAACCCCTACTGTGGTGGCCATATATTTCGACGTAACAGTTAAAATTCTAAAAAAAATCATAATTTTTATAATTTCCCTAAATATACGAGTATGTATTCTTGATTGTACAATGCGCTTTAAGGTGTTTCATTTTAAATGGTGGTTAAATAGTTAGGCTGGCAGTGTTTCATAAAGAGAATAGTTTTTGTTGCTAAATACATGGCCATCACTGTACACTTGTGCAGATATGGTTGATTTTTTTTCTACAGTTATAAAGGTTAATCCTTCCGTTAAATAACTTTTATAAACATTTCACGTATAATTTGCCGAAAGGTAATAAACTAAGGTAAAGCATGTGTGTATGTGTTTCAATGTACTTGTAAGTCTATAACTAACTATTCATTGAACTCTTAAGAACCTCTTTTATTGTTGATCCTCATATTCCACTTAAAATTATCGAATCGTTCTTTTATTTAGTTTCATTTATCCGTCATATGTATATATGCAGTTCTTTTCACAAACTTTGACCCCAATAATTTAGGGGAGAAAAAAGCAAAACAAAATTACCTTCATTGAGGTAAGGTAGGTGGGGTTTTGTTGTGAGATGAGTCCTGTTTTTCTGTTGCAAAAATTATTTACTTTTGTATGAGTACAGACAATAATCTACTCTTTAACAAGCTTTTCTTGTTTTTATTTTCCAAATATATTTTTATGGACTCAGTTGTTTTGGTATTTTTTGTATTATTAATAATAAAACATACTTAGTAAAGCTTATCAGTAGTTTAAGTGATTTTGTTATTTGATGTTTATTCGTATCTTTAATTTTCTTATTTTATTGCAAAGAGTGAAGAAGTTTAAAACAACCTGCTGTATTATGAAGAATATCAGCAATAAGTGTATTGTTTCAAACGCTAGAACAACGTTCAAATATAAGTAATTGAGCATAGTTTTGGAAGGTGCCCCATCCAATTTAATTTTTTTTTTTTAAGTATAAATTTATGATTACATACATACATACATACTTGCCTTTAAAACCCTGCGTCAGGATTACGACCTAGTTTCTCGCAGCACTCATGTTGTGTGTGTTAATTTTTTTATCGACTCCGAACGACAGACTTGAGAAGCTTGTTCATGACAATCAGTTACTCTGCTAAGAGATAGTCGCCGAAAGAAATATATTTTTTTTAATATTTCTTTGCTTCAGGATGCTTGAGCCGGGGCTTGAACCGGAGCTCTCGTCTTAGTAAGCGAACAAACTTACCACTAGACCAATGGAATTTATGATTTAATATTTAACTCATATGCATACGTATGTAATTTCAACAAGGTAAATATTTCAGGAAATCAATCCGCCAAGTAAAATAAACAAGGGTGGATCAATTTTTTTAATACGGTTGAATCTTGATTATCTGGGTCACACGAATAATCGCAAAACACTGTTAATAATACACGAAATTGAAGTCAATTTTTTTATATTGAGACCAATACTCAGGGGTTAACCCGTACTAATGCTGTGCATTGTATTGAAATTTTTGTTGAAAGGACAGAACATATATTTTTCCTTATATTAATAAATACCTTTGGAATGAGACAAATTGCTGTGAATTGATCATTCAAAGGCCAGTGTTATACCTTCAGCCTTAAATGACCAACAGCAATTTCCCCATCGTTGCATGTTTATTGTGGTGAGTGCCTTCGCTAAGTCCCAGCAGAAAATTTTTAAGATTTGGAAGCAATAAATAAAATTGTTAGCAATATTGGAAGCATTATATTCATAAAAATAAAATTGGTTTATAGAGTGTTTATTTGAAATATTTCTATGGAGTAATTGTCAAAAAAACAATTAATAAAACTCTTTTATTTTTTATGAATACGGGCATAAAGCTTTAAAATATGCTACAAGATAAGGTATTATTTTTGATTTTTGTGTACTATTGGCTTACTGGTTGCAATAAATTTGCATTTCATCTAAAAATCATGCATTATTGATGTAATTGTTTACAATTTCTCCCTTATAAAATAGTTTGCTGCTAAGCACTATTATCTGCTGGAGTAGGTTTTAAATTATAATTTTGAAAAAACCTCAAACTAATTTTTTTATTTTTCACCTTAGCTGGGATTCGAATCTGGGCCGTTTGAGTTTATGTGCGAGCGATCTAACCACTATACCACGCACCCTCCCATTATATTAAGTTCAGTTATGCATATATGCTCCATATATGTATGTAGAAAACTCTTAAATTTTTTTTGCAGAAGTCTGCACTATAGCCTACTTGCATTAAGTTAAACTTTTGTTTCTATATAATCGTGTGTGTAAATCAGATTTGTCCTTTTAAAGCAAAAACTTTTATTAATTTTGAATTTTTAATTAAAATTATCATAAAATCAGTAAATACTTAATATTGTTTAATTGTTTTCTAAATGAATTGTTATTTTTATAATATCAAGCTCATTTAAAGTAAACAGTGTTTAGTATCCCACTACACTGCATGTACATATCACAAAGATTATTTTTAGCTAAGTGTCAAATTAATGTATTTTTTGTTTGTTTTTTTTTTTATTACAGACCCTAAAAAACATACTCGTACATGAGTTTTGACCAATTTGTTCAGCAAACTCACTTGTCTTCGTCATTACATCAAATCCTGTCATTATCCTTAATAAAACAAACAACAGTTAAGAGTTTTTTTATACGGTAAGTACGAGTATACGTTTGTTTGGTCATTTCATTTATTTAAAAGATAATGTCATGTTCACTCTGACATTTGTGGTGGTGCGTGACACTTCCACCACTGATTGACAATAATGTTTTTTATTACTTTATTTTTTTGTATATGAATTTTGTATCGTGTTTCATTTATTTGTTTGTTTTTTTCTTTGGCTGATATGTGTGTTGGCAAATATTTTTTTTTTTTTGTAGCAAAACTAGAAAACGTAAAGGGAGTGATGAAAAATGACCAAAAGTCTTAAAAATAGAGATAAGGGATGTATATGGGAAAAGTTAAACTTGTTAATGAAATAGTTGCACATACATATGTTTGTGCGTACAATTGGCATTTTTATCATTTTTTATTGATAATTTGTTGGACACTTGTCAATGGGCTTGTGGATGGGAAAAGAGAGCGATGCCTTTGCTGATAAAAAAGGGCACATTTCGTAATTGTTGTATAACAACTTGATGATTAATTGATTTTTACTTATCACAATACACTTTTTATTCACTTTTTAATCGCAAGTAGAAAAAAATAGAAAGTCAAAGTATTGATTACTGAATTAAATGATACATGGTTCACCAGAATAGTTTTCAAAATAATTATAAGTACCAGGTTCCCAGTAGATTTCTTGAGAACCAAATTGTTTAAACTAGATTTCTATACATACTATATGAGAACCACTTAGTACTTTCAAACTAAGTTAAAAAAACATAAACAAACCATTAGCTGAGAATTCAAAGCATTTGTTTACGATTGTTCTAAACTCGCAGACAAATGCTTTACTACTCTGACGACATTGTAGGTCTTTATTTCAGATGTGAAAGGGCAAACTTTAAAAGCTTTTAGGTTGAAGATTAATATATTGGACTTTGCATTATAGACTTTTTTAATCTAAATTATTTTTATAAAGATAAGAAAGCATCTTTATAAATCTCATTTCTTTAAGATAATTTTCAATTAATATAAAAAAAAAATTGATTATAAAGTGATTTGCATTTCGAGACAGAAAAAATTTAGGAACTGTTGGATTCACAGGAAAAAACTTCTTCTTTAAAGCTTTTAAAAGCGATATACAGTTGTACCGTGTTTATCTGTATTTTCTCTAAATTGTATTATACCGCTATCAATCGTACATCTATTATCCGTGCAAAAAATTTGGCGATTTTTATGTGTTCAAATTTGCGAATTGCTGTATTTAACCTCAGCGTACATTTTCCATATTAAAAATGAAATTTGGTCTTTTAATACATAAATCTTACTTAAAATATGTATCTTGTAGTTTTGTGAGACTTCTGTTAACCATGGTTTTCGATTATACATATTGAGCTCGGTTCAATTCGAGTCGGTTAATCAGCGTTAAACTACACCTTTGTTCCAGTTTCCAAAGTTGAGTTATACTTTTCAGCAGAATTTAAAGGGTTAAGAAATAATGACAGCTTGAATGACATATTAAAATGTTAATCGATTTCTATACCCACCGCAAAAGTTAATGAAAGCAACAATATTCAGGCTTAATAAACAATAAATAATGACGGTTCGAAGATCAACTCTCATATCATGTAAGTTTAGATTTAATGAAGCAGTTAACAGGTGCAGTCACTCATGCTTTTCAGGAGGCAATTAACCTGTGACTGTACTGAAAATCTTATCAGTGGCTATGTCGGGTATAACACTTACAGCGAAAAAGATATTCACTAAACTTACATATACAATGTATATGTAAGTCTTTTGCACTGGACACTTTTTGTGTGATACTCGTACCTTCACAGTATTTTTTTATTTGCACTACAACTTTATTTGTTTAAATCTTCTTGAAACAAGTTTTTGTCATGGGCAAAATTTAGGTGCTGGTAGCTGTGGAGTCACATTGGTACAAAAAACTTTTGTTGAAAATACAATAGAATCTCAAAAAAGTTAACCAAAATGTTCCACGGGTAGGTAACTTTTATCAACTATTAACTTTTCTAAGCCTTTTTCAAAATGGAGAAAAAACTTAATTAACAGTCCCGAATTTTTTCGATATAGTACAGGACGTGATAATGAGATCCATTCCATTTGGGAACAGGATTCAACACATATTTTAGTTCTTTTAAAATCCAAAACGAAAAAAAATTTTGGATTGAGATTTCAAGACACAATAAATGTTAATTCCGTTTAGAAAATAAACAATGATTTTATGTCTAAAAAATTTTTTGTCAGTTACCTTTTTAGAACTTGATTAATTCTAAAATAAGTACTGTTAACTTATCCATAGTCATAAAATTTTTTTTATGGGCCCCCAAAAATTTGGGGCCTCGGTGTCATTTTGCAAAAAAGGCATCATTTTCCCAGGCTCATTTCTTGCAAACCATGCGAAAAAAAAAAATAAAAAAAACTTTATCTTCAAAACCAAAATCCCAAAAAACTTTAAAAAATGCCATCTTTTTTTTTAAATTTTTTCCTCTGTTTAGAGCCATAGGTAGCAAAAAAACAATGAACTACAGAAATTTACCTCATAAACAACCTCAACAACAACCCCATCTCAATAAACAACTTTCTCAAACATATGAACTTCCTAGAAACGATTCTTAACTCCGTTCAGGTAGTGCATAGGTTTGCAAGATATGAGCAAAAATGACAACGAGTCCCCAAATGTATTGGCGTCCATAAAAAAATATTCGTGACTTCGGTCAAAACTGGGAGACACAGGTCTTCTTTTTTATCTTCTATCACGTAGTGGTGTCCGTATATGGTTTTTTTCGTGTTGCATTGTGTTTCTCCTTGTAATGTACTTGCGGTTGTAGGCTAGCTGACATTAACCTTTGATTTTAAATAACCCCATAAGAAAAAATCGTATGGTGTTAAATCAGTGATCTAAAGCGTTAAATCACATCATCTAAATGAAAGAGTACACAATTAGAAAATGTCTCATGCAATAATTGAATTGTTCCATTGGCAGTATGGCATGTGACATAACGTTCTAATTTTACTGACTTTAAAATCTTAGCTGTCAAACTGTTCTTTTTTCAGGGTTTCGAACAACTTACTGCAAAAATTGTGGCAAATTCAAATATTATGTTAATTTTGGGACACTCTTTGGTAACTTTTCTTTTCTTATAGATATTAAGGTTTATTTAATATTTATTTTTGTCTTTATCACTCGCAACGGGCATAAAGTTACATTTCTTTAAGTACAGTTTTTAAACGGTATCAAATATTATATTCTTTGGCCTATCTTCCTAATATTGGCTATTGGTTCTATCGATTTTAATCTACTTGAAACACTATTGTACAACAAACTGTGTCTCATACTTAATTTATCAATAGTTGTGATTACAGTAATTGCCAGGAAGGTATTTTATTTTATACGTTTATAAGATTACTGGCACAATTTGTCTTGTGTTTTGATCTGTTGTAACTTTGCTACAACAAACAATTATTTTGGCGGCCTAAAATAATTGTCTGTGAATATCTCATACTCATCTCTCTTGCAGAAGTGATTTTTAACCAAGTCAAATATCTATTTAAACTACTCCATCTTATTTCCTATAACAATATAGAACAATGCACTGCCGTTTTATTCAATTTTATATTTTGAATTTTTGGTATACTTATATTCCGTTTTAACTGCCCTTTGCAGAAAATGATTTTGTTAGTTTTTGTTACATTTATTCACTATAAGTTTTGATTTTTTGTATTACAATATATTGTTAACTCGTTAAGTAAGCCTTAACAATTCTTAATGAATGATTTTTTATATAATTTTATATTAATACGTATAATTTAATATCGTTATATGGTTTTTTGCAAAGTTTATAGATCATATCTTGCATTTTTCAAAATTTGCATAATAAATCATTATTTATTTGATTCATTCATATGGAAAATATTTCATGAGGCACCATTTATTAGAGGCCAACAAATTGACTTTCAATAAATAAAATTGAATTTAAATGAATATTTTTTTAAAACAATTGGCAATAAATAACAATTTATGGTATTGAGCATAAATTGGGATGAAAAACTAAAACAAAATTTTCAAATTTTAATTTAAAGTAGGAATACAGAAAGAAAATACTGTAAAACAAAAAAAAAAAAAAAAAAAAAAAAAAGCATATTTTAAGAAAAGAAAAGAGGAAAAAGAATTGAACTGACCACAACCTCCAACACTCTACTAAAATAAAGGATACAAAGGAGAAGAATATAAAACATTTATACTTATATTCGTGCAGTATCCTTTTAACATATCCATACATACGTGTAATCGTAATGTGGCAACTACATCTGCTCATATACTATATAGTAAATATATGTACATATGTAAGTGTGTCTAAAAAGACTCGTTGGTTGCATTGTTATTGTTATATAAGAAACAATTTCAAATTCATATTTGAAAAGTTACGACACCCCAGGGATAAAACAACTACAACAACTATACATGTACCAGTACGAAAAAAAGTCCAATACTCCTATAAAGAACCAAAAATAATAACAAAACCAACAAAAAATATAAAAAAAATTACATAAAATATCGAATAAGTCAATGGTCATTTAAAAACACGTACTACAATACTCGTACATTTGGAATTTGTTATAGATTTCCATTGAAGTATAGAAAAATATAAAAACAGCACTTCTAATAACAATATTATGTGCCACCAAACAATCAACTTACCACCCTTAACTACTCCTCCCACCAAACCAAGCAAACCACATGCATATATAGTTGGCTAACGTTTGACCAGTAACCAGAAATGTATTGATGTTATTAGAAATTCAATGTATTTCTGTTTTCTTTTTTTATTTTAACAGTAACAACAAAATAAAGAGTAAAATTTTGGTTCGATTTTTAAGTGAAAAAATAAAAAAAAAAAATTGAACAGGCAATCGCAAACTTTTGAAAATTTAAATCTTTATTTAAGCTATATTTCCACCAACTAAGTTATCATCTGATTATAACAGATTATAACAGTTACAACTCAGGCGGCAATAATTTTTAAAGTAGAAAATGTTCCATTTTGAAGTGAGCTCGGGCAAAAACAATAAAAATTAAATTAAACTTGTAATTATGTAAATTAAATAAAATAGTCTAACTGAGTGCGCTTCTGATATAAAACTCAGATGCGAGCTTAAGTGGTGTAAATGTAGCTTTAGTAAGATAAGTTAGCAGTAAAACTTTTTAAATGCTATATTTTAGCAACTGGCAAAGTAATAAAGTATAGCCAGCTTCTTCATGTACATAAAAAAACACACACTGATATGATGAATAAAAATGTCTTAAAACCAAGCGAGATGTCACCGCAGCCTTTAATTATATTGAACGGGAGTCTGCAAAGTCCATGTTGTTGACGAGTAGGGATGTTGAACGTATCGGCTACCAGGTTGCAGCCAGCAACTATACATTCGATGTGGTCAAGAAGTTCTACCTTATCATAGCCCTTACCAGCAAGAATGATGTCAGTCCACTCATCAAACGAAGAATCACATTGGCCTAAAGGTGTTTCTACGGTCATGGTAGGCCGATTAGTAATAGAGATCTCTTCCGTGCGACGAAATTAACACTCTACAATTTTCTTATTCTTACGGTGCTTCTCTATGGTGTAGAAGCATGTCTTGTGCCGATGCAGCGGTCCTGGGAGTGTTCGAAGGAAAAGTTCTTTGTAAGATTTTTGGTCCTCTAAGGTATGGCGATGAGTTTCGCATTAATACGAACCATGAGCTGTATGAGCTCCTTGGCGATGTGGACGTTGTTCAGCGCATTATACATCCAGCGGCTACGCCGTCTCGGCCATACTGTTCGGTTGGATGAATCCGCTCCAGCGAGAAAAGTTTTCGATGCCGAAACGTATTAACGGATTGTTATGGCCATCTAAATAAGTAAGTTAGAATAAAAATCTTGTAAAATATTTTACATTCATTTCAAACATGTGTGTTTCTAAATTTCGGACAAGCATGAGTGTTTTTTGTTTTAATATTTGCTTAAATACAGTTGTATGTATACTTCGCGTATTCTTCGATTAGAACACACTTCAACATTACACAAGTTCGCGTGTAACTATATTCTACTTTCCTAAACTTGTACATATACAGCTAGAAAAAAGTATAATTGGACCAAAACGGCAACTCTGTTATAAGGTATTTAAACCATTAAAGAGAGAGCTCTGTAGGTATTTCATCGGCACTTATCCTTTCTTAAACAAGTTCTGTTTTAGCTGTGAATCGCAAATGAAAATTCGGGCAATTAAATTTCTTACAGTTAAGCTACGTTCACAAAATAAAAAAAACGTAACCACTATTTTATGGAAATATTTTATGTAAAATTTCGTTTTATGTAGACGTTTCTTAAAAAGTTCTTTAAAATCAGATAAAAGATTAATAAATTTGCAGCAACAAATACGAGTAACAAACCAAGTAAATGTTTCAATAAAATAGTGGTTACGTTTTTTTTTTAATGAAATATTAGCTAAATGTGCACATATCATTAATTAATGTAACAACCAGCAGACACTGGTTTTCTTGGTATACACAGCGTTCTCAAAATAGTTGATAATTATTATTGATGATAAATATCTAGCATTCTAGCAACATTTACGCTTCACATCTTTCTCAATTTTTCTCCATGATTATATGGATTTATTGAGTGAGGCCAGAGAGCAAGATGCAGTTTCAGTATAAAAACTATGAAGTCTTCGACATTGTCTCCATAAACCGCAATAATTCTTTTAGCAACTTTCGACGCATTCCTATATTTTCTATATGTTTTAAAAAGCGAGAATGTTCCGTTAATATTCCGAATTTGTTTTAATGTTTTCCAACCAGATACGAGGGAGGTCTGTACAATATTTTGCTCAAAAAAATATGTATTTATTCATAAACATCTATTCCTCTATCAGTAATTTTTCAAATTCTCAAAGCAGTTCTGATATGCACTTTTTGAGTTCTCTCAGCGAATCGGATTTTTTCTCTACAATCGTCTCAAAACGCCGTCCTTAAACGGGTCTTTTCAATTTCGGGAACAGAAGAAAGTCTCAGAGTGCCAATTTTGGTACTTAATTACCGTATTATTTTTGGCCAAAAAATTTTGTAGAAGCAATAACGACTGAGCAAGCAGGTGCATTATGTTCATGCAAAAGCAAAAAAATCCAGACTTTTTTGACGTATAGCTTATCACAAGCGGCGCATAACTTCAAGATTATACTCTTTATTAACTGTACTATCATCGGTTTTTAATGTGATGGACCTTCCAGGATGAGCGTCGTCATTCACATCTTTCAGACTTTACATTTGAGAGAAAATTTTTTAAAATAAACTATGGAATATGTCCGACTGATTATGAAGTTGCTATTTTTATTTATAACTTATTTTTACTTATTGAAGTATTATTTTTTGTTTTCCTTTTTTTTAATTAAAGCATCTGTTTATTATATGTTGTTTCACACAGACATATAAATGTCATTAGTTTTATGCACATGAAATGTTTGATGTATGTAGATGACACGACACGTACTAATTTCATATGTAAAAATTTGACATCCCATATGACACACACCTACCTCTCTTAAGCATTTTTCTGGCTCAAAATACAATCATCATATGTCACTGTCAATATTTCAATCGCTTTTGAGCACTAAATATTTTTCCACATCATCCAATTCCCGAACAAGCAGCTATATCTGACTATTATGTCTCTCACAAACAAACTCAACTAAGAGACAAGTGTACCAACGAGTGCACGTAGCCCGATATATTTCAAAATTCACCCTTTCTATTGTACAGACCTCGTATATTGCATTTAAGAGCTACCTACCGGCAATTTGTAAATGGACTTTTCGAAAACCCCATAAATTACCATTTAATAAATAATTAAGTTTTTCGATTCTGTACTCCGACCAATGGTTAATTTGCAATTTTATTGTAGAAAATTTTGTTTAATTCTTTATTATGTTAAGGATAGAGAACCACTGATATTTATATGCAATCGCCATGACAAGAAACGCAATGAATGCGAGTGGTACTTTTATTTTCTTTACTTTTCTTTCCTCATTTTTTTTAATAAACCATTTATATGCGAAACACATAGAATTGCTGGTTCCTATTTCAAACCTTTACTTATCCACACAAGTGTGTTTTACCATAAGCTCAGCAACAAGGATAATTCTTAACTCAAGTGTTTTTTTTTTCTTCTTGCTGTTAAAAAGTAATTTCTGTAGAAAATTTTTTTTTATCTCGTTTTTTTCTCCTTTCTCAGTTTGTTACCAGCAGCTGACCATTCAAAAGTTTAAATTTATTTATTATTTAAGTTCGAAAGTATAAAATAAAAAAGAAAAAAAAACAAAAACCAAATATTCAAAAAACGGAAATAAATCGGTATCGTTTATTGCCCAGCAACCGCAAAATATCAGCTGGGTTGTTGTATTTTTTTTAACCATTTTTTTTTTGCATTCAATATTATTGTTGTTTTTTTTAAACTTTTTTAGTTTTTGTAATTTTCCATTATCTATCTATTGAATGTTGCTGTTTTCATTTGAAAGCATAACCCATCATCAAGTTGCAATGAGAGAACAGTTTATATATTAAACATAAATAATTAAAAACATTGAAATGTAAGAGAGATTTGGCCACTTAGACGATAGCTTCGGGTTCAAACCTCAGTTCCGACATCTTAACAAAAAAAATAGGAAAAACAATATTTCTTTCGGCGACTAACTCTTAGCAGTCTTCTGGCAAGAGCTCTGAGACAGACTTCTCAAGTCTGTCGTTCGAAGTCGACATTAAACTGTAGGTTCCGGTACTCGTGGATAAAAATTGACACACACAACATGAGTGCTGCGAGAAGCTAGGACCTAACTCTGAAACAGGGTGGTAATGGCCAATTATATATCGACGATGGAATTAAAGAACGCTGTAACTGACAAAACCTTAAATGTTCACCAGAGCCAAAAAACTTTCATAAATGTAGAACAAATACACTGGTATTTTTCATTTCACAGACGGCGTAAGTGAACTTATTTTCATCGTAGAAATCTGGGACTTGGACCAATCGACGCGTATTTTTCTGCTGATAAAAATGATGCAAAAAACGTATTTTCGATTTTTTGTCAGTTACAGCGTTCTTTAATTCCATCGTCGATATGTACGTAAGAGAGATTGGGCTTAAAATTTAAATAATACAATGTCCGAATAATTATTTTTATAAAATTAGTTTTAATTTTAAACCAAATTCTGTTTGCCACCAGTTCATTTATGTCACTATTCAAGTGTTTTCCTGATTTTGCAACATACGATATAGTTTTGCTTTAAATATGATTCACAAGTAGTTTCATATATAGATAAGGATATTAGAGTTCTATAGATTTAAAAAAAAAATTCGCTTCATTACACCCGTAAATTGGTTTAGAAATTCTAAAGTGAAATAAATATAAGGCAACAATATATTCTTGCCTTTATCGCTTCATTGGCGTAATACGCTCAATTTATTGAATATTTTTGTTCCTTCCTTTACATCCTCTGTTTTTGGTGCTGGGCTTGTCAAAAACAAGTAAGGAAGAACAAATAAGAAGTAACCGTATCTATAAATTTTGTGGTTCAACTAAGTCCCTTGTCAGGTCATAATTTGCTTATTATGCGCTCTGTTACGTACTTTTTTTTGTCTACATTTTATAGTTTTAAATTTGTCTAATGCTGCCTTTTTTAAGGAAAAAAATGTAATGAAATAATTTCATGTATAACGCCTTACACTTCCATCCATTTCAATAACGGCACCAGCACCCCTTGGCTGAGTATATTGGGTGTAATAATTTATGTCCTTTATAATTTTCATATTTGTTTCTTTTAAGCTTGGTCACCGTTTTCCGGTACTATCCCCATAATCATTGTTCTTTTACTCGATTGTGGTTGATTTGCCAAATGAAATTTATTAAAAATATAAAAAAAATATGGGTGGAGAAATATGGTTATTGTTGCTGGTTTTAAAGGGCAAATGTTTAATATGCTTTTCGCTATTCTTTTTGTTTCTTCTTTACGGTAGTCCTTGGCTATGGTTTCCCATGGGAGTCTTGTATTTACTTACTACAGTTTGTAGCTACCAAATGAGCATGGTCTGTCTGTCTGTCTGTCGTTAGATATTTTGCCCTTTGGCATACAATTGTCATAATTTTGTGTTTCTTTGATATTTTAATGTTTTCATAATGAGATTTCCTTATTTGAAATTTTTTATTTTCTTTAAACAAAATTATGCCTCAAACAGTTGCAAAGTGTATAATGACACAAATTGTTTTAAATTATTGTCGTTTATAGTCAGTTTAATGAAATTTCAAAAGGTTATAGCATTACCTCTTATATTGTACAATTTTATTATTTTAAATGTAAAATTGTTTAGAATTTTTTTCTTTATCTGTTAAGGAAGTATGACAGATGCGTTTATAGAAATGTTTAACATTTTTAATGACCTTTAACACATTTTCTTTTTTCTTAATTTATTTTAATAGATATTATTTATGTAAATCCATATTTGAACAATAACTCATATTTAGAACAGAACAATATTTTAAAAAATTTTAATTATTTAAGCATATCGAGAAGATACATTTTTTACGCTGAACCCAATTTTCGACGGTTTTCAAGCATAAATCATCCGACACTGCAATTTCACGTTCGATATTCGTACGAAGTTCATTAATCGTCGCTGGCTTGTTGGTATAGAACATAGACTTGACATAGCCACACAGGAAATAGTCTAACGGCGTCAAATCGCATGACCTAGGCGGCCAATCGACTGGACCATTTCGTGAGATAACACGTTCTCCAAACTTAGTTTCATGGAAGAAGTACGGCCCAATTACGCCACCGGCCCATATACCGCACCAAACCGTAATTTTTTGGGGATGCAATGCTGACGCATGGAGTACGTGTGGATTGCTGCCTGACCAATGACGCAAATATTGTTTATTGACGAAGCCATTCAGCCAGAAATGAGCCTCATCGCTGAAAATGATTTTTCGATGATAATCCGAATCAATTTCAAGTTGTTGCTCAGCCCAATTCACGAACATACGACGCTTCTGGTGGTCAATAGGCTTCAGTTCTTGCGTCAATTTGATCTTGTAAGGATGTAGGCCAAGATCTTTTCGTAAAATTCGCCACAACGACATCACAAAGATGCCCAACACTTGAGAACGACATGTGAGAGACACATTTGGGCTTTCTTCAATTGAAGCCTCAGCGGCAGCAATATTCTCGACACATTTTGGAACATTTTGTACTGTGTCTGTGGATTCAAATTTTTCCACTAGACGCTCAATTATGACGACCATAAATTGGACGTAGCGCTCTTAACCTTGAGGCCACTGACTCCGAATTTTGGTAGTACATTTTAATAATTTCGACTCGTTGTTGGCTCGTATATCTTCCAATGGCAAACCCTATTGAAGAGAAATGTCAAAAGAGCGGCAAGAAATATGGCGTCGATTGCTGTCCCTCTCGCTCTACTTTTGTAGCGTTCCTGTTGAAAAACCCTGTATATGTATTGTATATATTAATGCTAATAATTGCTGTCTCTTTCACTTTCAATGGTAGTAAAATTTTTATGTAGTTCTTCTTGATCTTTCGTGACTGTCTACACTGTGATAGCGGTGGCGATCGGGATATTCTAAAATATCAAAATATTTAAGAACTTCTAGGGATTTTTCGAGATTTTCAGGATTATGAACTTACATGCATTTCCTTAGAGAAACATACATATTTTAGTAATGTCACTCACATCCAGTTCGTCAGCTTAAGGGATTTGAGGGTGTCTTCCACTTGGTATTTCACTTCTTACAGAACAAGTCGAGGATGGGTTTCTACACATGTAACCTATTCATGTTGTCCCCGCGGCACGACAGTATCCATTTGAAGCAGATACCTCACGTAACTTATGTGATTGATTGCAGCAGATAAGCATCATCTTTAAAAATTTATCAAATTTACCCACCACCTTCTGCCGGAATAAATATTCTGAACATTGTTTTTTTTTTCTTAGTTCGATAAAATGTAATCGCTTAAAATTGTTTTTAACTTTTTTGTTTTTTATTAAATTTTATATGACAAGTTAATAATGAATGAATAATGTCGTTGTAAACATCAGTAAGTCATTTGATTGTTTTAAGTCTTGTGACTTTATAACCTTTTTTGTTGTGAACAAGCAATGAATGACTGTGAACAATATGTTGGTCCTTTAGATATTATCTCGTTAGTTAAATAAATATTTTATAGTGGATTTGTGTTGGCCACGTGCCAGAATATTTTAAAGAATGTTTCAAAATAAATTTTGATGTTTTTTTTTTTTTTCTGAAAAAACATTTATTTAAGGGATTGAATGTGGAAAATTAAAAAACAAAACTGAATAAAATATTTTAGATTTTCTGTGTGTTAAAATAAATGCATTTAAATGAAAAATATTGCTGTTTCCGAAAAAGTAACTCTGTACTCTTTTGACATTGTTGATATTGTCTTTGCATCAGGGACAGAAAATAACAGTTATTTTTAAAATTTTACATCAAAAAAGCACACATAAAAATGATCGTAGAAAATTTTGGTTAGTATCATTATGATGCATAAGTGATGTACATGCAAATTTTTGTATGATTTTTAAATATGTGACTTTTTTGATAAAAGTCGAAAAATAACTTTTAATTTTGACTTTTATTTTTTAAGGCAAAATTAAAAGTTATTTTTCACTTTTATTATTTTACTCAAAAAATAAAAGTCATTTTGTAACTTCTAATATTATAAGGCAAAAATAAAAGTCATGTATTAAATTATTATTACCTATAAATTGGAGGCAATAAAACTACCGTATTACTATGTAATACCAAAGAATATAAATCATATAGAATGCGCATCTCAACACTTATCCAAATATTTTGTCAACATTTTTTCAGACGCGGGAAGGAAGGGCAAAAGGCAAAACAAAAGAAAAGAGCGTAACAAAACAAGAGAAATCAAAGAGAAACTAATGTCACAGTGTATGCACTGTGCTAATGTGTGTTTTATTTCTTTTGCATTGTTGTTTAGGTTTTTTCGTTCAGCCACAGTACATACAGTGACGAAATTCCAACAACTATAACAAGAACATCACACAGCAAGATAGCCACAACAAAATTTTTGCACACACAACATCACAGTGTATAAGACGATAGCTACAACAAATTTTTTACTTCGTGTTTTTTTTTTTGCATAAGTACAGAAACGGTATCATGCTAACAACAATATTCACATACAATACAATTTATGTGTTTGTGTTTCTTATTCATTGTGAGTTGCTTTCGTTTTTTAAATTTTAAAACTGAGAATGTTGCTGGTTCAAATATTTTTGTGTAATAAAGAATACAGTGCTCCGATACGACTATGTCAGCTAGTGTAGGGCAAAGCATATTTAATTTGTAGTTGCGCGAAGGAAAATACATTAATCTACATCGAATATATAGCGCCCTATTTAATATTGTAATAAAAGTCTAGTTAGAAATATATTTTATTATTATTATTTATTTAAGATCAACAATTGATTTTATATTTATTTGAAATAAAAGGTTAACTAAACCAAAAAATGTAATTCCAAAAATATAAAAAAACAAGTATAAATTCATTAATGACAAATTTTCGAATGATAAATTGATGATTTTTCAATTATTTATAAGAAAATTCTATTTTTATTTTTAATTTATATATGTATGTATGAATTATATATATGTACGTATATATACATACATACATAACTGGCCTTTACAACCCTGTGTCAGGATTACGGCCTAGCTTCTCGCAGCACTCATGTTGTGTGTGTGAATTTTTATCCATGAGTACCGGGACCTACAGTTTAATGTCGACTCCGAACGACAGATTTGAGAAGCTTGTTCATGGCAATTAGTTACTCTCAGAGCTTTTGCCAGAAGACTGCTGAGAGGTAGTCGCCGAAAGAAATATTTTTATCATATTTCTTTTTTTGAAGATGTCAGAGCCTGGAATCGAACCCAGGACCCATGTCTTAGTAAGCCAACACACTAACCACTAGACCACGGCGACTACATATATACATTTTTAAAAGAAAAGACACTTTAATTTTTTTATGTTAAAAATAAATAATAAATAAATAATAATCAAGATTAAAATTATTTCTTACTTTATACTTCAAAGCATCAAAAAGTATGTATATTTTGAGGATTTTCATCTCCATAAAAAGGCTAATAAAGTTAATTTTTTTTTAAAGATTATTTATTGGATAAAGTATCTAATTTTCTTTTTTTGGAACTTCCTTTTTCTGTAGTCCAAAAGCAATGTTTCCGAAGGAGAATCAATAATAAAAAGTCCAATACCTCTATTCTGTGTTGAAAACAAGTGTCGGCAAACCACTCTGGGGTCATTCGTTTACATGACTCAATAATAAAAGATTTTGTACCAATTTTTCGCGGTTCAGATTTAAAGACAGAAAAAGTGTTCTAATTTGTCTTGATTGAGGGACTTTGTCATTAAGAAATATAAATCACCACCTTCCCTTAAAATTTCATTTGTTAACATAAGAATTGAATTTAGGGTGAGTTTCATTTTATTTGAAAAGAAAATACGCTTGTTTTGATCTACAAACTCCACATTTTTTAAATATTCTAAAAAGAACTGAATATATTAATATACTTCATTGTTAATCTGAATTGCAGATCTGTAGCAATTATCTCGATAAAGGGAGCCACTATTAAGACAATCAAAAATTTTGCCATTTTTTCCATAAACTGAGCTGTTGATAAAGCCAATTCTGCGGAACATGTCTTAAATTTTGTGATTTCAGACGTTGTTTTAATAGCAGCAGAAACAAGCCTGCTGAAAATTTGTGTGGCAAATACTACAAGCATTTTTCAAAAGTGTTAGGAAACATATGTTGCCGTGTTAGTTTTGGGCACATTTTTGTTTTTGCATTTGCTTCCATTTCTTACAATTCCCTAATTACCTGAAAGCTTGCCGTCCCATCCCGGGTTTTTATGTCACATTTCAGCCACCCATTCCGCAAAGATTTAGTTGAGTGTGGGAAATCATAAAGGCAAAAAACATTTTGATCGCTTAATTAAAAAAAAAACGGTTTTTTAGCAGATACTTTAAGATTGGAAAATCATTTTCGGTTAGTCGAGCCTTCATCACATATAAGGGCATAAACATTAATACCAATGCTTTTTAAAATATTTACATTTACTGTAACAATTTCACTTAAAGAATCTGCAGATAAACCGTTTTGGGAAGTAAAATAATTTAGAATGATAGCTAAACGGATGCAAGCAAAAAACATATTTTAATATTTCATAATGTCTTTAAATCTGAACCTCAAAAAATTGGTATAAAATCTTTTATTATTGAGTCATGTAAACGAATCACCCCAGAGTGGTTTGCCAACACTTGTTCTCAACACAGAATAGAGGTATTGGATTTGCTGCTCCTTCGAAAGCATTGCTCTTGGACTACAGAAAAAGGAAGTTCCAAAAATAGATATTCTATCCAATAAATAATTTTTAAAAAAGTAACCTTATTAGCCTTTTTATGGAGATGAAAATCCTAAAAATATACTTTTTGATGCTTCAAAGTAAAAACTAAGAAATAATTTTAATATTGATTATTATTTATTTATTATTTATTCTTAACATAAAAAATTGAAGTATCTTTTCTTCTAAAAATGAATATATACATACAGTTATATATTTTAAACATACATAAATTAAAAATAAAATTTTTTCAATTTTCTTATAATTGAAAAATCATCAATTTATCATTCGAAAATTTGTCATTAATGAATATATATTTGTTTTTTTTTTAATATTTTTGGAATTACATTTTTTGGTTTAGTTAACCTTTTATTTCAAATAAACATAAAATACTTGTTGATCTTAAATAAATAATAATAAAACATATTCTTAGCTACACTTTTATAACGATATTAAATAGGGCGCTATATATTCGATGTAGATTAATGTATTTTCCGTCGCGCAACTACAAATTACATATGCTTTGCCCTACACTAGCTTACATAGTCGTATCGGAGCACTGTATTCTTTAATACACAAAAATATTTGAACCAACAACATTATTCTCTAAGGCTGCATTTAGACTATGTTACTTGTAACATGTTACTGTAACATGTTTCACGTATTTGTAGGCGAAGGGAGTAGAAAAGGCAGAGACGTTACAAAAGTAACACGATTTCTGTTTTTCATGTTACTTTCTGCCGTTTCTCTTTTGACATTTTCGTTTTTCTACTATTTTTCTTTATTTTTTTTTCGTATCTACAACAACCAAAGCAAAAAATAAAAAAAGAGACAAGTTTGAAGTAACATAGTATAAATGCTTCAAGTTTTTGGAAGTTACTTTAAAACAAAATACGAAAAGAGACATGTTACAAGTAACATAGTCTAAATGCAGCCTAAGTTTTAAAATTTAAAAAAACGAAAACAGCTCACAATGAATTAGAAACACAAACACATAAATTGTATTGTATGTGAATATTGTTGTTAGCATGAAACCGTTTCTGTACTTAAGCAAAAAAAAAGACACGAAGTAAAAATTTTGTTGTGGCTATCGTCTTATACACTGTGATGTTGTGTGTGCAAAGTAAGAGAATAAACGAATTCTCTTTGCTAAGTAAGAGAGTAACAATTCTTTTTGCGGGTTCCAACATTACGACCCGCCATAAGAAATTTTACTTGTACGTGATCTTTGGTATTACCAAAGAATATAAATCATATAGAATGCGCATCTCAACACTTATCCAAATATTTTGACAACATTTTTTCAGACGCGGGAAGGAAGGGCAAAAGGCAAAACAAAAGAAAAGAGCGTAACAAAACAAGAGAAACCAAAGAGAAACTAATGTCACAGTGTATGCACTGTGCTAATGTGTGTTTTATTTCTTTTGCATTGTTGTTTAGGTTTTTTCGTTCAGCCACAGTACATACAGTGACGAAATTCCAACAACTATAACAAGAACATCACACAGCAAGATAGCCACAACAAAATTTTTGCACACACAACATCACAGTGTATAAGACAATAGCCACAACAAATTTTTTACTTCGTGTTTTTTTTTTTTTTTGCTTAAGTACAGAAACGGTATCATGCTAACAACAATATTCACATACAATACAATTTATGTGTTTGTGTTTCTTATTCATTGTGAGCTGTTTTCGTTTTTTAAATTTTAAAACTTAGAGAATAATGTTGTTGGTTCAAATATTTTTGTGTATTAAAGAATACAGTGCTCCGATACGACTATGTAAGCTAGTGTAGGGCAAAGCATATTTAATTTGTAGTTGCGCGAAGGAAAATACATTAATCTACATCGAATATATAGCGCCCTATTTAATATCGTAATAAAAGTGTAGTTAGAAATATATTTTATTATTATTATTTATTTAAGCTCAACAATTGATTTTATATTTATTTGAAATAAAAGGTCAACTAAACCAAAAAATGTAATTCCAAAAATATAAAAAAACAAGTATATATTCATTAATGACAAATTTTCGAATGATAAATTGATGATTTTTCAATTATTTATAAGAAAATTCTATTATTATTTTTAATTTATATATGTATGTATGAATTATATATATCTTTCTAATATATAAAATTCTCATGTCGCGGTGTTTGTTGCCAAACTCCTCCTAAGTTACTCGACCGATTTTCATGAAATTTTGTGTGCATATCGGATAGGTCTGAGAATCGGCTAACATCTGTTTTTCATACCCGTAAATGCTAAACTGACTCGCCCCAAGGGAAAATGTATGCCTCACCTAAATAACGTACTGACTTCGTTGAAATTTTAAGCTAGATAGATCATCTAGATAGATCAGCATATATGATTTACGTTTTTTTTAAATACTCAGAGGGGGCGGTGCAAGGGCTACTTTTTCCTATCCCCAACCAACAAACTAATTTTGATTAAATTTTATTTATTATTAAATTACAAAACTTTAGATTAACAAATGTAAATTTTCACACCTATTTTTTATACCCCTAAATGTAAAGGTACCCGCCCCAAGGGGAAATTTATGCCTCACCTAAATAACGTACCGACGTTGATGAAATTTTTAGATAATATATATCTGTGTACCGTAGAACACATATGGTTGAGGTTTTTTTTTATGAAGTGATACTCAGAGGGGACAATACAGGGGATATTTCTCCTTATAGCCAACTATCAAACTGAAGTACAGAAAATGGCGGATAATCATTTATTAAAATTATAAGTAACGCAGACATTGATTGCTCATATCAAGGTTGACTTTTGCAGTTCGGTGAAGATTATCAAATATATTTGAAATAAAAAAATGTTTCCTAGAGCAAATTTATATGGCAAAACAACGTTTGCCGGACAGCTAGTGTACGTATATATACATTTTTAAAAGAAAAGACACTTTAATTTTTTTATGTTAAAAATAAATAATAAATAAATAATAATCAAGATTAAAATTATTTCTTACTTTATACTTCAAAGCATCAAAAAGTATGTATATTTTGAGGATTTTCATCTCCATAAAAAAGCTAATAAAGTTAATTTTTTTTAAAGATTATTTATTGGATAAAATATCTAATTTTCTTTTTTTGGAACTTCCTTTTTCTGTAGTCCAAGAGCAATGTTTCCGAAGGAGAACCAATAATAGAAAGTCCAATACCTCTTAAAGAATCTGCAGATAAACCATTTTGGGAAGTAAAATAATTTAGAATGATAGCTAAATGGATGCAAGCAAAAAACACATTTTAATATTTCATAATATCTTTAAATCTGAACCTCAAAAAATTGGTATAAAATCTTTTATTATTGAGTCATGTAAACGAATGACCCCAGAGTGGTTTGCCGACACTTGTTCTCAACACAGAATAGAGGTATTGGATTTGCTGCTTTTTCGAAAGCATTGCTCTTGGACTACAGAAAAAGGAAGTTCCAAAAATAGATATTCTATCCAATAAATAATTTTTAAAAAAGTAACCTTATTAGCCTTTTTATGGAGATGAAAATCCTCAAAATATACTTTTTGATGCTTCAAAGTAAAAACTAAGAAATATTTTTAATTTTGATTATTATTTATTTATTATTTATTTTTAACATAAAAAATTGAAGTATCTTTTCTTCTAAAAATGAATATATACATACAGTTATATATTTTAAACATACATAAATTAAAAATAAAATTTTTTCAATTTTCTTATAATTGAAAAATCATCAATTTATCATTCGAAAATTTGTCATTAATGAATATATATTTGTTTTTTTTTAATATTTTTGGAATTACATTTTTTGGTTTAGTTAACCTTTTATTTCAAATAAACATAAGAATACTTGTTGATCTTAAATAAATAATAATAAAACAGATTTTTAACTACACTTTTATAACGATATTAAATAGGGCGCTATATACTCGATGTAGATTAATGTATTTTCCGTCGCGCAACTACAAATTACATATGCTTTGTCCTACACTAGCTTACATAGTCGTATCGGAGCACTGTATTCGTTAATACACAAAAATATTTGAACCAACAACATTATTCTCTAAGTTTTAAAATTTAAAAAACGAAAACAGCTCACAATGAATAAGACACACACACACATAAATTGTATTGTATGTGAATATTGTTGTTAGCATGAAACCGTTTCTGTACTTAAGCAAAAAAAAAAGACACGAAGTAAAAATTTTGTTGTGGCTATCGTCTTATACACTGTGATGTTGTGTGTGCATAGTAAGAGAATAAACGAATTCTCTTTGCTAAGTAAGAGAGTAACAATTCTTTTTGCGGGTTCCAACATTACGACCCGCCATAAGAAATTTTACTTGTACGTGATGCACATTCTATATGATTTATATTCTTTGGTAATACTTAATTCAAGACTTTTATTTTTACCTTAAAGTATTAAAAGTTAAAAAATAACTTTAATTTATTGAAGAAAATAATAAAAAACAAAAATAACTTTTAATTTTTGCCTTAAAACATAAAAGTTTATAAATAACTTTTATTTCTTGTTGAGATTTATATAGTTTGTTTTATAATTACTCAATCCTTTTACTTGCTATATTATTACTTGTTATATTTAATTAATGTAGGCATTGAAATAATTGAATATTGTATTTTATGTTTTTCAAAAATAAATTTTTCATTCTTCTATCACAATCCATATTAAAACAACGTGTATTATATTCTCTGCTAACATTTCTGCCAAAAAAATTAAAGTTAAAAAATAGCTATTTTTTCTTGACTTTTTCGATAAAAGTCATAACAGTTACGGTCCCCGCTTTGCATTCAATATAGTTACTCCTGTATCAAAAGAAAATAATTACTTGAACCGAAGTCTGTTCATAAAGGGCATCTCTGCATGGCAAAATTGTCAACATATTGTTGATGCGTTTTATTTTTGCTTTTTTATTTGCATTTATGAACGACCAAACACTGCCAAAAGACAATTAATCTAACTTTCAGAGATCTAATAATAATTATTTCGTTCTACACGCTATAACGTTTTATAGGCAACTAACTGAAATCATTAATGTGTAGCCCTATTTAGAGTTCTACGGTTTTGTTTTAGTAATTTCTATTGCCACTGTGTATTAGCTTTTAACGTAATTCTACGGCAACAATTATAAGTTTTATATAATTTTAAACATAGAAGTCCATCAACAAAGAAACCGCTCCCTGACACTCCACTCTAATCCACCTCAACCATAGAAAAGAAGATAAATGATCAGGAGAAAAGCGTCATCTATTGGGATGTAGCAGAAGACAGCTAAACCTACATAGCGAAGCCACTCACCACATAATCAGCATGCTACAATGAGACAATTGCTGTTATCATTGAAAGGTGAAGGTATAACACTGACCTTTGATTGATCAATTCACAGCTATTTGTCTAATTCCTAAGGCGCTTAATAATAATATAATATAAGGAAAAATATTTATTGTCCTTTCCATAAATTCTAATGCAAAAAATCAGTAGGGGTTTACCCCTGAGTATTGGTCTCAATAAAAAAAATACTTGATTTTCTTACATGTATTTTGGTTTGTACAGTCTATAGTTAAATTGAATAGAAATATTAAAGATTGAATTTTACACAAATCTATATCTTGTTTTTGTTTCAGTATTTAAAGAAGTTTGACAAAAATGTTTTAAAACTATACTTATAGAAAGTTTAACACTTTAAGAAAGAGTATGAATATTTCGCTGCTAAATTGACTCATTGCGTATACACAGAAATATTTAAATATAAGTACTGTAAACAATTACCCAATTCACAAAATGTTATAGTTGTCGTAGATTGGTAGAAACTATGACAAACTACAACTATTGTACATAATGTTGTTGGTAATTTCCATGTCAAAAACTACTACGACATGTACAACAATTTTTCCTGTGTTTCCGAAATGTCATATCAATACACCAAGATTGGAAAACTTTTTTTTGATTTATTTTTTTTATTTTTCAAATGTAATTTAATAATTGTTTGAAAAGTTTTTCTTCTCTTCTTCTTTTTAAATTTTTTTATTCAAGAAATTTGATAACACTGGATAACATCTACAACAATATTTACGACAAGGTGTTCACAACATGAAATACCATTTAACTATAATCTACAACAATATAACATTTTGTGAATAGGGTAAATGTATTAAGCAATCAAAGAACATACTGTTAACAAGAAATAATTTTATAAAGTAAAAGCATCATTACATTCGTTTAATAAGTTTTTATTACTATTTCTAGCATTCAAGTTGCGAGTATATACAAATATTATTACAGTAACAAATATACCAAGAACATTCGAGTTCCAAAACGAAATACATACATACAAACATACATAATTGGTCATCACAACCCTGTTTCAGGCTTACGGTCTAGCATCTCGCAGCACTCATGTTGTGTGCTACAATTTGTATCCATGAGTACCGAGACCTATAGTTTAATGCCGAATCCGAACGGCAGATATGAGAAGTTTGTTTATGACAATCAATTACTCTCAGAGTTTTTTGCAAAAGACGGCTAAGACGTGGTCGGCAAAAGAAATATTGTTTTATATTCCCTTCTTTCAAGATGTCAGAGCTGGGGTTTGAACCCGGAGCTCGCGTCTTAGAAAGCCAACACACTACAAACTAGACTACGTCGACCACCAAGCGTTAATAGCTTTTAAAATTAAGGTTTTCTACGAGTTGTAAACCTTCAGAAAGCAATTGTTTAGTAAAAGATGTCACAGCCAATTAGTAATCATCACTTTGAAATAACCGATTTTCCAATTTAACAAGATGTGATACAATTTGTTAGTTTTGCAATTAAATTTTTTTTGTCCCAAAATACAGGCACTAATATTCAAAGAGAATAACTGAATTTGAAAAAAAATTGGAAATTTTCTAATGGTTGACACTTATTTTCTTTAGAAAAATTGGGCTGTATATAAAAACTCATAAATATTAATAATAATAATATACTATAAAATAAATAATTTATAAACGCACACACAGTGAGGATGCAAATAATAAAAATAAATAAATGCGTCAATTTGGCAAAATATCTTTATTATCCCCATCTTTAGTACTTGAATTACCCCAAAAAAATATTAAAAAGGCTTGACAACCATAACACTTTATCATTTGCCACGCTATTTAGGAAAATAAAAACTATCTACCATATACTCACGTAGAAGGACATTTCGATAATCAAAAAGGCTCTAAAATTTGATACAATCGTTACCAGAAATCATAAATAAAATATGAGTCATAAAAATGGGTTAAAGTATGTAAATATTTTACGATTTTTATGTGATTTCATATTAAATAAATTTCATAGCATGTGCAAAGAAATATGAGCAGAGGGATTTTGAGAAAATAACTATAAAGAGGTCAAAAGTAAATGATGGCAAAGGGATGGTTACATACCAGATACGCATACACTGTAAAAGGGAAAAAGTAATTCAAAGACAAATTATATTCATTTGTACGTTATGTATGCAAATGATTAGAATTTAACAATCAATTGATGAATATTTTATAATACAGGGGTAGGGGTAGGGGTAGTTAAAGAATATAAAGTGATATTCAGATAAAGCCAATTTTTACAATACTTTAAACTTAAAGAGCACAACAGATTTTCAATTAAACAAATAGATTTGGCGGTCATTGTCATAATGAAAATTTTGCTTCAGGGGTCAATTTTTTTTATTTTTCTTAAACAAAAAAAAAAAAAACTTGAAAAGGAATATTTTAATTTATAAAATTATTTACTTACGAGTAAAAACATCAAAATAGCAGTCCCACAAAGGCCACAAAAACAAGTTGTCAAAACAATCTTTTAAAAATACAAAAATTTTTTTCCTCTTTTTGTTTTTCCTCTCTATTCAGCGGCATTTTACTGTGATTTGTTCAACTTAAAAAGAAATCTTCTTTGAAAAAAAAAAAATACTTTCTCACCACCCTCTACTTAAGTCTGACAAAAAAACCATCTTAATTCCTATGAATGTCATTCTGTTATTCGCATGTGTGTGTGTGTTAAAGTAGCTTGAGAGGAGACGGGTAAATAAAGGGCAATTTTCAAATTAGTTTGACATGCTTTTTAACGGTCATAGAAATAATAAAATACGAGTACCAGTACCGAACTTAAAAGATAAACAAAAATAATATTTAAAATATTTGAAATTTCTAGAGAAAAGAAAAAAACCTTTATTCGTTCACCACATGTTTTCATTTTATGAGCATTAGTGTAGTCAAAAACCTTTATTGAATTCTGTGACGCTGTGACACACGCGTTCGTCATACCACTAAACATTGATTAAAAGTTTTATCTTTGAATCTAACAAAACTGAATTCATTTCAATGAAAAACATACGAATATGTTTGGAGCGAATCTTTAATAGTGCAGTATGAAAGAGGCCACAAAATTTGTCGCATTAAATTTTTTTGCTTTCAACTTTGAGGATAGCAATGTCTTTTAAAAATGAGAGAAAAGTGTAATAATTCCCATAGAGAAAATTACCCCAGTTTATACAGTAAGGAAACACTAGCAGAGATAACAATAGCACAAGAATGTTCTTAAACAAATAGAAAGTATTAGCAAATGAACATATATGTTGTTTTAAGTTGGTAATAAAATTAATAACAGCTGATTTGTACTTTTAGATTGGGTCTTTTACTTATTATGCGCCCTACTACTTTTAATCCTAATACCTATTGGAATACGTCTTATTGCTATGTAATATCCTATCTGGCTATCCATGAAAATGTTAATTAATACTCGTATTACTCATGTTTTTTCTGAAATAGGTTTTACATTCCATTTAGGTTTAACATGCAGGCAGATTAAGCAGCCAAAAATAATAATTCAAGTTGTATCAGATTGGTTCCCAATCCTGTTCTTTCTAATTATTCCTTTGCAAAAATGTCTATATTTTCAAAATGCAACAATGGCGTATTAAAACTTATATTTTTTTTCTATTTTTGCAGAAAACGCCTACCGAAGGATGCCCAAAAGATCATCTGCACATACACGATAAGTTAATATGTATGTGCTTGCCATTCCATACATTATTTTTTATCTATACAAATTAAAAATCCAAAAATTATAAATTAATCAAAATTTATGGATAAAAAAAATCTTAATTAAAATATTTGTTTAATTACTATTTGTACTTTTTAATTTCAAATATAAACAAATGACTTTCACCACTGTGTTTTATATCGTCATATTAAATGCAAACGTACGTAACTACACATTTTGTTTTTTTTACACGAGAAGCAAGAAACCTTAAAATCAAAAATTTTGTAAATCCTGAAAAACATATAAAAAACCATATATAATTTTCAGGATCGAGATATAAGGATTGCCAACCCTATATACAACAAAAAAGTTTGTATGTAAGGTTTTCATATAAATATGTATGTAGTAGTTGTCTTCTTGGATTTAGAAATACACAGACTTGTAGTGACGTCCGTTTGAATTTCGTTAATAAAATCGGCATTTTTGATCGTAGTAATCTATAATTTTGCACGAACATGTATTTTGATAAAACGATCCATTAAAAACTCAATTTCGAAATTTTGTGTAGTTACGTCGGTTTGCATTTAATATGACGATATGTATGTAATTATATTTTTTTAATAAAATAAAAAAATTAAAAATTAAAAAAAAATAAAACGTGGTTTTAAACTTTCTAAGTAACTTTCTAGGTAATCATAAATCAGCAACAGGATGGCATTTTCTAAAAATATAATTTTTATAAAAATTAGCATATCTTAGAGGTGATAGTAAAATTATGAAAATCATAAATCCTAAAACTATGCTTTTTACTAGGCAGTGTAGTATATGAAATATTATGAACACTTAATTTACAAAAGAAGTTAGCATATCTTAGGGGTTAAATTAAAATCTAAAACTCTACAATTACATTTATTACTAAATATGAAGATTTTAAATAGGAACTGCAACCAACTTGAGCTGCAAAACTATCGATAGTCGGCCCCATCGATAGTTTCGATAGTTTAAAAAAAACAATCGATACTATCGGATTTCTATTTTTCTGAGAAAATTAGAATCGCAATACGAATTTTTGGATATATTTTTACTAGTTTCTTCAAAAATCTAGTGGATGAGTAGAATTCAATTTGTATCGGAAGTCCAGTAAGTAAAACTCTATTAAAATATAGCAGGTACGATGTATGTATTTGGGTTATTATTCGCTTTCAACTGTCTTTCATAATAAATGTATTAATTTAAATAAAAGACATACATATGTATACTATGGTAACATCAATTTCAATTTTATTACAAAATAACAAACAAAAAAAAAAAACGTAAATAATTTGCCAAACAAAAAAAAAAAAAAAAAAAAATAATTAAAGCTGTTAATTTGACATAATTTTTTTAAACTAACGTTAACCGTAAAAGGCTTTAACGTTTAAAACGTAAAACATACATTCTACATATGTAAATACCAAAATTCTAATTAAAAGGGATTATAAAAAACAATTCATAAATAAAATTAGATACAGAAGCGTTAAATTTGGGTATTTATAAGTTATACCAGGTTTACCCAATAATTTTTGTTAATGAACAGGAGTTTATCGACCGTTTTTGGTCTATGGTCGTAATTAGCTTTTCCGCTTCTCTGAAACTAGGGTGCGAACGTTTTAGGTGATCTAATAAATATGTAGTATTGCCGCTAGTTTTATAATATTTGCCACATAAACGGCATTTAGCACAATTTTTATCTTTGGTTATTTCAAAATAAGTCCAAACATCTGAATATGTCCTACGTATCTTTTTTTGAATATCCTCTTCTTCATTCGTTGCCATATTCTATTAAACACAGACAGACATACACACTCCTATTAAATAGTATTGTAATAATACTTACTTTCTGATAATTGTAGGAATCTCACCATTTTTTAAATATTCTTTATTTTTTCAGAAATACTATTTATAATACCAGAAACTTTTACTTTAAATCTTCTTTGTATTATTTTTGTGCCGTCAATAATTCGCCGTTGTCGTTATATTAAGGTAGCCGTTGCCGCTGAATAAAAATAACTAAGTTTAAATAAAATTAATTACCCTAAGGAGCTTAATAGGATAACACTTTTTTGAAATATTGACTTTATTTTATTTTACATTAAATAAATGCAAATATATTATTTTTATTGAAAAATTAGAACATACATACAAAAATTTATCGGCGGCAAAAAACCTGCGTTGAAAAAGTTTACTTTTAAAATTTTCCGATAGTATCGCTACCGATAGTGAAACCATCGATAATCGGCCAAAAATGAAACTATCGATACTATCGATAGTACTATCGCTTTTTTTGCAGCTCTACAACCAACGTGATGCAAGTAGCGGGGCGTATGACTACCAAAACTAATATTCTGCGTGCAAACGTCGTTGACCGAGAACAACTAAAACTGTTGCGTATTCGTCGTTTTTTTCTCCATTAACGACGTTTTTTTTTTTTGGCATTATTCTGCTTTTTATATATGTATATATTATATCTGTGGAATTTTGAAAAAAACGTCTTCTCTCGAAATAAGACAATTTTCCAAGATTTTTATAGTAAATATAGAATTTCCTAGTCCTTCTTTTGCTCTAATCCCCGTATTTCTACGACCTTTAGAAGGCAAGATATGCAGTTGACTAATCGACCTCTTTCAGACTTTCCCCCAATTTCAATTTGAAAAAACGACTTCTTTCAGAGAATTAAGAATAATTTAAAAAATTGAATGTCTATAAAAAATTGTATTTCATTTTTATTATTATTTTTTAATTATCTGCATATTGAAGGGAAAAATAGAACCCAAATATATTTTCCAGATCAACTTCTTTCAACCTTTTTTTCATATTCCATTTTAACAAAACAACTTGTCTTGACTTAAGCGATTAAAATAATTTTCAAATTTAATCAAAAAAATTTTGACAAAACGACTTGTATGGTGGAAGCTAATTTTTTTTCTTTAAAATTTAAACAAAAAAAAAATTTAACAAAAAGTCTTAAATTAATTTTTGTCGTTTTAAAGAAAACTATTGCTTCTAGAGGGAAAAAAGGTCGCATAATGTTCGTTAAGTGTTTGTGTATAATATCCAAGTTCAAAATTTCTTTAATTTTCTAAGCAATAACTTGTATTAGCCTTTTTAACTGTTTTTTGCTCTACTGAAAAGTTGTTGATTTTGAAAGAAGACGTTTTGTCAAATGTCCACAGATATATTTATAAAATTAAATTAAAAAAAAATAGTTTTTTGTGTTTGAATGGTTAGAAAAACAGAGAGGATGCACAGAGCAAAGAAAACAAACCAAATGGACAGAAAAAACTAGTTTTGTACTTATTAACCTTTTGATTTGACAATGTTGGAATATTTTGGCTATCTACAGGTGTCATTGGCGTTGTAGTGGGTGGATGCTTTTGGGCATTTAATAGTGGACAATTTTGGACAATTTGGTGAATTTCGTACCCTTTGCGTATGAAGTGAAATTTTAATTGCAAGAATATGTTGAATTTATTTAGGAAACTTAGGACTTACCATTTATAGTATTAGCCTTACAAGGACTGAAGTCGTTATGCAACCGTTCTAACCGTTTTAACATATTTTGACTTATATTTTATCAAAAATGCCACACTGTTGCTAATTTATGATTACCTGGTATTTACACAGAATTATAAACTACATTTTTTGCAGAACAAACGAAAAACGGGTAACGCTTTAAGATTGGATTGTATGTAAATGCATAAGTCTGTGTTTACACGTAGAGATTCTTATTTTTAAGATTTTGGTTTATTCTTCTTTGAACTATCTTCGACGTTCAGACAATACAATTCTTGTTTTTGACAAGAAGACCCCTACGTTCGGCTGAAAAACAAAATTTATTTTCGTAATCTCTTTGCAAAAATACTTTATATTAGAGTCGGTAAGGGGAAACTTTTTTTTGAGGTACGGTCTATTGTACATGTATATTAGTGTGTCCCAAAAAAAATTTTTTTTCGATTTTTATAGGTCCCCCAGCATTTTTTGAAAGCTTATAGGGTAAAGTATTTTTGTGATTTTTTTCAGATTTTTCGGAAGAGATTTAGAGGTCGCTAAAATCGAATTTAACCAAAAAATCGGAGTTGCTCGACTTTTTTTGAATTTTGCGCATTACTCGGCCCATTAGCACGATTTTCTTTGTTACTAAGTCAATTTTTTTAAAAAAACTGTTCAAACTTTACTTCTCTGTGCAGATATTATAAGGTTCGGTAATATTTTTGCTCATTTGAGTACCCTTTAAGACATTTTTCTGTAAATTTAGCATAAATTTTAAAAATAATGCTTTGTAACTTTTAAAATTTCTATTGAAGTTAAAAAAACTAATGATTCAATTTAAAATGTGGATAAATTCTGAGTCATTTAAAAAAATAAAAATTGAATTTGCTCTTACCGTTCCAAAGTTATGCCCAAAAAATCTAGGCAGATTAATTCTCTACCCAAAAAAAAAAATTAAAAAGTTATTTTGTTTATTAGCTTTCAATTACACTGGTTTACAGCCAAAAAATACTAAGAACGCCACATGCCTAGATAAGTTAACTGGAACCTCCTGAGCACGAAAAACGCTGTCATGATTTTTTCCTAAGTACCGTTTTTTAGATAACGGTACTTTTGTGTTTTTCGGTGTATGGCCCCACTCAAACCCTTGTGGAGTCCAACCAAAAAGTCCGATCGAGATAAATGGCATATCGATGGAAAGGTAATTGAATGCCTTTTCCGTCGATATACTGGAAAATTCTATCTGAGAAGAAATCGCTGAGATATGGCACCTCAAAGTTCGAAATTTTCATATTTTTTACGTTTTTTTCAAAATTTTTCATTTTCATTTCAATTTTTTTCTACGTTATATTGAATATCTGGAACGTTTTATTCTTTTACCAAATAGCTTATTTAATAACCAATATTTTAAGCGTATTTTGAAAAAAAGCGGATGAAAAATAAAGTTTTTATTAAGGATTTTGTGGAACGACAATATTTTCATTTTCATTGCTCACACAGTATATTCGACGTAAAAAATGAGCAATGAGAATGAAAATATTGTCGTTCCACAAAAATGTGGTTTAAACTTTTGTGAAAAGAGCGGACGTCTGCCGACATGCTAGAGGCGGACACATTCCATTATTAATTCCCATATTTCTATTTTATATTGGTCTCAATAAAACTAAACTTATAAGCAAGAAATGTGTATTTAAGCCAATTTATTCCGTAAACTCAAATTTGACCAGCCTTTACAAAAATACAAAGATAGAGAGAGCTATTTAACAATATTTCATGTTTCATTAGTTTTATTTTCTAGATACAATATAAATACTGCATAATACCATATTTCTTAACCCTCCACCATGAATGCATTAATGATATTTTAATTGCTTAATTAAAAACAATTCTTTCTAACAACTGCCTCCTCCATTTACTTTAAAGCTGAAATAAAAGTTTCAATTAAATTAAAGCGGCATTTAAGCCTTAAATGTAAACAAATTGTAAAACATCCTTTTTGTAGTAATTCAAGTAATTTCTTGTGGCAGCAACAATTTTAAATGCTGTAACAGTATTTAATTAGACGCACACAAACCAATTAATCAAATTTTTCTTTCTTGTTTGTTTTGTTTTTTTTTTTTTTTTCTATAAAAATTGGTACAAAGACAGGCGAAGGTTCATTTAAATGCAAAGAGAAAAGTGAAATACTTTTACTGGGAATATGCCCTGAAATGCCTAAAGTGTCAATGTCAAAGGCAATTTGTAATGCTCCAACTACCGCAAACAAAAGCTCCCGGTAATAACTCTAAAACGGTCTATAAGAAATAAAGTTAAAAAAAATGGAAATAAAATCTTGTTAACACGCCATTCATCACTTTTCATTTGTATAATTTTAACGGATTTGAAAACGTGATGGTATGAAACAAAAGCGGATTCCCAAATTATTTTTTCTTTGTTATTTTCCTAAATTACTTTATTTTTTCATCTTTATGTTGTTGTTGTTATTTGAGGATATCTTGGATGTCCTTCCTGTGCTTAGTGGCAAATATTACTTTTGTTTTTTTTTTTTATATTATCTTTGTCCTTGTAACACGACCTAAATTGAAATGGAGACAAATTGTTGTCATTAATTAAAAGTCTAAAGTTACAACACCAATTCATGTACGAGTATGACTATGTTTTTCAGTTTCAAGTGGTAAATTACTACCAACTAACTTACCAACCCCTTTTACTTTGTAATGGTTTATTTGTGCTTGTGTAGATGACAATGTTACTACTACGAGTATTCTTCATTATGTAAACCTTACAATTGGTATTCTTAGGAGTATATAAACTGTAGTAATCGAAGAATTTACTGATAAAGTTTTACTTCATATGGCTTTCCCAAATATGGCAAACTTTCAGATATGTAGAAATGTTTTAATTAGAATTCCTGGTGTACTAACAACATATTCAAAAAAGAAAAAATAAAAAAATATTAAAAAAAAATTAAAATAAAAAATGTTCGCACCAAAAAAATTTTTTGCATAAAATATACTCCAAAAATAGTGATTACGCGTTTTTTTGTCAAATATTTGAGTAATGTGACCGCAGCTTAAGCCTTGATTTAACTTTATATGTTTCTTTATAGCCGGAAAATATCATTCCGATTGAGTATTTGCTTTTAAATAAAAAATCGCAATTCGTTTACGCGATATCGTATGACATAAAAAATAAAAATTTCGATACGTTTTATTCTATAACGAATAAAGGAATTCTTAAAATATAAAAATTTGTTTCAATGCTCATACGCATGGCAGCATTTATAACCAAGATTTGAAGTCTATAATATGGTTGATACGATATTTTGTTAAAATAGTGGATACAGTTATTTTTGGCAAATATTTTCTTAATGTAACAGTCGCACATACATTTTTTATGGATTTATTATTACAATAACGATGATCACAAAATTTTACGTGATGAGTTCTGAAACCAGTCAGCATATTTTAGCAAAATTTTAGGGATATATAAGGGGGAAGTTAAAATAAATATTAACTGTGCTATCTCGTACACTAGTTATACGCACTAAATTCGCTGCGGATAACTCTAAACACAAGCTACATATTTTACCAAAATCCGAATTATTATGAATTATTAATTTCTCTCTATCTGCTAAACTACATCAGCGGGAGCTTATTGCATTACGATCATAATATCAACTAGTAATAGGAGGGCGACAACTCGTAAAAGAGAACATTCTCAACGCCTTCCACTAAAACACATCAGATAGAAATAATTTAAGATCTAATTTTTAATAATTTTTTTAACCCTTAAAAAAAACGAAACTAACGATTTTTATTCCAAAAACTTAAGAATAAAAGTACTTTAAGTGGCTTTGGCGACTAAAAAAGGTATGTTTGAGCTTATTCTTGCAAAGTTTCAATGTATTGCATTGAAATACATATATAACATATATAATAAATACCTAAACTTGATGGTTGTATTATAAGATTTCTTAATTTTTTGAAACTAAATTTAAATTTGCGCAAAAAATATTATTTCGTTCGAAACTTTTTTAACTTTTTATCACAATGGGTAATTTTAAAAATTTAATACAAACAAGTGTATTAAAGAAAATTTAAGAAAATAAAATATAATTAATATTAAATATTTTTAAATACAAATTAGGGTATCTAAAGGTCTAACTGACAGTATATTTCAACTCATTTTTTTGCATATTCTCTTTTAAAAAAGTGTTTTCATATAAATCTTATAAAAACTTACAATTAGAGAAAAAAAGTTTCCTTTAATTTTTATGTTTCTCTATGACCTTCCTTAGTTGGTTACAATATTTTTCCCCGAAAGGGGATGCTAATGCAGATAAAGTAAAAGCTTTTCATCCCATTTAACCCTTTTAGTTTTTAGGGCTTTTCATAAGAGTCAATTTAATATTGATTGTTGTGGGTGTTTATTTTTTCATCATCATAAGAGACTAACTTTTAGTCTGAAATTGATATCAATTTGTAATTGTCATCTTTTATTGTTTAAAAATGGTCCACTTAACATGGAATATTTATTGTCATATTTTGTTTTAATAATAAAAGGAAATATCGTTAAAAAATTGGTAAACTAAAGAATTTTGAATTTTTTTAAAAAGTTGATGAAATTTATGTGTTTTTATGTTACACTATTAATATTTTTTATTTATGATTGTACTTACTCGCATAATGGCTCAATTAAAATGCTGAAAAATTGATCATTAATTTCAACCCTGAAGGGGGTATCTGCAAGTGTAATTCTGTTAATCCAATTTAAGCTTGCAAAGTTAAGGTTAAAAATCTATACTGTTTTTGTTTCGTATAAAGGCACATACTCAAAAAATTTAACTCCAATTCCGCCCATTTTTGACGAATTTGCATTGTTAAGACTAATTATTTAGACTAAATTTAGAAACTTTCGCATCAACCATTTCCAACATATACGAGAATGAATATCTACTCTATATGTGAGATACCATGACCGCTTTTGGATTTATGATTTGTATTAATTATGAAGATAGTAGAGCCCCACTTAAAGGCAAAGAGATTTTTATTTTGTGTGGGCCCAGTTGAAAATGTTGAAAGTTATATAACCTACATATGGTTCCTTAGGTAAATACAGAGAGTCTCTGTAAAAACTTCGCGAAAATATTTTCAGTGGTTTAGTTATCTCTGTATACTTCAAGAAAGCCCACAAACACACAAGTTTTTCTTTAAATATAAGATCATACCTTTAAACGATAAAAGAAAAAATTTAATGAAAACTAAGCTACTTTTGTAAAAGTATTTTTAATATGTAGGGAATATACACATACATACATACATAAATGGGCCTTACAACCTTGTTTCAGGGTTACGGCTTAGATTTTCGCTGCACCCATGTTGTGTTTGTAAATTTTTATCCATGAGGACCTACAGTTTAAATTCGTTTCTGAACGAAAGATTTGAGAAATTTTGTATGGCAACTTTCAGAGCTTTTGACAGAAGACTGCTAAGAGGTAGTCGCCTATATAAAATATTTATTTTTTCATATTTCTTATTTTCAAGTTGTCATAGCTAGAGTTTGAACCCGGAGTTTTTGTCTTAGTAAGCCAATACAGTAACCACTAGACCACGGCGACAACAATATGTAGTAACTGTCAAGGGTAAAACGGTAGTGAAGTTCTATCGACATTGTTAATAGCTCTGCTGACTTGCTATACCCCTTTGACGTTTTTTTACTGGTTATATTTAACATACAAGTATTGCTGTTATTCAAAATTCACTAATAGATCACAATAATACTACTAACTTAATTATTTTATGATCGCATGGGATTATTGGAACTCTAATACTATAATAATACTATGCAGTCATTTGCATAAAGTGATTCACCAACAAACAATAAACATAATACAAAACTAAATATACTGTCGCATTTGTTGAAAATGTTACAAGACAAAGTACACTAGAACTAGGGATGCCAATCCCGAAAAACCCCGGAATTTACATTTACAAAATCTTTTTTAATTATAGACTCGATTCATCCTTAGATAATGTCATTATTATCGTATCTATCTCTAAATAAAAACTTGATTAAAGTGATAGAAAGGTGCAAAGGAGAAAGATGTAAATGATGGAATGGAGACATATATTAATAAAGAAATAAAAATGATTATTTTAGGGTGAGATAGAGAGTAGTATTTCGAAACAGCATGCAACACGGACTTGTAAAGTCCTTAATGAACTTTAAAACTTTAAATATTAGTGATAATTTTTAAATACCGAATTCATTATTATTTATTTGCTACTTTTTTTTAACAATTTTTTTTTTGATAAAAATTGTAATAAACTTCTATAGTAATAATTATAGTTTTAATAAGTTTTTTTTTTTTTCATAAAATTCCGAATTATCTAAAAATCCCGGGACTTGAATTCTCAAAATCCGGAATCCGGGGATTGGCGAAAAACAATTCCGAATGGCATCTCTAATTAGAACTTATGTTGCTACCCAACATACCAAATGGCTTGAGAATAATATTATAATAAGCTTACCAACACAAGCCTTAAGTTTGAAAAACATTTTAGAATTTGTTGAAAAAGATTATCGTAAAAATTGTAGAAAAATCAACCTTATGGTAATGTTATGTGTTCAACCTTACTAGAAGCTTAACTTTTTAATTGTAGAATAAGCTTACAAAAATAATATTACATTAATTATTGTATAAAAAAGCCTATTCGTCTCAATATTACATAACATTTTTAGCATAATAGTATAATAAACATTAAGACACCAATATATTGTTTTATTACAATTAAACAAAAATTCTTTAATATTATTTATTACACAAAAAATACAATAAATATTTATTACCTTTTAATATATTTTTTTACGCACTTCACTCACAAATTTCAAGCTAAATGAAAATACAAAACGTTTTGACATTTAATGCATAGCACATTCGATTTATTTGTGGAAATCCTCTAAATTAAATTGTGGATGGTTAAAAAACGTTTGTAAATTCAAATTTTATGTATAATATTATAAATTAATTTAATAAATGCTTGCATTTTACTGTTTTTGTAAGCTTTTTCTTAAGTTGCATTGTAGAAGGATTGCTTTATGGTATGTTGGGTAGCGTTTCTCTACTCACACAAAAAAATTAAAACAAATTGTCTTTTTGTCATTAGAAATCAGTTGGCTTTTCAGTCAATTAAGGTTAAATTAAAACACTACCTAGAAAAAGGTAGTATGTATTTAGGTTGTTCATATAAGAACCTATATTATCATTACCTACCTGTCATCTAGGATAGCATCATTGAAAAGAGAATTTTTTAGAATTCTCTGAACTTTCAGCCTATTGAAAGTTTATTAGTAAATTTATTAAAATACTAGCAATACATACAAATGCTTAATTTTTTTATTTAACATTTTTTATTCAATTGTTTTAGAAGATGATGATAAATTATCTTTTTGTAAAACCTTCTTCTTGCTTAATATGCAAAACCTCAAACAAAATAAATAATTTAAAAATCATGTTTTTAACAGATTTTTCCTTTAGACTTAAATCAAACGTCCCATTACGCGGCCATTAAGTTATTATAAGAAAAATAACAACAAAACAAACAAAAAAAATACTTAAAAAACAAACAAATTACGATTTATGGCATTTTGTTACAAAGAAACTGAAGCAAATTCCAAAGTTTATAAAACAAACAAAACAAACAAAAAGAAAAAAAAAAACAAAATTACTCCCACCAAAAGCGTATTTTGTCGCTATTTTTATGACATCCTGTGGATAGAAGAAAGCGCCACCAGAACAACATAAAACAACAACAATAAAACAAAAAGGTCGCATAAAATAACTTCTAGAGGCTTGTTAACAATTACAAAAGCAACAATTTTTTTTAACAAACAAACAATAAGAACAACAACCCCTCTAGCAGTTCAAAAAATTTTTTCTGTAGGCAAACGTAAAGAGAGTAAGAAAGCGAGTAATTTTTTCAATCAATTAGTTTTTCTTTAAAGTAAAAAAGATTCAGTTTTAGTTAAAAGGGAAGTTTTTTTTAGCGCACATACATTTACTTCTGGGCTTTTTAAAATATCCTTAAAGGCATTTCTATGTTTCTTTGCAAGTAAGCAGAATCGTCAAACCGAATGATTAAATTTTAAATGCTGATTTATGAGCTTTTTAATGTGGCCAAAACAGAAACGCGACATTTAATTATAAAAATATTTTTTTAATGGTATTTCCACATTAACGGTAAATTTGTTAGCTAAACAGACATGAAATTATTTAAAAAGAAAAACATTTTTTTTTGTTTTTTAGTTGTTTAAAGTTGTTGTTATAAGAAAATCACTGTATGAAGTTGAATTTTATAAGTAAATACTTTGGGCATACTTTAAAACATAAAAGGAAAAATGTTTTAGAATTTGTTTGGAATATTGGAATAATAAAAAAAATTTTGCCTACTTTTTGTCACTCACTTTGTCCAGTTATCTTTAATGGCCATGTTTTGTATGCATTATAAAATTTCTTGGAATCAAGAAAATCTGAAATTTGTTTTAGTAAATATTTCTAAATATGTACCCGTCATTTTTAAATTTCATAATTTATAGTACCTGACTTGTACCTGATCCTTGACGTGGTGCAAGGGCTTGAGAGTATCAGTGATGAGACAGGCTACGCCGATGGAGTAACCAGCTGTCACTCTGATAGGATGTCCAATGTCGAATAGGTTGACTTTGAGATGCCAAACTAAGACAGGTACAGACATTTTAATGTACTTTGGAACCCGTGCAGAGGGCTGAATGGCTGGTAGTGTCTAAAAACTACCAGTTCTTAACTGTCCCCTGCGGTTGTATTAAGTGCCTTACCACGGTAGGCCGGCTCTGCCGGGTAGACCATGCCTTTCGTGCATAGCCTTGGAACCATTATATAGAAAAACACTAAACATAGAAAATGAGAGTGTCCTGGGAGCGTTCTTCCTAATAGAATGTAACTTTGATCTAATTAAAACATTTCTGAGGAAACAAATAATTAATTTAAATATGATGGGATTAGAATCCGGATTGCCAGACCAAATAAAAACAATAGGAGTATATGGTTTAGAATGATTATAGCGTTTAAAATTCAGATGGTCATATTCACAATAATAATTATAATTTTAACAGGCTTATAAAATAAATTTTTATATATATAAGAGGTTCCCCCCTTCTCCGATGTCCATCCCAAGAAATCGCACCCTGACATTCCACTCTATTCCATCGTTGGCAGTTATATAAAGTTTTATAACTATTCTGTATATCAGCAGTACAGCGCCACCTTTTGGAAGACAGCAGCTAATATACTTAGTAAAGACGCTCACCACTCATAATTAACATCCAACGACAGATTGGAAAATTGCTGTTGATCATTCAAGGGTGAAGGTATAACACTGGCTTTTGAGTGATCAAATACCTGCAACTTATATCACCTTAATAATAACAGATACAGAACAGATGCACAGCCTGCACTATAAATGTGTTTTTTACTTTAAATTTGTATATTCATAGGCGTCAATAAGATGAAAAACCTCAACACCCTCGATTTTAATTAGTTGACGTTATCTCGAGTGTACTGTATCAGAATGAATGTATGTTTATATGTTTGCAAAAACACATAATCAAAGTGATTTCTGTATATCTTGAGAACGGTTAAAGCTAAAGTTTATAAATTTTTTCTAAATTGCTCCATAGTCAATACAAAAGAGTCGTGGGCGGAATTGAACAAGTGGCCACGGTACGTCCTATAAAAGTAACTCTTGATTTTTTATATATCTTGGTAATATTGAAAGTTTGAAAATTTGTTACAAACAACTTTGGTGCCAAGAGACATCATGAATCAATATGAGAACGACTTAGTAGTTATAGACTTTTGCGGGTCTTGAAAACTGGAATAGCACTGATTTGGTTTCCATATCACAAACACCAAGTTTATTAATTGATTTTACCTTTTATTCTCTCTATTGGTACCCACAAGTTTCAAAAATATCGATATTGACCTAAAACTTGTTAATAATCTGACAAACATTTAGGGAAAGCTGAATTAATTTAATCTAGAAAATCTACTCTCTGAAGTATACATAGTTGTCCTGTACGCTACATTGATAAACCTAGTTTCACGTATATAATGAAATGCGAGTAAGTAAATATTTTAAATAAAGTAAAGTCATGCAGTTTTAAACACCATTTCATATATACATTTTGCTTATACTTCCCGTATGACCTAAACGTCTATTTGTCTAATGAATTAAGACATAAAACTTTTTAATACACTTTCACGTACTCTTAGTTTTTGTCTTCTATTTTAATTTAAAATTTTTACAGCCCAACAAAAAACAAAAAAAAAATGTTTGTTGTTTGCAATGCTATAAAGTTTTACAACTTCATAAATATAATGCTCATTTTACTTTTCTAAAGTTGTTGCATTTTAAACATTAAAAATTATGAATTTCCATTATACAAAAAAAAACAAAAAAATAATAGATTAAGTTACCCTTCTTTGTTTTCTTAACCTTTTTTATTTACCAGCAACAGACGACAAAAGACTCTATTTATTATTAAAAATTGTTACTTTGTGCAACATTAAAATGAAAGGATGCAGTGTATCTTGGGCTAAAGGGTTACAAATGGTAATAAGAAAATGTTTTCGTAATTGCTAAGAATGTCAAAAGTTAGAGAACATTGAGTTTTACAACAGGACATTGGGGAGTTTTTTAGTATTTTGTGTGTATCTTTATTGTTAAAGGAGTACACAATTAAAACCATAATAACAAACTTAAACAGGATACAATGAAACAAAGAAAGAGTTAAAGCAACAATATTCTTTGTTGCTCATACTTCCTACCGATATAACAATAAAATATTTTTAACCATTAAGTCCATAACCAGCAATTATGCAAACAAAGACAAAATCTATGGGAAAAAAATGTTTTCTTTGGTGAATTTTTTAGTTTTTGTTTTTTCCTCTTATAAAGAGTCTTCCAATAGAAACTTTCGGACTTTGACAATTGATAGCTGCTATGTTTTTGAATTTGCATTTGTAAAATTGTAGCTGCCATTTATTAAGTTTGTTTTGTCAAATCACATTTACTTATGCAAATAGATAAAAACTGATTCTAATTTTTATAAATTTTTATAAATTGGGATAAAACCAATTTACATGAAATCCAAGATTATCGAATAAATAGATCCCGAAAAAGCTAATGTTTGGTGGGCATTTTTTTCTTAGAAAATGAGATTAACTAGCTAATACCGTAGTAGCGGCTGATACTCGTATAAACATCAACGATAAATGGTTGAAATAAACTTGGATAAAGGACACAAAGGACTGGAAATAGCCATTCTATCAGACAGTCCGGCTGCCATGCAAGCACTTGTCTCTTATGAAATCGACTCGAAGCTAGTATGGGACTGTCTGGTGAAATTTAACTCACTGGGCAGGCACAATAAAGTCAGGCTATGCAGGTGGGATGAAATTGTCAGGAAGGGTGCAGATATGCCATTGATGTGGCCAAAACTCTTTTGTGAAATAGAAAGAGGAGTTTGGAAAAGCATATTAAGGAAAAAAGAAGACACGGAGAGACACTTGTTCTTCTTGGGTCAGACTGGCCTTAGACTTTAAAACTTTTGCTCAGTAACTATAATAAAAAAAGATTTGAGTCCTGCATTAGGAATAGTCTGAGCATACTAGCAGGCCTTCTGACCGGATACTGCAGACCCAATGGACATTTAAATAAGATAGGAGTCTGTTCGAGCGATAGGTGCAGATTCTGTGACGAGGTGATCGAGTCATTGATGCACAGTAGGAAGAGGTACCTTAGTGACCAGCAGTTATCAGATAGAGAATTTTTGGGGTTGGCACCGGCCGACATTTTAATATGAATTTATTTTTATTAAGATAATTCCCATGGAGTTGATAAACAGAATTACATAAAAGGTTTAAGATTTTTAGGCAACGGCAGCCAGACAACAGTCTTCGCCGAGTATATATGGAGCAACTCATGTGAGATTTGGACTTGGCTGTGTCGACTGGTAATACTTTACGAAAGGGTACTAGTGACCTACTTTTCCCGAAGGGGTGATCATAACCTACTTCTCCCGAAGGGGTGCTCGTAACCTACTTCGGGAGGTCACAAACCATATAAAATACACAACCCCGTTTTAGTTGGCGGAGCCCACAAGCATTACATTAATAATAAGCTGTATAATCGACGCATTAATGTTGAACAACTGCGCTAGTTTTGCCATATCTAGCGTTTAAGTGAGAATATTTCGATGAAAGGATATTTATAGTATTCACCAGAAAAAAAAACAGTTAAATTTTTACAATTTGATGTGAGTGAGACATTGAAGGAACAACACACACGACCAAAGAACTGTAATTTGAATTAAATACCTACAAATGGGTTGTGATTTAACCATTTAAGTAAGTAATAAGCATAGGTATCCCTTGCATGGCTTGGTGGCAACTTTTCGGAGAAATTCCGACTTATAGAATTATAGAAAACTGGAGCATTTTGTATCGTAAACAATTTTTTTTAATTCTGTCTATAAAGCTTTGTAGAATCACCGAGTTATTTAAGGGATACCTTTATATTCCGTTTATAGCGGCAACGAAAAGCAATTAAAACGATAGTATTTTACATTTATTTAATAAGGAAGCTCTTAATGAAATACCCTTTATGTTTTTGGGTTAAATTGTTGACTGCAAATATTTAAAATTATTAATAAAACTGGTAAAGATTTGAAAGAAATGTCGGATAATTATAAAATACAAAATTGGTCTTGAATAGAAGACAAAAAATAGCAGAAAAAGCCAAAAAGTTTGCAAAATTTAAATGGCAGCTCGATCCAATATTAGAACTGATTTTTTTATAAATTTTTTATAGTAGTGTAGGCGTGTGTAGAAAGCTTTGAATTTTTTTTTTTTTTGTCAAACTATAAGTAAATCATTTCTTTTAAATGTTTTAAATATGACTTTATAAAGTGGTTATATTTGCCAGCATCTCTAAATAAAAAATATTACATTTATTTTTTAATTTTTTTTTTGTTTCTTAAAGTTGTTGCCTTTTATATGGAAACAGAAAAACAGCTACAGAAACTGCAAAGCAGCATAAACTTCTTATGCTAATTAAAAAGTTTCCTTTTTGTAATTCTTTTTTTTATTACTATTATTAGAACAAATTTAATATTATAACGTTTTTTTCCGCTTTTCCTTTATTTCAAATAAGTTTTTTTTTGTAATTTTAATTCTCTGCTATATAAAGGAGTTTTGCTTCTGTGTGTATATTTGTATTCTGTGTGTTGTTTGTATCAAAAGTCCTGGTAACTTTTTTTCTCTGTGCCGTGTTCAGCACGTCAAGTATCTTGCAACTGATCGACACAAGTCATAAGTTTTGTACTTTAATTTTGTACAGAAAAACAGAGAAACAGAGAAAAACTGAATTATTTTATAATAAGCTAAAGCAAAAACAACAACAACAAAAATTAAAAACTATAGAAAAAATTACAAAAAAAAAAAAATTAAAAAAAAGAGGCAAAGCATCCATTTATATATAGTAGAGTAGCATAAGCACAAACAAAACTTTAATAAGGTTCAATATGGCGTAAAATTTAGAACAGGGTGAATGGTCAAAGCAATACTTAAGTATGAGAAAAGTACTCCATTATGATGCTGATGATGTTGATGTTGATTTCGATGGCTAATAAGAAAAGTTATAGTTTTTGAAGGAAAATGGAATGGAAAATACATTTTTTTCTTTTTTTTTTTTTTTGAAAAATAATAAGCAAAATGTAGCTGGTACACAAAAAAATTATTTGCTTTAGTAGAAAACAAACAGAAAAGTTTTACCTTTTTTCTATTTGTAATGCAAATACGCCTACTTAGTACGCCCTCTTTTTTTTGGTTTTAACTAATATGCTAACAAACTCAAAATAAAAGAAGCACTATCATTGACTATTAGGGTGTATGCAAAATTAAATGATATGCGGTCATGTGAAATAAATACTTCTTGCAGCACTCATGTTGTGCGTGTTAATTTTTATCCATGATTACCGGGACCTACAGTGTAAAGTTAACTGACAGACTTCAGAAGCTTGTTCATAGAAATCAGTTACTGCCAGAGCTTTTGCCACAATACTGCTAAGAGGTAGTCGCCGAAACAAATATTTTGTTCATATTCCTTTCTTTTTCTAAGATGACAGAGCTGGGGTTTGAACCTGGAACTGTTGATCAGCAAGCCAATACACTAACAACTAGACTACGGCGACTACATGTGAAATTAAATACAGCCGACAATTTCTTATCTGTAATGCCATTGAGAACACTATTAATGATATTTTAGCCCAGCAAATGTTGCTCTATATAACAAGTGTCACATCAAGCAATTGCAATGCCATGTTATGTTGTTCAAACGAGTCTGACAATGACATATTAAGACAATCTACAATATGTTGAAGTTAAACCTATGCATTGTCTTTACATTCAGTTTTAACACATAAACATGGAAATTTAACATGTCGACACATGCGACACACATATGTTCTTAATTTTGAATTCTGATCATTTGTTTGAATTATTATACCTAAAACTGCACATAATCCAATAACGTTTTATATTTAATATTTTTTAAAATTAAATTTGTGTGATTATTGCATTGTCATTAAAATAAATATTATTGTAAAATATCAATAAAATTAAATTAAATATTTGTTCTATTATTATTATTCTAGAAACTTCAGTATATTTTTATAAATATAATCTGTAATACCGAGTGATGTAGAGAATATTTTTACAACAGTATTAAAAACATTCATGCACATGGTATTCAACGCAGCGAGCTACGATAGCTTAGCCGATTTGCAGTGACATACTAAGACCTTATGATGACTTTGCATGACATGGCATGACACTATGCTTGAGACGGCAAGACATAACATAGCATGGTTTTTTAAAAATTATATTTTTACACAAAAATGTTGCATTTTGCAGTACAGTAATTAATATATTAGGCCGAATTCCAATTTTTTACAACCTGATATTGATTTCGTCTCTTTGAAGAACTATAATGCTAAGCCTTATAGTGTATATTTATCGTCTAGGAAGTCTATTATCAATAAGCAAAGTTACAAATTTTTTTTTAAGAAATAATTTGTAGTAAATTTTACACAAATTTAGAAATATTTAATAGTTTCATTTTTTGACTTAAACTTTTCTTCCAGCTAATAGACGGAAAATATTCCGTCTAAGTCTAACACGTGATGTAACTATTTAATTTCAAAATTTTTGGATTTTATTTACTCAAAATATCTTTATATTTTAAAATACTATACGGAATACCCTCATTTAAATTGTAAAGCAATAATTCGTTTGTACATCGTTTTTCATTCTACAAAAGAATGGCAGAAAAACAAATTTACCCGCTACTTATTCTGCTGCACTGAACTCTACTTTTGTGCGTTTGAAACAAAAAACAATTTTATTTAATGGATTTTATAGCTCCATTTACAAAGATATTAATTTTGTTTTAGTTTTTTTTACGGATTTAATATCTGGTAAAGTAAACTCATAAAAAACCACAAGTGTGCAACGGATTTGTGAAAAACAAAAAACGGGACATCAACACAAAATAATGTTCGTCATTAAATTTATTAGAGAGAAAGAGTGAGAGAGAGAGGAGAGAGGGAGTACAGGTACGAGTCCAAGTTTTTCTTATATACTTATTTTTATTAAATTTGCATAATTTTAATTGTGTGGACTTGGCAAGTGCTACTTTTTTTTTCTTTTAGAAAAATATACAGCAATAGACTTTTGGAAACAAGAAAATACAATAAAAGTGCATGCATATGATTTCTAAAATTTTTAAAGTTATAATGGGCAGTGGCATTAAAAACAATTTTTAAGAGATTTAAAGCAATGCATTAATGCAGCGTGATGTTAGAATTAAAAAAATAGAAAAAGAAATCTTTAATTTAGAAATAATAATAAAGTCGAACTCATCTTAACTATACACTTTAAATCTTTATTAGACATACATCATGTTTATTGTGTTAGTAAATTTGAACCAGTTTCTATTTAAACGAATTTAAATCTGGGTTCTGCGAGTTATATCTGCAATGAAACAAAAAGTATAATATTTAAAATTTATAGTATAAATATGCCTGAAAGCAATTCAATGCGTTCGATATCAAACAAAATTTCTATATGATTTTGTTTTAGTATTGGTGGTATGCACATAGTATGCTATTATGTCATATCGTCGTAACGTTGTAATTTTTCTTTATCAATAAGATTATTAAGAAAAAATTCAAACAAATTGTCAAAATACGACATAATAGCAAACTATTACGTATGTATGCAGTATGCAAAAACAGCTTATTTTTATATTAATTTGAGAACATTTTCCTGGCACTGCGAGAGTATATGGGTCTATGGATCAACTCACCGGGGAAAAAAAATCTCACGAACATAACGTAATAGCCTTTCTTCTTTTATAGCACAAAGATACAAACTTTCGTCAACAATTTCTATTACTCCTGAAAATCCACTACGATCATAAATTTTCAATTTTAGGTTTTGGAACTCGATAGTAAGAGGTCCGATCAAAAATTAACCATTATTTTCAAATTTCGTGAGTTACGTATGTTCGATTGTCGCATTTTTTTCTATTATGTTAATACACATGTCTGTTATAAATATTTTGGTAATATCAGCCATTTTGGATTGTCAGTTTGTTTCTGACAGATAAAAAGATTAGTCTTGTTTTGATGTGGTCTCCGATTTTTTACTATTCGAAAAAATGGATCAAACTAACTGTATTAAGTTTTGTGTAAAAAATGCAATTAAATGCGTAAGGACATTTGAAATGTTGACTGTGGCGTTTGGCGAGTCTACTACTACACAAGCAATTCCTCAGAAACGTACAGAATTGTGGAAAAACAAAAATATTTTAATTATTATTTTTTGATAATACTTCGTACTCATGACTACTTCGATTTCATTTGAACAGATGGGTTGTTCAAATATAACAAGAATTTGCTCCAACGCAAAGGGAGATATGCGCTGCATAAGGCCGATGTTGAAGTCATTATTCTACATTTTTGGCAAATACTGACTGCGTGAAAACGAAGGGCTGCGGTTATTTTTATGACTGCAAATATAGCAGAATTTCGTATTAAATGCTTAAAGTATCTGCCTATTTAATTGCGTAAATAAAAAAATTAATAAATTTGAATAGAGTGCTTTGGTTTTTCCTAATGAATTAATTTACTTGGCAGTTGGTAATTACAATGGTTTAATGTGACTTCTAATGCTACTTCAAACACGAATAAAATTCACTAGAAAAATGTATTTCGACGGATATACAAAGAATTTTTTTTATTTGTTCTCTTTTCTTATAGTCTGTTTGCAGAAGAGGAATGGTTTAAGACGTTCCTTTTTTATATGAAAAACACTCAAAAATTTTAGTGGTTTGTTGTTGTTTCACATATAAAAAGGCGAACGTTTTAAACCATTCGTCTTCTGGAGAAAGGCTGTTAATATGTATTCTTTCTTCTTTCACAAATTAATTAGGTTGCCGTTATTGAAAAGTAGACGAGTTCTATGCTTAGTGCAGTATTTGTTGTGAAACTCTTAACGATACAGTATTTTTCGTTTAGCTGCACATTCAAGTTTGCATGAAAATTCGTGCACTTACGCAAAATGTTCTGCTACGCAGTATGCACTTAGCAGCATAAATAACGCTGCTAAGTGAATTCGCCTGCCTGAATAAAAGTGCTCTTACGTAAAAGTTTTTTCTCTTTGCCAAAATGGATTTATATATGCATCTTTTAATAATCAATAATTTCAGAGTCATATGTAAAAATAGTTAAACAAGAAAAACAATTTATTTAAAAATAAAAGAGGTACATAAGTAATTTAAATTCAAATTTCATTAAAAGCAAAAAAAAGAAATAAAAGTCAACAACTAATACGTACTACATATTAACCAAGTAATATGTGCTTTTGAAAAATATTTAGTAATACTTTTTTGCTTTAAAGCACGTACTGATTGCTTAAGAATTACATTTTCTATTTCATCCAAAGTGCCATCAATATTATTTAAAAAGCAATATTTTTGTAGCACATCTAAAACGGTTAAAGCCTCCTTCATCGTCAAAACATTTTTCTATTGTTCCTCTGTTTGGTTGTCTCGTACAGCATCAATCAACAATATCTACGTCATTTAAATTTCCATAGCATTCGAAGCTATCATCACATCTTATATAGCTTTCATAGTTAGAAAATAATTCAATTCGTTACTCTCTAATATTTCTACCTCAGAACTTGACGCCTCATAGAATTTTGCCTAGAAATTATCAAAGAGAGGTATCACTTTAGTTTCTGTTATGCATTTTTACATACTCGTACATATCTATAATTACCTTTTAAAAGCAAGTATATATTGTTTCAGGTCGGTTGGTAAGACCAAGCAATTTTTATAAAATACAGGGCATCCAAAAGCGAAATTTACTTGTATTTATATTTTTATACATATATTTATAATTCAGTGAATTGAGTTACCACATAAACAAAGTAAATTTTTTTCCTTTTTTTTTGTTCTTAAAAATAGCGATTGCCATAATAATTTTTTTTGTGTTTATAAGGCACTTTAGAATAATATTTTGATTTAAAAATAAACATTGCTGACAAAAAATCGAATGCTCTTATTCAAAATATGCACTTAAGCAAAATGCACGTAAACGATTTTTTTTCATACAACATTTAGCCATCATACACAATACTTTGTATTTTGTGCAGTTAGGCAGAAAATGCAGCTAAGCGAAATGCAGCTAAACGAAAAATACTGTAATGTGAAATTGGACTTTTTGGTAGGAAGATTAAAATTTTTAAGGTTTCCAGGCTCTATATCTTTTTGCATACTGATTTTGTTCGTTCTATTTGTGATAATGCTAATCCAATTAGAAAATAATTTAACTCACTGTATAATGTTACTGATATCTCTAATTCATATTATTCGGCCAAACCCTGAGTAATTTTGTATCTGCACTACCTGTAATTTATTTATTACACTCAACCCAAAAACCAAAGACAGTATTGCAGTCCGTTGACTGCAACATAACGAAGACAGCTATAATGAGTTGTGAATCATACTAAAAAAAGTTGTGTGGTGTTTTGACATTTACAATTCAATTCAGTTGAGTTGTGAATCATAACAGCGAGATTAAAAAAATACATGCCAAACCCTGTTTCAGGATTACGGCCTAGCTTCTCGCAACTGTTTAACTGTACAATTTAAGATCGACTCCGAATGACAGACTTGAGAAGTTTGTTTATGGTAATCACTTACTCTCAGAGCTTTTGCCAGAAGACTGCAAAGAGGTAGTCGCCGAAAGATATTTCTTGGAAATTACTTTTCATGTGCTTTCCAAAATATGTATATCTATCCACATACTCGTAAGTACATACATATGTATATAATTATTATGAATTTATACTTTCAAGTATATGAATTTTATTACCAACACCCACATTTTCTTTATACAGTTATTTGGGCTTAAATTTAAATATAAACCTTAAAAATTATTCTTTTTAAAAATCATTGACCAGGCCAAGGAATAAAAAAAAAACCATTCAACACCTGTTTTTATGTTCAACATATTGTAATAATGACTACTATCAGGCTTTCATCAACACAATAATGATCATTAAAACCATAAGAACTTTAATAACCATTTTCTATGGTTAAATATGTATTCCCGTTTCTTTGCTTCAAGTCTAAAGAAATTATGAAAATTAAATTTGATCTGTTTTATTTTTTATTATTTTTAATTTTTATTCTTCTTTCTATTTTTTGTAATACAATTTTTTTTGTTTTTGCTTGTTTTTTAATATTTTTATTACTTTAATTTTTTTCTACACAACGAAAAAAAAGAAGAGCAGCAAATAAAACTCATCATTTCTAATCTTATGTTTATGAAATTTTATATGTTAATTTAATTTTTTTATTTTTGTTTTTTTTTTATCAAAAAATTCTTATTTCCTTTTAATTGTTCACACTCATATGAGTACATCGTATACATTATGTCGATAAAATTTTTTGTTTGTGTGTTTAAATAAAGGCGCCAATTGACACAGGCCAGGTGAGTTGGTTAATGTTGCTGCCAACGTTTCAATTTTGTTGTTTTAACATCGTCGTGGACGCATATCTTCTGACTACTGTTCATTTGCCATAAACACTGCCAAACACTTTGTTTTGTTTATTTTACGAAATAAATGCTTAAATTTTTAATTTTGTTTTTTTAATTTTTCTATATCATTGTTTATAAATAGTTGATGATTAGTGTACATTCTTATAGAGTGAAGACTAGAAATGTATCCAACGTTTTAATATGTTTATTATGTTCAACAAAAGATTAAGAAATAAAATTATATATATAATGTGAAGATATTAAATTTTTAAAACAAATATTATACAAGTATGTATATACATGTGCACGATTTGCTGCCATTCCTATTAAGCAATTCAATTGAACTTAATATTAGCATAGTTTAAATTTTTTTTAATTAAAAAAAAATCCAACTGTTGTCTCATTTATACAGCGGCTGGGCACTTAACTACAGAAGACATATGAAAAACCGACTGCATAAAAACAGGTTCCACTGTGTACACTGTACATTACGTGTTCGGCAAATGCAATGGTAAATGAAATATCTTATTTTGTTACATTGTGACAATTTTAACCCGGCATTACTAACCTTAAATCATGTCGCATGGTTACTAACCATGGGTCTTATCGACCCTGAATTGTATTATCCATTTAAACCGTCTCAACTTATAAATTGATACAACGTATACTTCTTTTGGTAGATTATAGTCTTTTATTGTTTAATTTTAGTATAGAATGGTGTAAATTAAAAAAAATATATTTAAATTAAAATTAATTATGAATTCATTACAACATAGCTAAAAAAAGTGGAAAAAAAAAGTTATCCAGCCGAATTGCGCATAAAATTATGAGTTTTTAAGATATTGACGTCAAATAAAGTACATTTGAAACCTGATATATAATAGTATAATGTTAGAAAGAAAAATTGGTACGGCTAAAGCAAACATTTTTCAGTTATGTACTATAAATGTTACCTTTTATTCGGAATTTTCATCATCGAACATATCGTCATAAATGGATTCCTCTTGTGCAGAAGCAATGTAATTTGAGCACAGTGCTTCTGGCAAATATATTTTCCACATTTAGAGCACGTGGTTTTGGTTTTGCGTTTTAATTTATTACAATGTGAATAAATGAACACATATTTTTTGTATAACGGTATAACTAACCTGGGTCTAATCGACCCATAATCTTTGTTACATTATTGCAAACTATGGGTATAGTCGACCCATAATCTTTGTTACATTATTGCTAACTATGGGTATAATCGACCCAGGCTGTTTTTTAAAATAATTTTATATGGATAATATCATAAATTTACCTTATATTTATTATTTATAAACGTTTAAATATAAACAAATTTAGATTACAAATATATCTTGAGTTAAAATATCGTCATGTTTTTTTTAATTTAAAAAAATTTGCGGGTCTGGGTCGATTCGACCCAGAGGTTAGTAATGGAGGGTTAAACTAAAATGGAACCATAACTACTAAACAAATTAATCACACAATTTTAAAATTTTAAAGAAATAATCCTCAAAAACATCAAATTAGTTGGTTCATATACCCATATTATAATAATAAATAAATAATAAAATAAATATTTTTTATTTTAAACGAAATAAAAAGTACTGCAAAACACAAAATTTTGTGTAAAAATGAAATTATTAAAAAACCATGCTTTGCTATGTCATGCCGTCTCAAACATAGTGTCATGACATGTCACGTAAATACACAATAACGTTTTAGAATGCTATTGCAAATCAGCTAAGCTGTTGTAGCTCGCTGTGGTGAATACCATGTGCGTGAATGTTTTTAATACCATTGCATAAATATTCGATACATCACTCTGTGTTACAGATTATATTTATTAATATAACTGAAGTTTGTAGAATAATAATAATATAAAAAATATTTACTTTTCTTTATTCATATTTTACAATAATATTTTATTATATTGACAATGCAACATTTAACAATAATCACACAAATTTAATTAGAAAAAATATTAAATATATAACGTTAATGCAATAAGAACTCTGCTCTAAGAAATGTATAATTTAGGTGCAGTTTTATTTAATAGGTATAATAATTCAAATAAATGAAATATGAGACGAACTGTAATTTAAATCATATCTAAAAATTGAATTTGTATCTTTTTTTTCACTGAATGGCGACCATAAGTATCTTGTACTTTTCATTTATCTCAGAATCGTTTTTTAGGTATGCCACTCTTCTCGCAAATGAGCGATATGTATGTCTCATGTGTTGACATGTTAATTTTCCATGTCATTGTCGAACATGTTTGAATGGCATAATATGGCTAGGAAGTTGCATGATGTGAGATTTGTTACTATGTTGTATAGATTTCAAATGTGCAGGGCTTTAATAGCAAGTTAATACTGTGAAAATATACTTTGGGTTAAATGTTCCAGCAATGGACATCAGAACTCGTTGTAAGAAATATGAATGTTTTCAGAAACACTTTCAAAATTTTGCATAATAATGACGTTTTTTAAAACATTTTAATATTTTGGAAATGTTTCTGACATTTTGAAGCGAGGTTTGTGATTTTGACTAGCACAGAAGATATTATCGAAAAATATTTTTTATTTCTAATTCGTAACACCTCGATATATAGGAATTACTCAACAAATCACACATAAACATAAAAACTTGAGTAAGAGCTATTTACCATCAATAATGTACATATAAAACGTATTTACATATTCATTTTTCACTCTAAATTCGATACACAATTTATAAATATCCTTTTAAAGGGCGTGAGTAACATACTTAGTTTTGTTATATATTATGCGATATCCTCCTACCTGCTACTGCAGTCGCCGTGGTCTAGTGGTTAGTGTGTTGGCTTACTAAGACGATAGCACCGAGTTCAAATCTCCGACCTGACATCTTGAAAAAAAAGATATATAAAAAAATTATTTCTTTCGGCGACTACCTCTCAAATATTTCGTTCGGATTCGACTTTAAACTGTAGGTCCCTGTAGTCACACTCAACATGAGTGCTGCGAGAAGCTAAGCCGTAACCCTGTCACAAGGTTATAATGGCCAATGTATTCTCCTACCTAAAAATCGATTACTTTAAACAAAACAGGCTGCTTTAATGCAATTACTGCGAGTTCCATTTTACCGTATGCTGGAAAAATTCTACATAATTCATACATAAAGATTTTAATTTTTTTTCTTTCATTTAATTAAATTATAAAGTATCGTGACAAGATTTCTTAATATCAGCACATGACAATGACTCAATCGCATTTGTCGTTTAAATAAAATTCTAACAACGTATCAGCAATTAATTTATTTTTGTAAAATCATCTTATTTATTATCGTATATGGCGACATTTGGTGGCACATGAGTTATAATATTTACATGCATCCACATAACAATGGCTGTAATAATTAAAAAAGAAGTCGAAAGAAAATATTTGAGAAATAAAAAAAAAAAAAATCAAAACATATCGACAACACAACAAAATAGCACCAGTGACAGTAATAATCAATCATGATGCCGTCGCGTCGTCATATGCCACTTACAACAAGAAACATGACTTTTCAGTTATGCCACCAACAAATTTTGGGGTCTTTTCACTACAATTTATTATTCTTATAAATTCTACGTTTTTGTATAGTTTATAACACCCTCGTGACATGTTGTTTTGATTTCAATGAGTGTCTACCACCATTATGTATTAAACTTCCGTTTCCTGTTAATCCCAGTTTTTCATATTGTTTTTGCCATTAAATGTGTAATAAATGATTTGGGCAGTAATGAAAAGTTGGGGGATACCATCGATTATAAACAAAAACATTCTTGCAGGATGTGTGTATGATTTTGGATTAGAATTTTTTTTTTTTTTTTTTTTGAGACATAAAGTTTCTTTAATTAATAATCACAACAACAATATTCGCTTTGATTGTTATGAATTTGTCTTGTTTAACTAAAAATGTCTCAGTTTGTATGTATGTTTTATTTCCTGGGCCAATCCCAATTTTAGCATGTTGTCTTTTGTATATTCATCCATCAATAATTTGTAATTGTAAATCCATTTGTTTGATTAAAAATACATGTTTTTAAGTAAATGACACTTTGTGCACTCTACACTTTATTAGTTAATAAGAAATGTGTGAAATTATAGGTCTATTTTCTTTATATATATAAGAATTAATGTGCACTTATTCTTGGGTTTGTTTTAATTTTTTCTGTAATTCCCTGCTTTTCTGGGAGGAACTATACAAATTTTAAAAATTCCAACTGTGCTGAGACATGCCCATACAAAGTAACTATTTAATTGCCTGTGTCCTTAAAATGATAACAGCAAGAGTCTCTAAAAATAAGCGGAATTGTACGTAAATATTAATTTTTGTATATATTGAGAACGGCTAAAGTTGGTCTAAATTCGAAGATAATAATCAGTCAAGGTGTGGGCGCAGATGGATAATTGGGTATGCAACCCCCATACAAATTGAACATACAAATGAAAGTTTGAGAGATTTGAAAAATTAATAACTTTTCTAATTTAAACTTTTCTTTATTTTCTTTCTAGGATATGTAAAATACATCTGGGAGATTAATTAAAGAAGGTTACAACGTTATCCAGCGAACCAAAATCATAGAATTTTATTTTAAAAATCATCGATCAATAATTTAAATTTAACGAGCCTGTTATCCTCAATTTAATATGCGAAATTCACCTTCCGAATCAGTGATTCGATTTAGTCGCACATCATATTTAGTAAAGAAATATTCATCGCGTTGAGGAGAGTGTTGAAGAGAATCCTAAAACATCAAAACGTAGGCGCTTTGGCGAGCGATATCGAGATTTGCTCCAAAATTTTTTAAAGCAAATTTATCCGACAATCCAGAGATGTGGTTCCATCAAAATGGGGCCACTGAACACACACTGCTCAAACCATTATGCAATTTCTAGGACAGATTTTTGGGGAATATTTAATTTTCAAAAATTCAGCATTCTATTGGCCTGCCTGCCCCTTGCAGATATTTGAATTACAGGGTATATATCAATTAACCCAGAACACTTGCAAAGCTGAAAGGGAATATTCTAGCTGAAATCAGAGCGCTATAGCCAGATACTCAGACTCGTGTTATCGATAATGCTATTTGTTTGCTCACATATCCTTTGTTATCACTGTAGCTAGAAAAAATCTATCATTTGTTGTCTCTCATCCATTTTATATATTTTTTGTCTCTCTGAAAACAATAATTTGTACTTAAAATTTGGAAAGTTACAAGCGGTAATAAATTAATATAAATATAAATAGTTATTTTTTTATATAGAATATTTTTTTTTATAAGACCAATACTCAGGAGCTACACCCCTTCTCATTGGAATTGGAAAGATAGTTATTTTTTTATTAAGTGCCTTATATCAATAGATCAAGTTGATCATTCAAATTCCAGTGTTATACGTTCACCCTTGAAATAATCAACAGCAATTGTCTTATCTGTTGATGTTAATTTTGTTTGTTGTGAAGTGGCAAGGATCTTGGCTAAGTTGTTGTTGGTAGGTTTTGATCCTTGCTTAATTCTGCATATTACTTCCCAGTAGGTGGCGCTTTCTCTTGATCATTCATTTGATATGTCCAAGATAGATAAAGTGTGGAATGTCAGGGGGCAGGTTTTTTAAGGATGGACATCTTGGCTGTGGGGGAACATATCGTCAGTGGAATTAAAGAACGCTGTAACTGACAAAAAATCGAAAATACGTTTTTCGCATCATTTTTATCAGAAAAAAAAAATACGCGTCGATTGGTCCAGGTCCCAGATTTCTACGATGAAAATAAATTCACTTGCCATATAATCAAAAGCTCTCAATGTCAAGAAAATAATCTTATTATGGCTCCGTACTATGTTAATGAAGAATATATATACAAGACACTGCAAAGTGGATATGTACCACCTGAGGCCTTTATATATCTCGACAGTAAAGGATTTATCCAGAACCAAAGAGGCATTCCTATATTATATCATATATATAGAAGAGTCAATGACAAGACAATACACTGCAACGAACTAACAATCGACAATTGTAGATTCAGTACAAATATATGTATATTCTAAGGATAAAAATATAATTCCGAACTTAAACAAAAAACGATATTGGTGGCTTAACTGATAACTTTTTTTATCGCTTGACTATACTTTTATCATAACCTGTTTTTTTGTAATACAGAAGTGCGGATTTTTTCAACATTTTTTTTTCCATTACACAACAATATAAACATTGTACATATGTATATATTGCACATACATACAAAAGATATTTAATTAGAAAACATGTTGTAAAATTAATATACATATGTATATGTATATAATATACTCGAGAGCCCGAATATGGGACTATGTATAATAAGTTATATTAACACTACTTGTTTATTTATAGTTTATTATTATTATTATTACAAATATTATTGTTATTACAAATAAATTTTAACTTAAAGTGAAGGATAAATTTATTGGGAAGGTAGCCTTACCTTTAGGTGAAAGTTAATTTGTAATAACAAAAGGCAATTTATCGGTCTGATAAAATCCTACCTTTAACTAAAGGCAAGTTGTAATAATGGGCCTAAGTATACAAAAAAATTTGTTTAAAAAAACTTTGAAAAAAAAAATAAATTCACTTACGCCGTCTGCGAAATAAAAAATACCAGTGTATTTGTTCTACTTTTATGAAAGTTTTTTGACTCTGGTGAACATTTAAGGTTTTGTCAGTTACAGCGTTCTTTAATTCCATCGACGATATTAAGTATATATATTTTTATTTTAATTTAAACTTTTAAATATGCCGCACAAATTTTTGTTCTTCATTTTCTGCAGTGCTGAGACTCGAACCTGGGCTGCTTGGTGTTGTTAGCAAGCTCTCTAACCACAACACCACGTCACCCCCCATTTTATATTAATATTTTTTTACAAAAGGTTAACTCTGTATTCTGATCTCAAACCAAAAATTTGTGTACGGGAGAAATAAATCTTAAATATAAGGCCTTGTGTGTTCTTTATCAAGTACTTTATTAAATAATTTCATAAATGCTATTCAAACCATAAGGTAGGATTTTTAGTAGGTCACATAATTATTAAAATCCGGGTCAGGCAAATCGGGCTGACCCTTAGCACTATTATTATTAGGCTAGAGTAGTAGTATATAACAGTTTATTTTCTTCAAAATTGTTTAAAAATTTCTACTTTAAAATTTCTTTTCAAATTACAGAAAAACAAAATTTGTAATTTGTCATTACAAATTTGTATTTAATTGTTTAACATTTTTAATATTTTTTTTTATTAGACAAAAAAGTGTTTGTCAAATTTAAAAAGTGTCTTCAAGCACTTATTTTTGCTGATTTTATATTTTAAAAATTTTTGTTTGAAAGTGACATCCATTAGTGTTTGATCGGTTAAAATGCGATTGTCAAAAATTTTGTGACACCGTCTGTGATTGACAAGTAATGACAAATATTTTCAATTATTTTTGTCTGATATACTAATTGTGTCGTCAATGTTTATACGTATTAAAAATACTTATAATGTACATATGCTTTATTGGACACTTTTTATTCATAAAAAAAGGGAAAAAAACAATTCGATGATATTATTTTTAATACATAAAATTATTTTCCTTTTTCTCTGACACATTTTCTTTGTTTCCTTATTTTTATTATCATAAAAAATATAGGTTTATTAAGGGCCTATTTCTATACAATACTTGTCAATTAAGCCCTTAATAAACGTAAAGTATTTTTTTAACAACACAGCAGTTAATGTTGTAAAATTAGTGAATATCTGAAGCCTTATGACGACTCCGCATAGAAGTCAGAGCAGTATTATAGTTAAATTATTATACTTATAGTGTATATTTTTATCTATAAAGTGTGTTAGCAATACAGTGGCTCAATTTAATAACCATTATTTTTTTAATAAAACTTTTATAATAATCAAACTGCCTTTTGCCCAAAAACTAAAACTAGATTATTTTGTTATTATAACCCTTTGTTACATTATTCACCATGTACGGTATCAAAATTATTTTCAGAAAAAAAGTTGTAAGTAAAATTTTCAAGTAAGGCAATATTAAACGACAAATTAATAATCGGACATGAGGCAACTTCAATACTTTAGAGTTACTTTAAAAAGGAAATTCCCGTTTTTAGTGAAGCCGATTGTAATTGTTAGCTTCGTAGGAACGTCAAAAGTAAAAGGTTTTTAATATCCTACATATTTGAAGCGTAATTTAGTGTAAAATTGTGAAATGAGTAACAAATGTGCCCACACATCTACAAAAGTTAGAAAGTTGATCATAAAGCAATATCAGAATGGCTTGTCTGTTCATGAAATAGGTGCTATTGTTCAAAGAAGTCATTTTACAGTCCACGATATTATTAAACGATTTAAAATTTTCAATTCTGTAGAGAATAAGATAAAGTTAGGACAACCTAAAAAATGTTCACCTAAAAAAAGTCGGAAACTTAGTGTCCCAAAATTAACTAAACTGGTGTCCGAAAGTTTGCAAATTAACGTCAACCCCAAAACAATACAAAATGTGCTTCGCAGAAACAATTTCCATGGAAGAGTTGCCCACAAAAAACCATCTCTGAACAACATAAATCGTATTAGGAGACTGAAATTTGGTAATGAATATAAAAAACATGATTTTTCGTTCTGGAGCACTGTTTTATTCACGGACGAAAGTAAATTAAATATCGTTCGTTCTTATAGACAAGCATATGTTTGCAGAAAGCCAAATGAAGAACATAAATCAAGTAATCTTCGTTCCACAGTAAAAAACGGAGCCGGAAGTGGGATGGCTTGAGCCTGTATATTAGCCGCGGGTCCTAGTCAGCTGGTTTTTGTTGATGGAATTATGGACCAGTATAAGTATATATCAATTTTGAAAGAAAATTTGGTAGCTAGCGCTGAAAAATTGGGCATTTCCGAAAGTTTTCAATTTTATCAGGACAACGACCCAAAGCATTAAGCTCTTAATTCTCCATTGTGGTTACTGTATAACTGCCCACATGTTATAATAACGCCACTACAGTCTCCTAAAATTAACATAGTAGAATGTCTGTGGGCCTATTATAAGAATAAATTTAAATCTAAATCGATTTCTACCATAGCTTAGCTGATACTTGGCCTTAAGGAAGAAAAGGACAATATTGATCCTGCATACTGTAAAAAATTAGTGGATTCAGCTCCAAAGAGAACGGACGCTATTTGCAAAAACAAGGGATATCCAGCAAAGTATTAGTTATAAAGAAAAATTCTAGAAAATCTGAAATTTTTTGAAGTGTCCGATTATTAATTTGAACTTATTTTTTGTCTCATTATGAATTTGTTATTGTTACTTTTAGTGTAAAAATGTTTTTGTCGTTACTTTTAATATTTTTTGTAATATTTATTTTAATAAATTAAGAACTAAATTAATTTTTTAATTTGAAATCGAAAAGATGTAAAATAATGGGAAAAAAATGTACGAGACATAGCTGTCCGGTTATTAAATTGAGCCACTGTACGTAAAATTATAGAATAATTTGTAAAAAAATTTACAAATTACACAAAGTTTATCATATTTTAAAGTTTTATTTTTTCAGCTAAGCTACGAGTATTTTTCGATACTGACACAGATTTTAAAGTTAAGCAAAAAAAAAAAAAAAATGGAGAAAATATACGGCCATAATAAGATACGTATTGTCATGTATTGTCTAATAGGAAAAATGGAAAATATTTTCTCCTAATTGGTCTTATTAGAACTTTTCTGTTTAGAACGAACTTCACCCAAATGTTTCACATGTAGATGTCGCTTAAAATTCCCATTAAAATAATTTTTTTTTAAGTAGGAGTTACAGCGCACTAAACTCACTTGGGATACAATTTGTCTAAATGTGGTACGCTTTTATGAAAGATATACTGAGCCGATAGAGCTCCTGCACTAACTTGAACGTGAAGTCCTTTTTATAATTAATTTAAGATGTCGAAGAAATTTTATAAAAAAAACAATTAAATTATGTCCTTTCGGATTTTTTCTTCTCATATAAGAATTGATATAATGACTATTTTAAAACCGTATCATACCAATAATTCCTAAGAATGATATCAAATAGAGATTAGAAAATGATGATGGTTGAAGTTCATTACTTTGTATTACTTACATACATACGTATGTACATGTAAACGAAACGTAAACGAAAAATTTTAGGAAAATATTTAAAAACGTAATTTCCAGGCATCATTTGCATATTCGTACAAATGAAACGAACTTATGTAATTGTTTAACCTTCGGTAACATGAAAACAATTGAAATGTGTCCTTTCTTCTTTACTAAAGGTTAATCAAACAAACTATGGACGCATTAAACCGTAATCAATGTTTACCATTAAACAATATCGCCTCAATGCGAAATAATAACAACAAAATAACAGTTATATGCTAACAAACAGAGGAACGGAACTGAAATAAGAAACCGCCAACAATAAAAGCAATCTGCTGATGACCAACTTAAATTCTCATGTTACTTTTGACAAAAACAATATTTGAATTTTAGTTTACATATTCTGCTTAAGATGGAGAAAACATTTAAATATTTATTTTTGTTGCAAGAAAACAACAACAACAATAACTTCGTCATCATTCAAATGTGTTTATGAGAGTACGAAATAACACTCTGCATGCAACTTGACGAAGAATAAACGTTTTCTCTTTAATTTGCGACGAATGAGAAACGCTAATGCTTTGCTGATGATGACGATTTGAATGGTTGGTGATTGTTTTTGTAAAGATACTGATAAAATTTCGCATCTATATGACACGAATGCAACAAAAGATATTTTATATGTTTACAGAGGATCAATGACAAAGAAATTACAAAAAAAAAACAACAAAAATAAAAACAAGGATAGTACCGCATCATATCAATTGACAATGAGAAGAGAATGGCTCAATACCCTGAAAATTATGCAACAATCGTGTACACACACGCAAAAGAATTCCTGGAAAAACGCAAATAATGGCAATAAACACCACGCCAGAGTCGGAGAAGAAATAAAACAATAAAATTGAAGAAGAAAAAAAAAAAGGATTTTCGAATATTGTTGATATAAAAACGTTGAGAAAAAAGCGACAGTTTATGATGACCTGCTTTATTGCATGTTCATTGAACGACGTGAATCAATCAAAATTAATGAATTAGTAATTAGCCCAGTGGTTTCTCTTTAAGAAGAAGTAATAAACCATATAGGCTGATTAACATGATCCAGAAATTATTAAATATTCCAACTTACTGTTGTTGAAATCAATTTTTATTTTTACAAAATAATTTTTGCTTTTTGCAGTTTAAAAATTCAAATTTTTATTGTAATAAATGCTTTTCTTCTTGAACTTATTTTCATCAAACTATATAAAGTTGTAAAATAGATACCTAAAGCTTAGCTGTGCCTATATCTAAAAAAAATATTTCAAAATATGGCATCTTCGAAACAAATTGTAAATTCTTTTATGAGAATATTGATTTAGATAAAGCCTGTCGAAAAGTTGCCATCACTTTTAGTTTTCATTTTGTGGTAAATCTCATGCTTAGTTACGAAAATAAAGCTATTTTCATTTCGCAGCATATTTTTAGAGCTGGATACTTTCTGAGAAAGGTTTGTTATTTCATTGTTATCCAATTGAAATTAGTTAACGTGAAACAAAATTAGATTAATAATAGTGAAGAAATATACAGTGTTAGCCAGAAGAGAGAAACTCTTGAAAGATTTAAGAAATAAAGTAAGACTTTTACGATTAATTCCAATACTTGGAATACTATCAAAAACGCAATCGACAGCTTATGTCGAAACCATTACGCCATTTAAATCATATAGGGAAATTTTTGTTGATGTGGCATATCAGCTCGCACTGTTCGGCCATTACATTGCTTGTGCTTCGCAATAAAACATTAAAATTGGCCTTAAGCTATGTACAGACGGTTGTCAGATCTGACAATATTGTTAGAAAAATGTACAGAAAATTTCTTACAATCATGTGAACTTACAATTTTTCTGTTTCAACATTGCTAGATAAAACATTGTCAGAGCATTGTCAGATTGGAAAAACTGACAATATTGTCAGACATCTGGCAACCGTGTAAACGCATTTCTTTGTTATTGCCATATCATTGTCAGGCATTGTCAGATGCGTAATATTTAACATCTGACAACGACATCATTGTCAGAAAAAAAAACATCCATAATTTATTTGTATATTTTAATTTAATTAATAAAATATGTACTTATATCACAATTTCCAAATTCTCTCACACACATTTTGCAATAAGTTTATTCTGTTAATTGAGTTGAACATTTTTACTACATAGCAAATCTGACTATCGTGTAAACTAACAATTTTTTTTCTGCCAACGTTGTCAGAAACAGTTATTGTCAGAAAATTGTCTGACAATTAAATTGTAAGTTTTCTAAATTGTAAGTTTTCTAACAATTTAATTACAATCGTGTAAACAGACAATTTATTTAGTGCTGACAATTTTTCATTGTAAGGTTATTGTCAGCATATTGCCAGCTCTGACAATATTGGTAGATCTGACAACCATCTGAACAGAGCTTTAGAATCCTTGCCTATAAGCTACCACAATAAAAATCCATTTGGCGGTTTCACTAAATAAATCTGTTTAGTAAACGTTCGTCGACAACTAGCTGGGGTATTTCGTATATGGGTTGCCAAAACGACATTTATGCCAGAAAGCAGCAGCATCATTTTCTCGGGTTGATTTGCCTGTATGTATGTATGATACCGATTTATTAGCTGCTTGTTAATTACAAAAAAATAACATACAGTGACGAACACATGGATTTGACGGTTCTGCAATGGAACCTAGTAACATGGCCCAATGAATGGAAAATAAATCAATTAGGCTATGATGACAGGATTTAATCATTGTAAAACACAAAAACAGGTATCACATCGAGTAATATTCAATATACAAAGAAATGTGAAGAAGGTTCTTTAATAATATGGGGTTGCTTCCAAAGACAAAAAAATTATGAATTCTTTTTAAAATTAAAGATATAACAAAGGCACAACATTGTATTAAAATTTTGAGAAATTCCTTTTTGCCTAGCCTCAAAGTTTTCACTTGTGAACCGGGTAACAGTCTTTTTACGCAAGATTATGATCCCAAACATAAAGCAAAGTTGACTATTAAGTGGCTTTAGGAGAATAGTATTAAGTGTATGGAATTGCCTCCACAATCACGGGGTCTTAATGCAAGAGAAAATCTAGGGAAAAAAGTTATAACGAGAAGTTTAATTCCAAAAAATCTAGAGGATAATATAATAACAAAATAATTTTAAGAATTTTAATAAATATCATGCCGATTCTAACCACCGCTTAGATAAATTAGGGGAAATTTTTACTTTGCGGCTACCTAAGCGCTACCTCAATCGTGTTAAGAATCATTCCTAGAAAGTTCATGTGTTTTAGAAAGTTGTTTACTGAGATCTTGGGTAAATTTTTGTAGTTCATTGTTTCCTTAAGTTTTGACCTAAACAGGAAAAAAAATTTAAAAAGAGAGCGAATTTTTTAAATTTTATGGGGATTTTGGTCTTGAAGATGAAGTTTTTTTGATTTTGATCTTAATGACAAGAGCTACAACTTTTCGTTAGAGCATGAGAAAATTATCACTTTTTTGCAAAAATGACACCGAGTCGCCATAAAAAAAAAAACTTCTTGACTTTCTGTCAATTAGATCACTCAAAGGCCAGTGTTCTACCTTCACCTTTGAATGATCAACAGCAATTGCCCCATCTGGATGTTGAATGTGAGTGGTGAGCATCTTTTATGTAGGTTAGGTGTTATCTTCCCAGAAGATGGCGCTGTACTCCTGATCATTCGTTCCTTGGTGGAATAGACTGGAATGTAAGGGAGCGGTTTTCGTGAAGATGGACTGGAGGTGGGAGGGGGGGGGGGGGGAAACCTCTATTGTTAAATTATAATTTTTGAAAAACCGCAAATTTATTTTTATTTTTTTCTCCTTCGCTGGTATTTGAGCCTCAGTCGTTTAGGTTTCTGTGCGCGCGCTCTAACCAATATACCACGACCCCTCTACTGAGATCTTGGGTAAATTTTTCCAGTTCATTGTTTCCTTAAATTTTGAACGGCTTGCTCCCTACGGACAGAAACAAGGGAAAATATGTAAAAAAGATTTTTTTGCGATTTTGGTCTTAAAGGTGAAGATTTTTGATTTTATATGTTTTTGTTCTTCATGACAGAAAGTAAATCAAAATTCTAAACGGTTTGGAAGATATGAGCCTGAGAAAATGATCACTTTTTTGCAAAAATGACACCGAGGCCCCAAATGTTTGGGGGCCCATAAAAAGAACTTCATGACCTTGGGCAAAACTGGGAGACACGGGTCTTCTTTTTTTGTCTTTTATCACGTAGTGGTGTCCGTATATGGTTATATTTCCAGGACTTCAAAAATTACACACAGTGTTACCCTTAAGTTGTTTAAATGTTTCACCTGTAAAGTTAGTCCTTAGCATCTTCAAGGTCTTCTTGATGAAGAATGTACATACACTTTATTTTAGCAGAAAACTATAAACAAACCAATTCTAACTTAAATGACGGTGACAAACAGAAATTAAAAAATAGCAAAAAAAAATTATTTGGGACTGGTTCAGGCTTTTCCACATAACTTTTAAGATATAAAATATTAGTACTTTTACATCAAATGGCGCTTAAAATTATTATTTTTTGAAAACATTAAAAATAACAATGGGATTCATTGTAATGCAGAGACAAATCAATCAAACTTTAAATACACAAGTAGAATTAAAAACAAAATTAACTTCTTGTAAAACCACAAGTTTCCTTAAAGAATGTATTTTCCCACAGCACTTAATCATCGGGACTAAAAAAAAATTGTTAATTGAACCAAAAAGTGGAGGCTGAATTTAAAAAAAAATCTACAGTTTTTTTTTTAATTTTACTGTTGTTTGGCATTGACATACAAAGAATGCCCGAATCGGCTATTACTAACAGGTATCGTTAAAATGAATTAAAAATAAAAAATAATGGTCATAACAGTGAATTATTGCTTTTGATTGTTACATGGTAAGTGACTATAAAAGAGAGATGCGTGAGTGGATAATATCAAAGCGTGCGTAATCGCGCAGTCTCAAACCCCATGTAAACAACATATAGAATGCCGGCTAATATTTGATTAATTCCTTGTTCTCTTCCAATAAACAAACAACAACGACAACAGTGTGTAAATCCCAGAAAATAACTAAAACAACACATTTATCTTCTTAAGAAAAAAGGAGACAAGAAACTGAAATAAAAAAAAAAATATTAAATTGTCCAAAAGATCAAAAGAAATTGAGACAGACAGACAGAAAGAGAGAGAGAGACAGTCGTAACACAATTAATTAAATTTTAGTTTTTGATGGATTCGTTACACCTTAAAACAGACGTGTGATAAACGACTAAAAATTATTCCATAAAATATAATAAGAAAAAAAAAATTAACAAAACATCTCATTGTCTCATTGTTCATAAATAAACAAATATTTCTATTGAGTTTTTATGTTTCAGTTTTCTAATAATCACACATATGTTGCCAGTTATAAAGAATTATTGTATTATTCTCTTGATTGTTTTTGCTACAAATACCAGTATGAAGACAAGCAGGACTCATACTTAAGTGGACCTCGATCACTCATATGTTTTCTTTTTACATACTCGTACATACCTTGTTATCTCTAGCTGTCTTTGGAGCTCTCATTGTGTTGTTAGGGAAGGTGCTTTTAACACAAATTTTAATCTTTTAAAATAGAAAATTAGAAATTAAAAATAAAATATATATATGGGATATTCCAAGTCAAATCAACCAATGGTTTTAACCTACCCCCTCCGATTTTTATGATTTTTTGTAGAAATATAGTATATCATAGAACTAAATTAAATACAAAGTTTGGAAGCACTGATACATCTAGATCCGGAAATATGAGGTCTTGAAAATCGGAAAACAGTACAAAAATGCACAAGGTTATACATACTTAATTGTAATTTTCTGGAAAAGTATTATAGCTACGCATCTCGTAAAAGTTGCATTTGAAAGGGTATTAAATTACCTTTGATTTAATATGCAACATGATTTTTTCTTTGAAAAAGTCAAAGGTCAATTTTCTTTATCTATAAGTCGGAAGCCTATATCTCCGAAAGCGACCCTTTTAAAAATTTGAAAAAAAGTTATGCCAAAGATAGTTTCGTTCTCTACAGTTGTGAAAAATTTCAGAGTGGAGGTCTTTTTAGGTCAAGAAATAAGAATCAAATCGCAAAAGAATGAGATTAAAACTAGTCTAATACTGGTGGAATGGTAGACGATTTTTCGATTTCGATTAGCTGGAACCGCTTATTTTGTAAGTTTCTACAAAAAAACATGAAACATAAACGGGGGATGTGGGATGGGGTCAAATGGCTCTTCATCGGGGTCAAAGGTTGGGTTGAAGGAGTAAAAGTCCACAAAAAACTCCACAACTGCCCTGGAGTAGCCCCTAGAGGGATAAAATGTAAGACGGACCCTCACTAATATTTTGCCTCCAACTTTTTTTCCGAACATACCTAGCCCCTATCCCCACTCCCTAGAGTGGTAGGAGCAAATTTTATAAACTTTGTACTGGAGCCCCTTAGGGAGTGGTGATAGGGGGTAGGTATGTAAGTAGGGATTAGGTAGGGGTAGGTATTTATCCCCAACTTTTTTTTTCAAACATACCTAACCCCTATCCCCACTCCCTAGAGTGGTAGGAGCAAATTTTATAAACTTTGTACTGGAGCCCCTTAGGGAGTGGTGATAGGGGGTAGGTATGTAAGTAGGGATTAGGTAGGGGTAGGTATTTACCCCCAACTTTTTTTTTTAAACATACCTAACCCCTATCCCTACTTCCTAGAGTGGTAAGGGCAAATTTTATAAGCTTTGTACTGGAGACCCCTTAGGGAGTGGAGATAGGCGGTAGGTATGTTCGAAAAAAAGTTGGGGGTAAAATATTAGTAAGGGTCGATCTTACATTTTATCCCTCTAGGGGCTACTCCAGGGCAGTTGTGGAGCTTTTTGTTGACTTTTACTCCTTCAACCCAACCTTTGACCCCGATGAAGAGCCATTTGCCCAAATCCCACATCCCTTCCTTTTGCCTTATGTATTTTTTTGTTGAAACTCACAAAATAAGCGATTCTAGTTAATCGAAATCGAAAAATCGTATACTATTTCCACCCCTATCATAATAGTTTTAATCTCATTCTTTTGCGATTTGATTTTTATTTCCTGATCCAAAAATACCTCCACTCTGAAATTTTTCACAACTGTAGAGAACGAAACTATCTTTGGCATAATTTTTTTTTAAATTTTTAAAAAGGTCGCTTTCGGAGATATAGGCTTCCGACTTATAGATAAAGAAAATTGACCTTTGACTTTTTCAAAGAAAAAATCATGTTGCATATTAAATCAAAGGTACTTTAATACCCTTTCAAATGCAACTTTTACGAGATGCGTAGCTATAATACTTTTCAAGAAAATTACAATTAAGTAAGTGTAACTTTGTGCATTTTTGTACTGTTTTCCGATTTTCAAGACCTCATATTTCCGGATCCAGAAGTGTCAGTGCCCTTAAATTTTATATTTGTCTTAGTGTTATGATATACTTTATTCGTACCAAAAATTAGCAAATTCGGAGACAGTCATTTCAAAAACGGCATATTTTAAGTTGATTTGATATGGTTTAACCCATATATAAAAAAAAGCAGCTCCCGTAAGTAAAATTTAGAGTGTAGGCTTTTTCGGGTTGATTGCTGTTGGGTTATTCAGTTGTGAAGGTATAACACTTGCCATTGAATATTTATTCATATTGATTATGAATAATGAATCAATATGAATCAAACGATTTCATTGCTGTTCGCATTTTTGAAGTAGTACCTTTGTTTTTTCTGACTGATATCAGATATGATATTAGTAAGTTTTTATCTAAGATCCATACCCTCTTTCCCCCTTCCCTAGATCATCATAATGTATTGAATTAGTAGGGATCATCCCCTAAATATGTAGCAACTCTTAAAATGTAATTTCGGTGAAAACTGGATATACATAGTTCACAGGAAATAACTACTGAGACCAAAAACGATATGTTTTAATATATGTATGTTCCTCGAGCCAGACCCTGGCTATTCCACCTTAACCACTGACAGAAAAAACACATGATCAGGAGAAAAGCACCACCTATTGGGAAGTAGCAGAGATAACAGCTAAACATACTTAGCGAAGGCACTCACCACATACAATCAACATGCAACGATGAGGCAAGTGCTGTTGCTCACTCAAGGGTGAAGCACAGCAATTTGTTTCATTGCTAAGATGCTTAGTATTAATATAAGAAAAAAAATACTGTCCTTTCTAAAAATTCCAATACAATGCACAGCTTCAGTAGGGGTTTGCCCCTGAGTATTTGTCTCAAGAAAAAAAAAAATGCCTTCGAAATATCAGGATTCATAATTTTCCTTTCACTTTCCTTCGAAGAAGAAGGCGGATAAAGAAATTCTTGCGAAAGAAGTCGTATTGACAGTTCCTTAAAAAATTGTTATATACTACCATGAGAAAAATTTAGTTTTATTGGCATGCTAAATACAGTATAACGTGTTATAACGCGATTTAAAATATATCGGTTACCATAAATGTGTGAGTCGGTTACCATAAATTGTAGTCGCCGTGGTCTAGTGGTTAGTGTGTTGGCTTACTAAGACATGAGCCCTGGGTTCGACACCCAGATCCGACATCTTAAAAAAAAAATATGAAAAATAATATTTCTTTCTGCGACTACCTCTCAGCAGTCTTCTGGCAAAAGCTCTGAGATTAATTAACTGCCATGAACAAGCTTCTCAAGTCTGTCGTTCGAGGTCGACATTAAACTGTAGGTCCCGGTACACAGGGATAAAAATTAACACACACAACATGAGTGCTGCGAGAAGCTAGGCCGTAATCCTGACACAGGGTTGTAAAGGCCAGTTATGCATGTATAAATGTGTGAGCACATGCACATACAAAAAACCCAAATCTTCTATAATGCATATCACACCCCGCGGGTACGGTTTGGCTTCTAGCGACTCTTCTCTCTAGGGCGTAGTACTCTCCCTTATATGGCGCTAACCTAGCTCTAGGTGGTCTGACAACCCCAATTGGCGCTCTCGAGGGCTGACCAGAGACGCCTTAATCGGGTACTACTGGCTTTAAACTAGTCTAAAGAACTCTGTATCTTATCACCTTTTCAACGCAGACGCATACACTGGTCTTGCCTTATATATTAGATGCGGCTTATCGGGAGTACTTCTAGTGGATACGGTAATAAATATGGATAATATGCAATGAGAAGCACTACTTTCCATGCAAAAGCAGTACCAGAATTATTGAACATTTATCGGATCTCCTAGTGGGAGTGGCATAACTAAGCTATATTCGGTTGGCGCTGGTCTAACGCATAGTATTCCACCCCTCCCTTTGGGCTGCTTGTGGTATGTCGACGACGATGAGACGCACGTTAGATTTCAGAAAGAATAACGCATGTCACATAACATGGAAATTTCGTATCATGTTATAGCAAGGATATTTGTCGTGTCGTATAATAGTCGTGGTATGACATTGCAATCAAAAACTTTTCATTTGACAGTATTTCACATTTTTTTATTAAACACAAATAAATTCGATTAAATATATTACAAAAAAAAAAAACAATGGTTGGGAAATTTTTCAATCCTCTTAAATTTCTATGATACCTCCTTTCCTCCTTCCGCCTACTTTAATAAAAATTCACTTAAGCTTATTTAACAAATAAATTAACGAAAAATAAACAGTTTTAAGTACTTGATAAAGCAAATTAAGACAAGTTAAGATATGATCTTTCAAACAAATCAACATAAAAAGATAAGAAAGAAAGACAAATAAAATCATAAAAAGAACAATAACAAACACTTAACAAAAGATTTACAAAGTAAAGACGAAAACAAGAAAAAAAAACAATGATAAAAATGAAATAAGAGAATTAAGTTAAAAAAAAATTTCACATAAAAAAGTACCCTTAAGATTTGAAAAAGAAAAAAAAATTGAAAAATATTTTTTTATTTTCGTTTCCCCCTCAAGTGAATAACAAACGAAGAAACAGTCTCAAGAAAACTTAACAAATTAGCCAAAATTGAAAAAGTCTACAAAAAATTTATTTCTATATTTTTGTTTTTCCTAAGCAAAAATATCAAGACATCCTAAGTATGGAAAAAGCAAAAAAAAAAAAAAATGTATTAAAATAGCAATAGGACATGCAACATAAAATAAAGAATTTTTGTGATGAAAAAAAAAAAAAAAAAATCGGCGATGGTAATCCGCAATTTTTACGGCTTTTATTTTATGTAAAAATATTTGGTCTCCTTTTTTCTTCCCAACCGTTGGCATATTTGCAACAACACCATAATGAGGAACATGGCGTTTCAAATGATGATGTCCTTGTTTATGATAAAAATTGTAAAAATAAAAAAAAGAAACAAACTGTTGAAATAATAAAAAAATAAAAAAAAATATAACAAAACAGCTTTTGAAATATAAAAAAACAGAAACAATAATATGTGCGTGTTAACAGACACAACATTTAACACAATTCCCATCCCTTTAGACTGTTTCAACCATATCCAAATGCCGGTAATATTCAGTCAGTAATCAAAGAATCTAATCAAGAGTAGTGTGGTGGAGTATTACTTTTATTTTCTTGTTAACAACCTCATCAATGGCAGTATTTTTTTCTTTTCTTTTTTTTTTCTACAAGTTGAGAACCTAACCCCACTTGATTTTAATTTCAACTGATGGCATTTGTTTTCATGGTAAAAAAAAATCGCGATTTTTATCATTTTTATTATGTTTTATTCAATATACTTACTTATGTATGTAGTCCTGTTGTGAGCTCAATCAAAGTGTCGTTGTATTTTGAAGTATTTTTTTATGCATATAGTGAGGGGTATGCAAAGGAAGTCAATATATTTCTATCATCCATTTGAAATATTTTTTTAATGATTTTTTATTGTAAAAACAACACAGGCCGACTGACAACTTTATTGCAAAAAAAAAATTATATATATACATATGTATATGTGTATATATTATATGTATATTTGTATATTCGCGGTTTTATAGAACTCGCGTTTAAAGGGGTTTCTATTCAATTTCAACAATGTGTAACCTTCAGAACTGGGACAGAATCGTTGGGAAATTTAAAATTAAAATAAAATAACACTCTTGTCAAAGCTTGTGTTTTAGTTGGAGGAAGTCGCTTATTATCAAAATGGATCGGAAATTTTAATTTAACTGTTTTAGGCTTAAATTTTAAAAGAAATTTTTTTTCCAACTTCTTTATAAATTTATTGAATATTCACATATAGTACGAAAAAAAGTTAGTTACAGAAATCGGCTTCAAAAAATGTAGAAATTTTATATTTTTTATGGACTCAAAAATGTTTTTTGTTTGTATAGAAAAATTTGTGGATCGATTATGAATAGGAACTGAACTTTGGTGGAGTTGCTAGCTACCTAGAAAGCTATTATAGAGGGAAACTGGCAGCAAATATTTTAAAATTTAACTTTATTTTTTCTGCAACTAGAATTTTTGGTTGCCAGCTGGCATTGTTAGGAGCTTTAGCTTCTACACCATAACCCAACCCAACTAAATTCGTAAATAAGAAGTACAGGGTAAGGTAAACTACTTTCTCTGTTTATAATTTTTGATTATATTTATAACTGTTTTATTTAATGTGGGCAATTATGTATGGATTATAATACCAGATAAATGTCCGCCTCTGCTAGTCTCACAAATGCGAGCCCTTTTGAGCACATTTTTCATTACATTCTCACATATTTATATTCCACGCAGTATTTCATTAAATTCATCAAAAATATTTTGTTTGAGTTGCTCCAGCATTTCTGGTTTGTCTGCATAAACCTTGTTTTTTGGATATCAAAAAGAAGTCGGAGCAGTCAAATCAGGCGACCGTGTAGGCCAATCAGCACTGTTGAAACCACATGTTAATCAAGACCAAAGCATGCAGTTGTGGCGTTAAAAGGTTTTCAATAATATTACGATATCGCTCCCCATTGATAGTTATCGTTACGCCGTTTACAATTTCAAAAAAGTAAGATCCAATAATTCCTCCTAACCAAATTGCACAACAGACTGACACTTTTAGTTTAGATGCAAAGGTGACTGCTGAATAATTTTAGTATTTCCATTGCCCAGAATCTACTATTCTGTTTATTCACATAGCCATTCAAATTAAAATGTGCCTCGTCACTCATTATGTTTTTTTCGTGAAAATCGGGGTTGTCATGAGCGTGCTGTAGAGATGTAGCATCCTATTGGCATAGATACGACGGCGTAAATGGCCTTCTGGAGAAAGCTCTAATGCCAGCTAAGTCTTTAATGGAAACAAATGCAAATCTTTGTGCAAAATTGTGTCTAAAAGTGTTCTTTGAAGACCAAGCTCCTGAGCACGGCATCGAATTGAGGTTTATGGATTGTTTTGAACACTTTCTTGAACAGCAGTAATGTTTTCAGCCGATCTTGCAGTACGCTGTGGTCCATAATTTTTCTTATCAACTACATTCCTTCTTTCTTCGAAAACATTCACTACACGATAAATAGTGCGTCTTGTTGGCATGTTATTTCTCCCAAAAATTTCACGTAACTTTCTTATCGTCACAGTAATCGATGATTGACTTTGATAAAATGTTTCAACGATTAAAATAGGTTGGTTTATCGAATATTTTTCCATAATAAATTAGCCACGTCTCTTCTTCACGACTGCAAAATATGAACTTTCAAGATTAATGTTTACCAAAATGGCGGCAAACAAAGTAGTATATTTTCCTAGAGGACGCTCTGGTTTAAAGAAGCGTAAGAAATAAATAAACAAATAAAAATAAAATCTCTAAAGTGTTGTTACTCGCTTGTTTTTTGCCAAAAATATATCCAGAAACCATTTTTTTGTGCCCTTATTAATAAAAACATAATATACAAGTATATAAATTTTTGTTGTCACGTTTTTTGATATACGAGTACATAAAAAATATTTGAAAATTTATTTATACATAGAATAATACAATTAACCAATGGAAGAAAGTGACAACCCCATGAAATTTGGCAGAACATCCTTTACAGCTGATTTTCATAAGGGTTTCAAAACAGTATGTGTTTATATTCAATTTTGAAAATGCTTGGTCTGAATCAAACAGGTTTGAAAAGCAGTTTCAGTAAAAACGTTTCGAAATTTAAAAACTGTTTATGCCATGGGTTTGAGAGAATGAAAACGTTTTCAAAACGGGCATAAACATGACAATAGTTTCGCAAGCAATTTACTTTCGGAAATTCTTCAAGCGGAATAAAAAGAATAATAAAATTATAAATATCGTTTTAATAAAGTTTTTTTTTCCGCTTTTAGTTTTATATGCATTTTGTTTACCACATGCTCTATTCTGCATTATCATTGGGCCAAATTTGGTACAACACTGTATTTTATTTTTTTATTGTAAATTCTTGTATGACGGTTATCATAAATTGAAATGTACCCCTGTGGCCTTATCACTTCATTGCTCTTGCAAAAAACAAAAAAAAAACAATTTTTATATTTTTTCAACATATTTTTTCTCTGAAAATTAAACCCACTAGATTTCTTTTTTCCATGATTTAAAAATTGGTTTTCACTGAATAAACAGGGGCAACTGGTACAAAAACTGGGAAATAAAAAAATATGAACGCGATTTTTCCATTTAAGAGGTGCATGTTTATTTTTTATGCTGCGTTTTGCCATAACTCCACTGCTGGCAAACCTCTACCACATGTAAATGCTGTGATGATTTCCAGCTCTATAAGAGTGTTTGGTTTGGTACTGTCGTAATCTGTATGTGTTACATGTGATATTACACCCTTGTAAAAACATGATACTCAGCTTAAACTGGATTTTTTGTTCCCTTTCTATTTTTTCCAGGCATTTCAAATTGAAAATTATGAAATAATGTTTTTTTCATTATTGCTGTTTTTCTGTATTTTTTTTTTTTGTAATTTTTTTTTCTTACTACTGATATCTCTGTTTTAACTGTGTACTCAATGTTGCGTGTCTTTCTGCTGATATTTTATTTATAAAAATACCAAATGAATGAAAACAAAAACATATCCTGCCATTAATCGTTTTTCCGTTTAACAATATTTTTTTGTTTTTTCATTTACAGGACATACCAATTTAGTGTCCTTTGTAATGTTTACTAACGTGTTAAAAGCTCATATTTTTTTTCTCATGTGTATACATATTTATTTTATATATACTTTTTCAATGTTAAATAAATCTACTTTGTGAAATTTGACATCATAAAGTAAAGGTTTGGTAAAGCATTTGGTATTTTACGAGTATCCTCTGGTTTTGTTAATTGCAAACAAATGCTATGTGACTTGTAAGGCTAAATGCTTTTGTACTATATGTATTTCGTTTTTAAATTTGTTCAATTTATTACAATTTCCCATGATATGTGTATTAAATAAATAGGTTTTTGTAAATAATTTTTAAATATTTTTGGGTATAGACAAAAAATCAAAACCAGCAAAAATTATTTTCAACAAATTGAAGGAGATCTGGGGCCAAATCGTCACTTTCGTGATTGAGTAAGTTTTCGTATCGTATAAAAAACGGTATTGCGGCATTCGATAGCTTTCGAATTGAAATTTGTTTAAAAATGTAATAGATTTTTTGTTTACATTAGTGTTTATATTAAATGTCAACAAAGAAAAAAGATTAAACAATAGAGGTAAGTTAATGTACTTAAATATATTTAAATTAAATATTTTAGTTGATTTAAACTACTTATTTTCTACAGTTAATGTATCCTTCATATTTATTTTATTTGTCTTCCTCTGACGAAGAAGAACAACCTACCACGAGTATTAGAAGACAAATGCGAATTAAAAGCGACCCTTTCAGATACAGCGTAAGTAGAAAATGAACTCACAACCTACTCGTATTGTCCTTTATAAAAAATCTATGTTGATAGGTTTCGAAAACGATTTAGGTTAACGAAAGAGGCATTCAACTTTGTACTGGATCAACTTGACTTAAAAAACAATATGTCAACAGCAGTGCCACCAAAACTGCAATTACCCTGTCAGCAATTGGAAGATTGCTTGCTCAGAAATAACCAAAATGAGTCATTTACGACTCCCTTAGGTGATCAAAAACTGATTAAATGTGCGGAATCATAAATAAATCGTGCAGACGTTCGAAATACGACTGCTTTTATAATTATTTTGCGTCGTATTTTATTGTTTTCTTCTGCATTTCGTGATAATGGGATTTATTTTATTTGAAAGAATAAGCGTTATGCAATTATTGTGATGTCGTGGTATAGTGGTTAGACGCTCGCACAGAAATTCAAATGACCGAGGTTCAATCCCAGCAAAGGGCAAAAATTATAAAGTTAAATTTAAGGTATTTCTAAATTATAATTTAAAAAAATAAGAAGAAGTCCATCTTCAAGAATATATATTTTATTTTTATTATTGTAAAGAAAATAAAAAGATAAGTAAAACTCGTTTAGTGTGCGGAATCACAAATGACTCGTTCAGGGGAGTCACAAATGACTCGTTCAGGGGAATCATAAATGACTCGTTCAGGGGAGTCGCGGCAAGGGTACATTTTTCTCCCGACAAAACATTCATTTTCGACTCAAAAATGAGCTCATAAGTGACTATTTTAATCGCCCAGAGGAGTCAAATAAGACTCATAATTGACGAAAAATGCTGACTGGGTAGCGGCTACATTGTCGCTTTTAGCCGGTGGAAGTTTCCAGCACATCGTTGGAAACGATTATTTGCTAAGCATGTGCCAAAGTACAGTACTGTATTGCAGAATTGGAGTCCAAACTGTGCCCAACATTCATAAAGTTTGATCCCTTAAACTAAAAACTAAAACTAAAAAATTATTATTATATGTAAAGCAAACAGTAGGAATAATATAATTAAAAAAATGTAAACAAAATACATACATATGTATTTTTAAATGTTGCCTACTTTTATTTTTTTAAAAAAACCCTACGTTGATATAGTAAGTAGTAGCGTTAAATCGGTTTATATGGTGTTAAATCGGCTTATTTGGCCATAAAAATAAAATGTTGACAACATTAATTATTTTTATGAAAGCTTTAAATCTATCGTATAACTTTTCGAGTGAAATCATTCGATCAACTACTCGTTATCGATTGCCAAAATCCTAAATTTCGATAGAAGACATTCGATAACGTATGCCGCGATTTCAAAAACTAAAATTTCGATCAAAGTCATTCGATTACGAATGCGGCGATTTTGCCCCTGGAAATTGGTAAAGTCGGTTATTTTATTTTAAACTAAACTTTAGTTCAAAACATATTAAATAAAATTGTATATTTCTTACCCACAAAGGCTTTTAATTGTTGTCTTTGTTAATTAAGCAATTTTGTTTTTTTTATATAAAAATATTTAAATCTTTCAGTTTGTAGTTCCCAGCAATTTATTAAAAAATTATGATTATTAAGATCAAAAAACGGCAATAAAATATTTTTGTCTAAATATGTATATTCACGTACGATGATCACATTTTGAGGAAAAACAATGACCCAATTTGCATAATTTCTGTCTCATAACCTTAAAAAATAAACGTCGTCTGAAGAAAGGGAACCACCACTAATAGCAATATATTCATACTCGTCTCATGTCACAAGTAATTTCCCACCGCATACTAATTGTATAAGAAAAAATGAACGAAAATAAAATGTAATTATTTATCACCGCATATTATGTGACTCTTTTTAATAGCAGCAGAGCTACATATAACCACTTAATACAGGTGTACATAATGAAATTTCTTCAACTCTACTGCTGCGCATATGCAGATGTCTGCTATTAAGAAAAATAAATAGACAACTAAACTGTTTTTCTAATGCCACTAATTTCATTAATTTAAAGCCATTTCATTTTTATGTAGAATTTTAATAACTGACGACAATTTTGTTCTTTTCTTCATGTTCTGCAGCAGTATATTGTCGTGTTTGTGTGAAAATAATTTTCATTTCAAAACATCTACCGACTGTGACACTGGTCGCTGTTTAACGTTTTTTTTTTTTTGCTTTATACTGTATCCGTCAACAACATTTATCGTTATTTTATGCTAATTTATTAGTTGTTATTATTATTATTATTTTTAGTTTTAGTTTTAGTTCCTCAGTTTTAAGCATTTTTAGTATCTTCTGCTTCAAAGTCACTCAAGCATAACAGTTGGGTCAGTTTTCAAACAAGTGCGCTGTCGTATGTGTTACCAACCACAACACATTTGGAGTATCTTTAGTGACTGGGAGATGTGATGTCTTCGTTGATAAGAATCTATTTTTCTATTTTAATTTGGTCTAGTAATTGTGATGTAATAATAGTTGACCTGCTACTTCTTTATGACATTATACGGTTTTTGGTTTTGGCGTAAAATAATGACATTTTTTTCTTTCTTTATTTCTCTATTCGTGTACAGGAAGTTTTAAATGTTTTAATTAAAGTTTGATGTATGAGTCCACGGTAAAGTGAAAGTTTTGAGTGATGTTTTTACTTATTAAGTGTTATTTCAAGAAGAACCTTTTCTGTTTAATTTTTAAGAAAAAATAAAAACGCTTCTAAAAATTATCACAAATGTGCTGATCTTTAAGGCTTTCATATACAAATAAATTTATGGATATTTCGCTACTGCTTTGTTAAATAAATAAATTATAATATGTATATTGTATTTTTTATTTCTACTACATTACCCAACAAAAGGAAAATATACCAATCATCAGCAAAATCATGGATGAAATCAAGAATTTACCATGTGGTTGTCTGTGATGAAAGTGATTCTGAATAGTATTTGCTTTGATAAGAAAAAGTTATTTTAAGAATACTTGCTATTCAATGAGAATGTTATGATTTTTTTTATTTGAGACCTATACTCAGGGGTAGACCCCAATTAAATGCTATGCATTGTATTGGAATTTTTGGAAAGGACAGTACATTCTAACAACAGAACATATATTTTGTTTTTCTTATTAAATGCCTTAGGAATGAGACAAATAGCTGTGAATTGATCATTCAAAGGCCAGTGTTATACCTTCACCCTTGAATGATCGTTGCATGTTGATTGTGTGGTGAGTGTCTTCGCTAACTAGGTTTAGCTGTTATAAGCTACTTCCCAATAGGTGCCGCTTTTCTCCGGATCGTACGTTTTTTTGTTGACATTGTTTAAGGTGGAATAGAGTGTAGAAGGAGTGAGGGGGAGGGGGGGGGGGGGGGAGAACCACTTATTTTCAAATTATAATTTTGAAAAAACCGCAAATTAACTTTTTCATTTTTAACCTTTGCTGGGATTTGAACCTGGGCCGATTGAGTTTTTTTGTGCGAGCGCTCTAACCACTATACCACACCAATTTTTGATAAATTTTGTAAAGTAAAAAATAACAATAAATTTGTTTAATTTTTTTAAAAATACTTCTAAAACAAAAAACAAACTTTCTGTTGTTTTATGAAAGACTCGAAAAATTTAAAGATCCATAGCTGAACAGGTTGTTTACTAGGTCTGTTTAAAAGCAACTTTTTTCGAGTTTTCTCTAAAAATATTTATTTTATTTGTATATCAATGGCCCTTATGTCCGTTTTAAAGTAATACTTTTTTATATTTATTTATTTAATTTAGTTCTATGAATTAAAATCCCAACAAACCATATAGAACATCAAACATGAAATAAATTATAAACTAGCAATTACGTGTCAGATTTAAAACTTTTGTGAAAATATTTTTCTTTTCTATGAGTATTCTAGAAGCTATTCAGATAAAGAGATTTTTTTACATACTCAACTGCTTGTAACTGTGTAGTCTAAAATTTTTAACTTTACATGGGATATCAGTTCTAACGAACAAATTCTTTGAATACGGCATACCTTAAAGTGGATCTATATGGTAGGGCATCATCAATTAGAAGATATATCCATACGTCCTATTGATAATCAAAAATAACAGATAAGTATTCAGCTATGAAATTCCTTTTGCTACATTTCGTACAATAAAAATCCCATTTCATTACGGGTGCTGTAGTCGCCGTAGTCTAGTGTAGTGCTGACAAAGTATTGACTAATGAGTACAGAGTATCGAGTATTTATACTAATTTTTGGGTACTCAATAACTAAAAGCAACTACTCAATACTTTATGAGTTGTATTTTTGCTACGAAGTTGTATTGAAAATGTAAATTTTAACGGCCAAATCATATTTTGCCTAAAAACACAAATCGTCGTGCGGGAGTTTATGTGCTCTATCCGCCGTTTTATATATCTCGAGTTAATGATGCCACTTTAGGTTTTTGACACCAAATTTTTCAAGTCTGCAATCCGTTTTCGGCTAATTATCTCCAAAACTGGACGAGATATCCGAAAACGTATAGCAGACTTGAAAAATTTGGGGTCGAAAACTTAGTGGCCTCATTAATTCGAGATACATATATAAAAGATATGAAATGGCGGATAGAGCACATAAACTCCCGCACGACGATTTATGTTTTCTATTAAAAATAAAATCCATTAAAAGTATTGAGTACCCAAATAAAAGTACTCAATACTATCCAATGTGTTGGCTTACTAGACAGCTGTGACATATTGAAAAAAAAATAAGATATATGAAAAATTATTTTTATCGGCGACCACTTTTTAGCAGACTTCTAATAAAGGCTCTGAAGGTAAGTGATTGCTTCTCAAGTTTATCGCTCGGAGTAGACTTTAAGCTGTAGGTCCAGGTCCCCCCCGGGGATATATTTATGGTTGCTGGCTAGTGTCCCAGTCAGTAGCCTGTTTTCCCCGGGGAATATTGGGTTCGACCTAGCCCTGAGTGGTCTGGCGCTCAATATAGGCAGAGAACGCCATTAATGGCGATTATTGGTGCATAGTCGTTTGTCACGCGTACTTAGTACGCGTGGCAGGCATTTCTGGTGTTCTCACGGACTGACCAGAGATGCCTTAATCTGGTACTACGGGCATCAGGGGCCCCCGGACTGACAACCCCCAGTCATTCGGGATAAAGGTCCGGCCTGATGATTGGTGAGGTCCTCCTCGGAGGTACACGTAGTGGTTGTAGTAGTACCTAGATAGATACCCCTCAGCAAGGGGGGTATCATCACCCAGACAGTGGTGATATCAAATTGCCAACTCGATGCTACGGGCTCTCATTTGAGCGCCGTGTCCTCGTACATGAACGGATTTGAGAGGACCGGCATCGAGTGGCGGTGGTTGGGCGCATTGAACTCAACTACCGTTCCGGCAACGGGCGGCGTGTGATATGTCTAACTGACGGTGCGCACGTTAAACCCACATACAGTTGTAGGTCCAGGTACACATGGCTAAAAATTGACGCACACAACATGGGTATTCCCAGAAGATAGGCCGTAACGCCGAAATAGAGTTTTAATTCAAAATTATATATGTATGTGTGTGTGCTTTAAGACCTACTCCAACTTACTTTTTTGGGAAGAGATTTGACAAAAAACCATATATCAAACAAATAGGATCAAACAAATCCTCGTGTGATCAAGTTATATTAAGCGAGATTAAATATATTTGGTTGTTGGCCTGACTTAAGTTACGGGAATGAATAAAACTATCAAATATTGTATTTTTTCTAAAAAAAAAAAAACAATATGTAAAATTTAACACCTCATTTAAGCAAATATAAAGTGATATTTAAAAAAAAACCTACACACACAAATAATTTTTGCCTTAAAAAACCAATTGATTTTTTACAGAGAATCATGAAAATAAAAGAATAATTTTAAACAGAACACTCAGGAAAAAAAAGAAAGAAGTAAAATAATAATATAAATATTAAATAAATAAAACTGTATATTTGAAAATTTATGAGACCACAAAATGTTAAAACAAAACAATAAGAAACCACCACACTCATAGATAAGAAAGTCAATAACAATGTCCTCTTAATACTGACTGCAAAAAAAAAAATAAGACAAAAAAGGACACTCAAGATTTTAAAATAAAATAAAAAAAAAATCTAAAGAAAATAACAGCATGAAAATACGCATTCACATTGAGCATTGGCAGACAATAATGGACTGGTTACAAAACGGAGAGAATTTAAACTGTGAAAACAATTGGATATTGAATTGGAAGGCACAAAGAAAAAAAAAAAGAAATTAGAAAAACACTTGTTGTCACACTTAAGCATGACATTTTGAAAATTGAAAAGATTCCAAAGGACAAGAAAAAAGAAAACATAAAAAATCAAAGGACATACAAAAACACTGAAGAGATGCGAAACCAATCACATCAAGTGCAACAAAAAACAAATTATCAAACACAGAAAATAAAAAACACACATTTTGAAAAAAAATCGCTTTAGTGGAAAGTGTGACATATAAGACACAGACATTAAATTGAATTTCAGCAAAATACAGACATATGTACACTGTAAAAAACTATTTCATATAAAAAATTGTTATCCATGTTTTTTTTTTACTATTTTGAATGAAAAAAGTAATTATTTGCATTTTACAAGGTTTTTTCTTCAAAACAATATTACTTTTCAGTACAAAAATTATTTATTTAATCCAAGTCGAAGTCTTTTTGGGGTATTTTTTTATACACTCTCAATTGTTGCAAATTCTTGTGCCTTTCTGAAGAACAATAACCATGGGTCCCATGGCTTCTGGATATCAATCTAAGATCCCCTACCTACTCGTTGTTCTTTTTTGGAATTTTTTGCTCTTATTTACAGGAAAGAGAAACTATTAAATCATGGCAAATAGATATTAAAATTGTAGTAAGAAGCTAATGGAGATTAATATAAATAAATATTTTAAATCTTTTTCGTATATTTCTCTTTTTATTTATTTATTTATTTTTTAATGTACAATTTGTAAAATTCATTATTAGCTCTTGATCACTACTCCACAGTAAGTAAGAAAATAGTGGTAACAGTTTTATCATTTGAACGGTTCAAGCATGCTCTTTGCTAGTTTGTGCTATTGGCACTAAGTTGTAAAAATAAGTTTAGATGAGTAATTTATAAGCTTTTTTCTATTTTTCTGCAATCTATCTTAAAAGTAAATATATCAAATAAAATTTGTTGTTAACTAATTTCATTTAACTAATGATCTTTAGATCATTAAAGTAAAACTACAAATAATAAAATAAAAAGTATTAAAAAGTAAAATTAAATATTAGCTCCTAAAAGGCAAGTCTGGAACAAGCAGTCCTTTAAGCCTTTTTCTCTCAAGGGTTTCATCAGGTAAGCAGATTACTAACTCATTAGGATGTTGGTTTAATCTTTTGATATATCTTTGAGGATAGTGACATATTTCTTCTTTTACTGTAGGAATATGAATATCGTTATGAATTGTTTCATTGCAAACATAATAAGGAGCATTATTGATAGAAGTCTTTGTAGAATTTCTATATTTGATTTACTGGCTACTCCCCAGATATGAATTCTAACGATCCATATTGATTTTAGAATTGCTTTATTTTGTTTTCATTTTCAACACTTAACTGGTCTTTAGGTCTTATCATCTAGTATAATCGTTTAAGTTTTTTATTTAATCGCGCTCTATTTGTTTTAATATGTTGGCGCCAAGCAGTATTGCCATAATTATTTTTAAACTGCAAAATTAGAAAAAAAAAAACTGGTTTTCAGAAAAAAAAACTGCACAACAAAAAAAGACAAAAAATATTTAAAAATTTTTTTATTTACATAGATACACACATAATTGACCATTTCAACCCTGCTTCAGGGTTACGTTCTAACTGCTCGCAGCACCCATATCGTGTTTTTATCCATGAGTACCGGGACCTACAGTTTAAAGTCGACTCCGACCGACAGACTTGAGAAGCTTATCCATGGCAACCAGTTACTCTTAGAGCTTTTACCACAAGACTGTTAAGAGATAATCGCCGAAAGAAAGATTTTTTTCATATTTCTTTTTATTCAATATGTCAGATGTAAGTACATACCCTTGTAATAAGTAAGTCCAAGTTAATCCTTTTCTCACCATCATTGTATTTTTTGTAATTGTCATCTTATTTGGATAACTTTGTACATATAGCAAGGGAAAAATATAATTACAGTATACGATTTCTACAAAAATTGTGAGTTAAATAGTTTATGTTTTGTCATGTATATTACAGACCACGAGGAACCCTGACGATACTACCGTAGCTGGGGTCAAAAATATGTTCAGTTTGGCATGTGTACTATTCCTTCACGGACACCATTTTCTTCTCTAAAGTTCTTTTCACGTTCCTCTCATAATTTATGCCTTGTAGTTTGTGCTAAGAGAACTTCAGCACCTAAATAAATATCTTTTAGATCTTTGAAAAATATGGAATTTTCAATTTTAACCTTATTTATAAAAAATATATTCCTCCTTTACCATCTATTCAAAAAATTTTCAGTATAGCCGGCAAATGGCACTATTAACTAAATCTATTTATGGACTTTCGCTTTGGAATAGACCGTTAAGTTTATTCATTTAAAAAAAAGTAGATACTGGTCAATGCTTAGAAAAACTGCAAAATAAATAAAGCTACACACTTGGCAACGCTGGCGCCAAGACAACCGTCAAGGAATCTAATACAGTTGGTAACCGGAACATCAGTATTATTAATTTTTACAGGTGGACAATTGTCTCTACGCCGAATATGTCATATACGAACGTATATGTCGTATGACTAGATTTTGTGGAATTACGTATCTTGTTAAGTACTCGAGTACCTCATTTATAAATGAATGAATGAACTTGTTAAGTTGGCTTTTAAGTACGACTGAAGCATCGATTCTAAAAGCATTAGTAAACAAAATAGCAGTGTCATCTGCATATGTAGCGATAAGGCCGTTTTCGTTTATTAGTATATCTGATGTAAAAATAGTATAGAGTTCTAAGGCACTACTTTGGGGAACTCCAGCAGATATGTGATGTATGGTTGTATTTGACGTAAAATTTACGATCTGACAAGTAAGACCTAAGTAGGAAGAAGAATGGCGTAGCTATATACATATTTTATTTAGTTTTAATTATTAGCATGGTAATGATTTAGAATAAAAAATTCTGCCCCAGTGGTCTACTGGGTAGTGTGCTAAACTGCTAGTGCGAGGGCTGTGGGTTCGATTCCCACCAAAGACCCTGATCGGCGACACAACAGCATAAATACTAAAATAAAAATATTTAAATAATCAGGCAACATGCGAAATCAAACAGTGAAGAAAGGCAAAAAATAGGGAATATTTCGTTAAGTAGCTATTGAAGTTCGTATCATTGTTGATAGTTTTCATAGGGTTTCGAGGATTTGTGGGCGTAATTTTCATTTCATTTCATTTATTATTAATCTGATGGAGCTTTGAGAGAAACATTTGAAATAAAATATAATTTAAATAAATAAATCACAGTTTCTTTAGCCTAATTGGAATCAATTGTTCCTAAAAGAGCAAAAAATTTTTAAAAATTTAGGAAATAATTTAATATTTAAGTGGCAATATACATCTATATATGTACGTATAAAAATGCTATATTTAATATTTTTTTTATTTCTCAGTGTATCTGGTAATCTTAATTTTGTCCTTTATTTGAAAAGGACAATCAGATTGCTAGTCCTCGAAAATATTTATATGATTTGTTTTTTTTTTTTGTTTTCTTTTCCTTTAAATTAAAGTCAAGAGCGAACATACAGAATTATTTGAAGTGGCCAACAAAACTAAATAGGATTAAAGAAGTACTTTTTTTTAAGCCAATCATGCAAGAGTCCTTAACAAATACCTGAACCTGTTAAATACACAATAAGAGCACAAAAGGTAAAGAATTTTTTAAATGACAAATCTTGTCCAACATATGAAGTACCCAAAAGCAGCAACGGAGAAGGAAACAGGTTAAGATAAATACGAGTATCACAAGAAACATATTATTAATCTCCTTAAAGAAGGCGGCATAATCTTAAAAGTCAATATCAGAAATAAAGAAAAGACAATAAAAGAGAAAATTAAACATGAAATGAAAATCCCAATGACAATGGAAATCATAATTAAAATCCCTTTTAAGAATGCACATGTTGTCCTTTCTGTTTTCTTAAATGACACAATTTTTGTAACACTTGAACAAAAAAGGTGAGTGTGATAGAAAGCATGCAACCTGAAAAAAATGATGTATGATGTTTATAAGGCAAGTTCTTATTGTTTCTTTATGCACACTCACACACACTAGCATATATTGTAATAATTTAGTTCTATAGGAATTGGTGTCGCTAATGACGAGGCTCAGTTCTTTAATCACAATCTCTGTTTTTCTTCTCGCCCATTTAAAAGAAAAGTGGATTCAAACCCTATAATTTTCTGCTGGGACACATTTGATTTGTGCATGTGTGTGTAAAGGTGTTGCATTAATACATTCCTTTTTTATTCTTTTTTTTAATTTTGATGAACTGTCAGTTTTTTCATTAAAAAAAAAGCAAAAACAGAAAATAATTTTCATTTAAAGATGCTTTTGTTGATTTCCCTACATACGGTCCAGTGCTTGTTGTAATGACTGTCATTAACTTTTGACAATCGATTTTTTTTTTTGAAGGACAATAGTTAAGACTAGGTCTACACAGTTTTACTGACGCCAATATTTATTCGTGATTTAATGTTATATGTTGAAGAGCAGATTT